>JBAMAW010000786.1:3000000-3355173 GCA_037043295.1 Amiota minor | reverse complement strand
AAAAGATTTAAGGCTTAACGTACATATTATAAATTATTGAAAATAAATAAAAGCTATACAGTCAAACTTCTTTGAAATGGTCTTCTATATAACAAAGATCCTTTTTCATCCTTTACGCAGTGAATAGTATTGTAAGAGAGACATGAAGTTCCTAACAAACAGAGAGAGACATCGGAGACCCCACAAAGTATATAATTGTATATTCTTGATTAGCTCGATGAGATGAGTTGATTAAGCCATATCCGTTTGAAAACCTGGTCATCTGTTTGTATGCAAACTAGTCACTTAGTTTTTAAGCCAAAGAGCTAAAATTTTACAAAAGGGATTCTTTTTAAGAAACCGCTTTACATATATGAGAAACAACTGAATCGGACCACTACAGGATCTCATACAAACCCCCCATTAAAATTCAAGTTCTTATTAGAAAAACCTTTTGGTTTTTGTAATACTGAACTGAAATTTAATCAATTTAAGTTTCTAGTCCATCTCCATCAACCATATTAGTTGCAAGAGCCTAGGATTAGTGGATCATGTAGCTCCCATACAAACCCAGATTCAAATTCAGGATGTTATTAGAAAAACTTTTTTTTTTTTTTGTATTATCGAATTGATATTTGGATACTAGCTATAAATGCCTGACCCATATTCACTCATGAACATACTTATGTACCTATATTAAATGAAAGCAGGTTCAAGTAAAACCAGTACCAACATTTTTGATTACTGTACAACGAAGTTCCTATTTATAGAATTAATTTTGCGGTTCGGGTGAACTCTTTAATGAGAAGTCCTACTGAATAATGTTAACAAATAAAAAACAAAAAAAGAAAACAAAATGTACATGCATATATAGGCATCGTGTTCGCTGACTTTTTAATTCTACTGAGTGTACGAAAGTAATTTGAAATGTTGAAATTTTATGAAGAATTGTGAAGTTTATCCGAGGTTACTGATTGGCCTCATTCGAAGATAATGCCAATATACTTGTATAATAATATCTTTGCTCTTGAAATCTATTTAACACAAAAGTGGGGTAATACCTTAAGGATTACTCATAATTAATAGTTTATTCAATAGTCTATTGTTGTTACTCAAAGGTTAAACTTTTTTAAAGTTATTGAACTAAAAAATGATTAAATGAATTGATAATATTTTTAATCTGTTTGTAAATTATTATTTAAGTAATGTTGACTACTTCAAAGTATTTTAGAGTGAATTACCATTCATGTTCATATACGCAATTTGTGAAAATGTTCGATATACTAAATATTATGTTATGATCTTTTGTTATTTTTAGGTGTTCAGAAAGTATTCAATTCACAAGGTCTTAGTTGCCGAGGCACTTTTAAACAATCTAAAGAATACAGTATCTGGTCAATATGGTTTCATTACCCACTTTCCACAATGCCAAGGATAAAAGTGATTGGCCCAACAACATTCTACAGGTGTGTCGAACCATTAAGTATTGATCACGCCCAACTTATGGATTAATTTTGTGTAGATATGTGATTCGGATAGCAAGACAGTGACGTGAAGACGTCACTTGGGCCATACGCATAGCACAACATGAAAGGATGTCATTGGAGTAGCTGTGAGGAATTCAGCATTTGTAATGCCGTTGGCTGTTGTTTGTATAATGAACCATTTCATGCTGTTAATCCTTTATTAGATGAAAGTGAGTAATTTTTAAATTAGAGAAAAAGTGTATACTTCTTTATACTAATTCCCAGGTACTTTACGGCATGTCTAAAAAATAACAAAACCAAGACTTGTACAATACTTTGCGATGGCCTTGATTATGAAAAAGTGAAATCAGCAACAAAATCCTGGGACCCTGTCTTTACAATGACAGAAGCCGTTAAAGATGTGCCTCATATTGAAGACTTGCTTGAGCCTACAAAAACAGAATTGTTCTATATGTAAGTGTATGTTATCGCTTTAGACCATATATTATGTAATGATCATTATTATTGTTAGGCCCGAGATTATTTCAAGTGGTGATCAAACTATGGCCATACTCTATTCGTTCGGCACAACAGGAATGCCAAAGGCGGTCTGCATTTCCAATAATGTCCTCATACAGGACTATATGTGAGTTAGACTTTTTCCATGCTCTTTTATTTGCATATAATTTGAAAATGTTTTCTAGGCTTGTTAATAGTGAATCGGTTATATATACAGCAAGTAGTCTTGATTGGATCACTGGGTTGTGCGCCTTTGTATTCAGCACTGTATTTGGCTGTACACAAATCATAGCCAGTAAACCATTTATTCCAAAATATTTTGTTGAACTAGTAAAAAAGTATTCCACGATTTGAAAAATTACGGAAATATAAACGTGCGTATATATGTAGCTATTTATTAAAGATTATTTTCATTTCAAGTGGTGGATTGAAAATTTTTAATTTATGTCATATATTATCCACACTATCTGACTTGGGGAAATACTATTATAAAACGAAAAAAAAAAAAAAATACGGTTAATTTCGGCTATAACGAAATTGTCACACTCTTCACGCACTTCTAACGCCTACCCTACTGTGATTAGGCATACAGAAATATTTCATTATTGATTTGAAATATTTCTATGGGAGCTATGTGTTCGAGTAATCCTAGGATCTTGAAATTGTTTATTTACAACTCCTCCTAGTGGTTCGATTCGGCTGCTTCCGTCAAATGTACAGTGTCTGGTGAAAAGAAAACTTCGTGCGAAATTTCTGCATTTTGGCTGAGGGACTTGCTTTCATAATTCAGACAGACAGACGGATGTCTCTTCGGGCTGTCAACAATATATATACTTTATGGAGTCCACGATGTCTCCATGTGTCCGTAACATACTTCATGACAAACTTATAATACTGTCCACTGCGTGCAGAGTATAACAATAGAAAATTTATCATTAACAAGCGCATATTGTCGTCTATTCTTCAAATTTGGATCATGAAATCTAGTGTATATCAGCTCCATTGATTGATATGATTTAATAATTCAAAGGTGAGCTTTTATTAAGAATACTTAAGCACCTGTTAGTTGGCATAGGCACCTCAGACAGAACAGACGTGCATATTGGGCATATATTTTTTAAATATGGATTTGGTTCCTAGTTTTTTTGATGAACGCAATAGGATATGGAGTGGTCCCAAACTGAGTCCTATTTACAATAAAGAATGTTCTGTGGGATGTCGATGGTGTTAAGGTGACTAATGCCGAGGCATTGGTTTGGTCTATACGCATTGCACAACACTTCAAGGCTAGACGCTTAACTCATGAACAAGTTGTTGGTCTTTCTGCTAAGAATTCAACATACTTGATGGCTGTCGCCGCAGGATGTTTCATGAATTGCACTCCGTTTCATGCAGTCAACTCAGCTTTGGATGATGATGCTTTGAAGCATGTTTATAGTCTCACGAAGCCAGTGATTATTTTCTGTGATGGTTTAGTTTATGAGAAAATTAAGGAAGCCACAAAAGCTTGGAAACCTGAAATTATTACGTTAACCGACCATGTTGAAGGTGCTCCAAAAATTGATGATTGGCTGGCGCCAACTAAAACGGAAATGTTTTATCAGTAAGTAAAATATTTTAATAATACAAAATTAAGGCTAATCATTTATCTCTTTAGACCACAATCTCTTACTTTTGGTGGTGACCAAACCGCTGCTATACTTTGTTCATCAGGTACAACTGGTTTTCCAAAAGCGGTTTGCTTATCGAATTGTTGAAAATATGTAAGTTGTGAGATATTCTAATTTTGCTGTTAACAACAATCTCTGATCTATGATTCCATATGTTATATAACTTTAAAGATTTGCGACCAACGAAACAGTAATTTTTACAAGTAGTGGGTTTGACTGGATCACTGGTTTAGCAGCATTTATATATAGCACTGTATATGGTTGCACACGCATTATCACTAATAAACTATTTACTGCTGAATATTTTGTGGAACTGGTAAAGAAGTACCAAATTAATTATGCTTTGTTGGCTGCAAGGCACGTCTCAGAGATAGCTGTCTGTCCAAAAGCGACAGTTGAAAATTTGAGCAGCTTACGATTCTTGAACTATGGTGGAGGACTAATAACTGAGTTAACGCTTCAAAAACTTATGAAAATATACAAGGGGTTGCTCATTAGTACCGGGTACGCGTTGACAGAAACAGGCTTGATATCTATAAATATGGGAATGACAAATTCGAACTGTGTGGGTAAAATAGTACCCGGTGTTCGAGTGCGTATTGTCGATGACGATGGCAAAAACTTGGGTTACAAAGAGTCTGGTGAAATTTACGTCCATGGCACGGCAGTGAGTGGAGTGGGTATTATGGCAACCCCATGGAAAGCCAACGCATGCAGGATCATCATGGCTGGATACACACGGGAGACGTTGGTTATTTTAATGAGAAAAACTTGCTATATATTGTGGATCGTAAGAAGGAGATACTTAAGTATCTCGGATTACACTATTGGCCAACAGAAATAGAAAATGTCATTGCTCTATTGCCAGAGGTAGAGCAAGTGTGGATTGTTGGTATATACGATGAAACTGTAGGTGACCGTGCCGGTGCCTTGATAGTTAAAAAGGAAGGCAGCTCATTAAGTGCTTCTGATGTTGAGGAACATGTGAAAAACAGTTTTACTGTGGAACACAAGCGTCTGCATGCTGGCGTACGATTTGTCGATAAGATACCTATGAATGTGAATGGCAAAGTTGTCAAGAAATTGGCAAAGGAAGTTTTCCTATCGGAACAAAATGGCTTCAATATCGATAAGTAAAAGATTTAAGGCTTAACGTACATATTATAAATTATTGAAAATAAATAAAAGCTATACAGTCAAACTTCTTTGAAATGGTCTTCTATATAACAAAGATCCTTTTTCATCCTTTACGCAGTGAATAGTATTGTAAGAGAGACATGAAGTTCCTAACAAACAGAGAGAGACATCGGAGACCCCACAAAGTATATAATTGTATATTCTTGATTAGCTCGATGAGATGAGTTGATTAAGCCATATCCGTTTGAAAACCTGGTCATCTGTTTGTATGCAAACTAGTCACTTAGTTTTTAAGCCAAAGAGCTAAAATTTTACAAAAGGGATTCTTTTTAAGAAGACGCTTTACATTTATGAGAAACAAATGAATCGGACCACTACAGGGTCTCACACAAACCCCCCATTAAAATTCAAGTTCTTATTAGAAAATCCTTTTGGCTTTTGTAATACTCAACTGAAATTTAATCAATTTAAGTTTCTAATCCATCTCCCTCAACCATATTAGTTGCAAGAGCCTAGGATTAGTGGATCATGTAGCTCCCATACAAACCCAGATTCAAATTCAGGATGTTATTAGAAAAACTTTTTTTTTTTTTTTGTATTATCGAATTGATATTTGGATACTAGCTATAAATGCCTGACCCATATTCACTCATGAACATACTTATGTACCTATATTAAATGAAAGCAGGTTCAAGTAAAACCAGTACCAACATTTTTGATTACTGTACAACGAAGTTCCTATTTATAGAATTAATTTTGCGGTTCGGGTGAACTCATTTAATGAGAAGTCCTACTGAATAATGTTAACAAATAAAAAACAAAAAAAGAAAACAAAATGTACATGCATATATAGGCATCGTGTTCGCTGACTTTTTAATTCTACTGAGTGTACGAAAGTAATTTGAAATGTTGAAATTTTATGAAGAATTGTGAAGTTTATCCGAGGTTACTGATTGGCCTCATTCGAAGATAATGCCAATATACTTGTATAATAATATCTTTGCTCTTGAAATCTATTTAACACAAAATTGGGGTAATACCTTAAGGATTACTCATAATTAATAGTTTATTCAATAGTCTATTGTTGTTACTCAAAGGTTAAACTTTTTTAAAGTTATTGAACTAAAAAATGATTAAATGAATTGATAATATTTTTAATCTGTTTATAAATTATTGTTAAAATAATGTTGACTACGTCAAAGTATTCTAGAGTGAATTACCACTCATGTCCATATAAGCAATTTGTCCAAATGTTCGATATACCTACCACATATTATGTTATGATCTTTTGTTATTTTTAGGTGTTCAGGAAGTATTCAATTAGAAAGTTTCCCCCATATCACTTGCACTTTGTAGTATATCACCAACTTGGTTACAGACTAATCGAAATCGCATATAATATTGTAGTTTTCACAGTGATAACATTTGACTACAAGTGGTGGCCACTTCGATCGAGTACTTAACAATGTGCAATATGATGAAACCAACTTTTACATGTGAATTTCCAAAGTTATTTAAAGCATTGGAACTTTGTAAAACTGGTCACAAGGTTTTAGTTGGCGAAGCACGTTTAAGCAATCTAAAGAAATCATTATCCGGTCAATATGGTTTCATTACCAACTTTCTACAATGCCAAGGATAAAATATGGAGTGGCAAGAAGACTATTTCTATGTACAATAGTGATTGTTCTGTAGGCAAAGTCATATTTACAACAATGAGAAATTGGCCCAACAACATTCTTCAGGTATGTCGAACCATTAAGTATTGATTGCGCCCAACTTAAGTTTTAATTTTGAGTAGATATGTGATTCTGATGGCAAGACGGTGACTAATCGTGAAGGCATCACTTGGGCTATACGCATAGCCCAACATCTCAAAAAACGTGGTTTGGGGACAAAGGATATCATTGGAGTCGCTGTGAGAAATTCAACATATGTAATGCCGTTGGCTGTTGCTTGTATGATGAATATAACGCCATTTCATGCTGTTAATCCTTTATTAGATGAAAGTTAGTTATTTTTTAAATAGAGAAAAAGTGTATACTTTTTTATACTAATTCCCAGGTACTTTACGGCATGTCTATGAAATAACAAAACCGACACTTGTATTTTGCGATGGCCGTGATTATGAAAAAGTGAAATCAGCAACAAAATCCTGGAAGCCTGAAATCTTTACAATGACAGAACCCATTAAGGATGTGCCGAATATTAAAGACTTGCTTGAGCCTACAAAAACAGAAATGTTCTATATGTAAGTGTATATTATCACTTGAGACCAAATATTATGTAATAATCATTATTGTTAGGCCTGAGACTATTTCAAGTGGTGATCAAACTATGGCCATACTCTGTTCGTCCGGCACAACAGGCATGCCAAAGGCGGTCTGTATTTCCAATAATGTCCTCATACAGGACAGTATGTGAGTTAGTCTCTTTCCATGCTCTTTTATTTGCATATAATGTGAAAATGTTTTCTAGGCTTGTTAATAGTGAATCTGTTATATATACAGCAAGTAGTCTTGACTGGATCACTGGGTTGTGGGCCTTCGTATTCAGCACTGTATTTGGCTGTACACGAATAATAACCAGTAAACCATTTACACCAGAATATTTTGTTGAACTAGTTAAAAAGTATAAGATAAACTATGCTGTTGTACCACCGAGACATTTGTCGGCTTTGGTCAATAGTCCGTCAGCCAATAGTGAAAGTTTAGAATCCATACGCATGTTAAATTACGGTGGTGGTTTAGTGTCACTAAGTACCTTGAATCGCGCGCAGGAAATCTGTAAAAATGCTATGTTAAACTCTGGCTACGGTATGACTGAAGTTGGAGCCATTTCCATAAATGTTGGCATCGGGAAGAGTGGTTCCGCTGGAAAACTCTTACCCGGCGTAAGCATGCGAATCGTTGATGAGGATGGCAAAAACTTAGGTTATAATGAAGTGGGTGAAATCTATGTAAAACAGCCTTATGCCTGGAATGGATATTATGGAAATGCAGTAGAAACAAGGCGTATGCAAGATTCCGATGGATGGTTCCATACAGGTGATTTGGGTTATTTCGATGAAAAGGATTCATTGTTCATTGTCGATCGTAAGAAGGAGATTTTAAAATATCAGGGTCTGCATTATTGGCCAACTGAAATTGAGCACGTAATTGCCGAGTTACCTCAGGTGGCAGATGTTTGTGTAGTTGGAATCTACGAAGAACGTTGCGGCGACTGCGCCGGAGCACTGATAGTAAAACAAAAAGACACAGAATTAAGTGCTCGGGAAGTGGAGGAATATGTGGCCAAACGCATCGAGGGTACAAATAAACAATTGCACGCTGGTGTTCGATTTGCTGATAAGTTGCCGCACAATGTCAATGGTAAAACTATGCGGAAATTGGCTAAGGAAGTATTTCAAGCACAACAGAATAGCAATAAGAAGTGAAATATTGATATTGATTTGAATTGTCGATATTTTTATAATGTGAAATGCAAATGATCGTGATTTTGAGAAAGTGTGAATTAATCAAATAGAATTATAATGTAGAAAACCCACTAAAAACAAAACACTTTTGTCTTTTATGATAAGATAATGTAAGGTTTTGTATGATTTCTAAAACAGATTTGAATAGAATGACGCCTAGCTGTATTACAGGTTAATTAATCAAATACCACGATTTGACAATTTACAGAAATAGAAACGTGTGGATATATGTAGTTATTTATTAGAGATTATTTTCATTTCAAGTGGAAAAGTTTGAAAACAAGTAAAATTGCGGTTAATTTCGGCTACGACGAAGTTGTCATACTCTTCACGTATTTCTACGCCTACGCTACTGTGATTATGCATACAGAAATATTTCATTATTGATTTGACTATGTTTAGGGTATAAATACAGCATTTTAACATTAAGACCGAAATATTTCTATGGGAGCATTACATTTTTATTTACAAGTTTTATAGAAGGTACTCCTGCTAGTGGTTCGGTTCGGCTGATTCCGACAATTATGAAGTATACTGTGAAAAGAAAACTTTGTAGCTAAGGGACTTGCTTTCGTACATACAGACGGATGGTCGAGCTGCTCAATATTATATATATTTTATTGGGTCTCCGATGTCTCCATGTGTCCGTAACATACTTCATGACAAACTTATAATACTATCCACTGCGTGCAGAGTATAACAATAGAAAATTTATCATTAACAAGCGCATATTGTCGTCTATTCTTCAAATTTGGACCATGAAATCTTGTGTATATCAGCTCCATTGATTGATATGATTTAATAATTCAAAGGTGAGCTTTTATTAAGAATACTTAAGCACCTGTTAGTTGGCATAGGCACCTCAGACAGAACAGACGTGCATATTGGGCATATATTTTTTAAATATGGATTTGGCTCCTATTTTTTTTGATGAACGCAATAGGATATGGAGTGGACCCATACAGTATCCTATTTTCAATACAGAATGTTCTATAGGAAATATTATCTATACAATGTTAAAAAATTGGCCAAAAAATATTTGTCAGGTATTTAAACGATTGTAATGTACCTAATAAAATGAATGTCTTTCTGAATCAAAATTCAAAAAATTCATCAGATAAATGATGTCGATGGTGTTAAGGTGACTAATGCCGAGGCGTTGGTTTGGTCTATACGCATTGCACAACACTTCAAGGCTAGACGCTTAACTCATGAACAAGTTGTTGGTCTTTCTGCTAAGAATTCAACATACTTGATGGCTGTCGCCGCAGGATGTTTCATGAATTGCACTCCGTTTCATGCAGTCAACTCAGCTTTGGATGATGATGCTTTGAAGCATGTTTATAGTCTCACGAAGCCAGTGATTATTTTCTGTGATGGTTTAGTTTATGAGAAAATTAAGGAAGCCACAAAATCTTGGAAACCTGAAATTATTACGTTAACCGACCATGTTGAAGGTGCTCCAAAAATTGATGATTGGCTGGCGCCAACTAAAACGGAAATGTTTTATCAGTAAGTAAAATATTTTAATAAAACAAAATTAATCCTAATCATTTACCTCTTTAGACCACAACCTCTTACTTATGGTGGTGACCAAACCGTAGCCATACTTTCTTCATCAGGTACAACTGGTTTACCAAAAGCGGTTTGTTTATCGAATAAATATTTTCTGGTTGAAAATGCGTAAGTTGTGAGATATTCTAATTTTGCTGTTAACAACAATCTCTGATCTATGATTCTATATGTTATATAATTTTAAAGGATTGCGACCAACGAAACAGTGACTTTTACAAACAGTGGGTTTGACTGGATCACTGGTTTAGGAGCATTTTTATATAGCACTGTATATGGTTGCACACGCATTATCACTAATAAACTGTTTACTGCTGAATATTTTGTGGAACTGGTAGAGAAGTACCAAATTAATTATGCTATGTTGGGTGCAAGGCACGTCTCAGAGATAGCTGTCTGTCCAAAAGCGACAGCTGAAAATTTGAGCAGCTTACGATTCTTGAACTATGGTGGAGGACTAATAACTGAGTCAACGCTTCAAAAACTTAAGAAAATATGCAAGGGGTTGCTCGTTAGTACCAGGTACGCGTTGACAGAAACAAACTTGATATCTGTAAATATGGGAATGGCAAATTCGAACTGTGTGGGTAAAATAGTACCCGGTGTTCGTGTGCGTATTGTCGATGACGATGGCAAAAACTTGGGTTACAAAGAGTCTGGCGAAATTTACGTCCATAATGGCAGAAAGTGGAGTGGGTATTATGGCAACCCCATGGAAAGCCAACGCATGCAGGATGATCATGGCTGGATACATACGGGAGACGTTGGTTATTTTGATGAGGAAAACTTGCTATATATTGTGGATCGTAAGAAGGAGATACTTAAGTATCTCGGATTACACTATTGGCCAACAGAAATAGAGAATGTCATTGCTCAATTGCCAGAGGTAGAGCAAGTGTGTATTGTTGGTGTATACGATGAAACTGTAGGTGACCGTGCCGGTGCCTTGATAGTTAAAAGGGAAGGCTGCTCATTAAGTGCTTCTGATGTTGAGGAACATGTGAAAAACAGTTTTACTGTGGAACACAAGCGTCTGCATGCTGGCGTACGATTTGTCGATAAGATACCTATGAATGTGAATGGCAAAGTTGTCAAGAAATTGGCAAAGGAAGTTTTCCTATCGGAATAAAATGGCTTCAATATCGATAAAGAAAAGATTTAAGGTATTATATATTATTGAAAATTGATAAAATTTGTGCATAATGGAAATGCAAATACATAAATGCTGATATTAGAAATTGGAAATATTATTTTTAAATCTGCCCGATTAGAAAAACCAATTGTCATGAGTTTATTGGAAGCGATTGTACTATCTATGTATTGTAATACGATGACGTACAAAAATCATCGAGGAGTGTTTACTTAAATTCAAAGATTGGTTTTGTGATTACAACGTGCAAATAAACTAGTTTTGATAAGATTTGTAAATAATACAAATAATAATGTAGTAGCAAGCACATTATTAAAAATTTCCTATTAAAATCTTGATTTTCTTTTAAGTGGTTGGCAATCAAAAGTTATCACCATTTTTGAATAACAAATTAATTAATGAATAAACAAGTCTGTTGCAAAATTTACGGCAATGAAATTTGTTACCTTTTTATCTTCAGTAAATATAGTTTGCTAATTAGGTGTTGATTTTACTTATGAAACAAAATTTCCTTTTCATAACAATAAATAGAGATAAGATTAATTTATTTATTGATAGGAAAATTGTATAGTATTTCGCAGATACGCAACAGAAGGAAATATTTATAAAATTAAGATTTATAACCCAAAGATGAGATTTTAATAATGGTAGGTACACAAGGGTTGATTGACAATTGAATAAAATTAATTAAAGACAAATGGATCCTTTAGCAAAACTTAAAATGTTGAAATTTTAAAATCAACATTTTGTAAAACTGAGAGTTTTTATCGGAATACATTATACACAGAATTCTCTATATTGTAGTCTGAAATGGTTACAAGTCTTAGATTTTATTGGAATCTAATTTATTTAGTTGCAAGAAAATAACGTTTCTTTCAGGTACGGCGAAGTAGGAATGCTCTTCATGCATCTCCTAGAAAGCGTTGGTAGAAATCATCTATTTAATTTTTTTTATTTATGAAATACATTAATATTTTTCTCTAAATATCAATATTATGAAAGCATGACCAATGGTCAATGTAATAGACTGAAAGATCGCTCACACACAATAATAAGTACCCCGTGACGTCAGGATTGTCACATGGACATGAATTTGAGTCTGGAAGTGTAAAGTCGCAGTGGTCCGATTCGGCTGATCCCGAATTGTACAGCGTTATGTCAAAAGAAAACTTTGTGCAAAACTTAGGTGCAAAAACTGAGAGACTAATTTGTATAGATGCAGACGGACATGGCTAAATTAGGTCGTCTTGTCGAGCTGATCAATTATATAATATGTATACAAGTATACCTTATGGGGTCTTCGAAGTCTCCTACTGTCTATTAAAAGCTTCATGACAGACTTATATTGTACAAGTATTATTATTCACTGCGTGAAGAGTATAAAAAGGAAAGGTGCAATAAAATGAAACATTGTATTATGGGAAGGTTCTTAATTTATTAAAAAAATAAGTCTGTGTTTTTTTATATCCACATCAGTTTTTAGAGAATTTTTTATGCAATCATCGTTACATAAAAATAAAATTATTTGAATATGTTCCAATTTTTCTATAAAACACGTAAAGCGGTTGCCTTTTCTCAAGATGCAATTCTTTATCCTACCTTTTTTCTTTCTAACTAAATTAGTCCTGCGTTAGAAAAGTTTCTCTGTTAGCATCAAAAAGGAAATAATCAAAACTACGTCTTCCAAATCAGATTTCTAGGTAATTCAATATATTTTGTTGATTTTCAGAATAATAAATAAATTCACATTGAGTTCTTTTCATGCAATTTGGCTATATATTTCTCCACTTATGATTCAGTGTGGTTGCTTTAATTTCCTTGTATTTGTTAATAATATTTTCTCAAAATTGTATTATTGAACATTCACCATAAGTTGAGTTGAGATCTAAGGTATTGCTTCTCTGCACTCTCTCTCTCTCTGCTAATAACGATTCATTGTGTGTCGAAAAAGTACCGTAATTTAGAAGGAAACATATAGCAAAATATCTTATAAAACGCGGCCCTAGACTGAGGTCTTGGTGTGCTTATAAAGTACATCTGCTTATCAATATGATAACAAACATAAATCACAAACGGAAATAGAATGAGAAGCACTTATAAATAGTAATAAAATAATTTGATTGACTTTGTTTTTGTAATGCTTCTTAAGTATTTAAGAATTAATTACGATTGGACGAACGGACAGACACATACAAAATTCTAATGATTTACCAAATACACAACAAAGCACATCCCGGCCTTGTCTTCAATATTATTGTATTATAGAGTGTTTTTATTTATTCAAAACAAACTGAAGTGCAATGCATTTTGAATTTAAAATTGATATATTATCTGTGGCTTTTAACACAGACGACTTGATTAATTTTAAAATTATTCGCTAGTAGTTACTAAACAAAAAAACTAGAAAGAATGTTAACTCTTCACGGGATTTGTATGGGAGGTACCCTCCTAGTGGTCCGATTCGGGTGGTTCCGACAATTGTACTGCGTTTGGTAAAACTAGGAACTAGTTTGCATACATACAGACGGACATGGCTTAATCAATTCGTCTAATCGAGCTGATCAAGAATATACAATATATACTTTATGTGTTTTTTTTTTTAAAAAACAATACGAAAATCGGTTGACAAACAGATGCGTAAAAGGGGTTGAATCTTTTGCCTTCGCCTATTTTTTTTATAGATTGTTGTAAGTATTTATTATGAATTACTAATATGTAGTAATAATTAATAAAAACAGTCACTACGTCACCTTGACCATCGACATAAAAGAATATTTAAGTTCTTTAGTACTTAAGATACCTTAAAAACCATGGTTAATTTAGAATTAATATAGAATTGTTTTGATAAACTGTATTTTATGCCATTTTTAAAAGAAAACAATAAGCAATTTAGAAACGTAAAAAATTCTTTGTAAAAACTAGCTTCTCTAAGTGGTTAACAAGAAGTCCCGTAATCAGAGTGTCTCAAGTGATTCCTCATAATCAAATTGTCAATATGCTCTATAATTTATTTATTCTGATAATTAAAATATGTGACTCATGATGAAATTAAAATTATTTAAGTGAGGTGTAACCAAGCAGTGTCATTCATTATAGTACGAACAGTGTAATTGTTAATAAGATCACGATTATGGATTCCACACAATACGATGAACAGCAGAAAATCTGGAGTGGTGCAGAAAGGACTCCGTTTCATGCACACGATTGTGCTATAGGCAAAGTTATACACAACACTCTAAGGAATTGGCCAAATAATATTTGTCAGGTGCGTGGATACATTTTTGTGTGGTGAAAGTGATTTAATTGATGTGCTCCAGATATTCGATGATGATGGTAGAACCTTGACAAACGCAGAAGTTTTGGCATGGTCAGTGCGAATTGCTCAATTTTTAAAGAAAAAAGGTCTTGGCCATAAGGATTGGCTCAGTGTATGTGCTAAGAATAGTACTTATGTAATGCCCGTTGCTGTGGCTTGTTTTTTCAATACGTCGCCTTATCACGCGATTAATCCCACTTTGGATTTAAAAACTTTAAGCCATATATTTGATATAGCGAAACCGGTTCTAATCTTTTGTGATGGAGCTGTCTATGAGAAAATACGCATGGCAACTAAAGGATGGATGCCAGAGATCATAACGTTAACTGGACATATTGAGGGTGTGACAAAAATTGAAGATTTATTAGCGCCCACACAGACGGAGATGTTCTATGTGTAAGGAGAATAGCTAAAGAAAGTAAAAAATGTTCGAGACATATATATTTTTATTAATTTTTAAGGCCTGAAAAACTCATTAATGGTGGTGATCAGGTTCTAGGTATATTGTGTTCCTCCGGTACAACGGGTTTGCCCAAAGCTGTGTCAATGGCAAACAATATGTTGCCAACGGAAAGTCCGTAAGTGCTCATTTAACCAGATTTCTAAAGAAACTTTAAAATTATATGTTTACTTATTTATCAGTTTCGTTACCAGTCGATCCGTCATATATGCCGCATCAGGCCTGGATTGGATTACGGGTATTTACCAGACCTTAATGAGTTCCATGATGGGCTGCACTCGTATAATATCAAGTAAACCTTTTAACGCAGAACATTTTGTGCAAATGGTACAAAAATATAAAATTAGTTCGGTGTCAGTACCGCCCAGGCATATTGCAGCGTTACTAGAATGCCCTGCAGCAACTTCGGATAGCATGGCGTGTGTACGTTCTGTGTTAATTGGTGGCAGCTTTATCTCACCCGCGACACTATCAAGAGCACAGGAACTTTTTAAATCTGCAATTCTTGTTTATGGCTATGGTTTTACTGAAGCTTCTCAAGTCTCTGGTGGCATTTATAATCCTGAAACGGGTAATTCAGTTGGTAAACTGTGTGCAGGCGTTCGGGCTCGTATTGTGGATGATGTTGGCAAAAACTTGGGTCACAATGAAATTGGTGAAATCTATGTTAATAATGGTTTAAAATGGAATGGTTATTGGAAAGATCCAATCGAGTCAAAGCGTATGCAAGATGAATTCGGTTGGTTTCATACCGGCGACATGGGCTACTTTGATAAAAACAATAACTTGTATATAGTTGATCGAAAGAAGGAGATTCTTAAATACCAAGGAATGCATTATTGGCCAAATGAGATTGAAAAAGTAATTGCTGAATTACCAGATGTGAATGAAGTTTCCGTTGTAGGCATATATGATGAACGACATGGTGATACTGCCGGTGCTCTCGTGGTCAAGAATATTAATAGTAATTTGACTGAAAACGATATTAAAAATCATGTGATTAATTCTTTAGTTGTCACATATAAGCATTTACATGCAGGAGTCCGATTTGTGGATAAGTTGCCGATAAGTAAGAATGGAAAAATCTTAAGAAAAGTTGCTAAGGAGTTATTTATGTCCGAACAACTAGATCGTTGATCGTAGATGCTGCAATATAAAAATTAAGTAGTCTATAGACCATTATAAATTATTTTCTTATATATCTTATTTCTTTAATAAATATTTATTGATAATATTGAAATTAAATATGACCTGAGGCAGAGTTTTACTTTTCAACAAAGTATAAACATTAATTAACTTAAGTGCCAGCTGAGATACCAAATAAAGGAAGTTACCAATAGATTGAATCTGTTTAAATGCGCGCCACTTGTCGCCTGTCTGACATCTAGTTCATCTAAGCGAACCGTTGCATTCCATCCTGTTTGATCACCTTTATTCGTTCCTTTCACCTCAATTTTAGGCAATGGAAAGCAATAGACGCGTTCAACTTGAATCATTTCTTCGCCTTCAGAAGAGACAGAGGTCTCAGTCACTGTAACCGGAACACATATCGTAGGTTCCTCTGCAGAGTTCCAATCTTCATACGGAGCACCTACTCGAGTTATGTTCAATGAATTGAGCTGTGGCATCAATGATTCAGCTATACTCAATTCGTTGTGCATTTGCGCTGAGTTAAGCATATCTTCAATACTCTTCGATTCCAACTCTGGGTGTATATTAAATTTTGGTTGCTGAGGTTGTTCGGTTGTGGGTGCCAAGAAATCTGTTGGCCAATTTAATAGATTGAAAGTCGTTTCCATAACTTCACTTGACACAGGTGTTGTTGTTGTTGTTGCCATTGTTGTTCTTCGAGTCGTTGGCATAGTAGGGGTTTTTAAAATGGTATCTGCAACTATCATAGATGATGTCTGCTTTAAGTATTTATCATCGTTACTATTAGAGGGAATCATTGGTATCCATGTATTGTCATTTGTGGTATGCAGATTACTTATTCCATGATCCATCTCAAAGTAGTCTTGATATTGATCACTTTCATTTGAGTCCAACTCGATTGATTCGTTAACTTCTTCGATGGGAAGTGACTCTGTTTTGTCAAGGGTGATCAACTTTGGTGTAAGTGGCATAGACGTTGTTGTTGTGGTTGTGGGGATTTTACGACGTTCAGATTTGCTATCAGTTGCATTATAAGAACTGACATTTTGTGAATGCTCGTAGCCTTGCCAATCTTTTTGACTTTCTGCTGATTTATGTGCTAAAAATTTATAAATTGTTAATAGTTATAGTTTATTATAAGTATGTGTTGTACTTACAATCTGTGGGTATTCCCATAAGCATTGATTCCAAGTGACTATAAACACGTTCTCTTGGCCTTTGTTCAAGTTCTTCATGGGAGTCATAGGATATTTCTTTAGGCTTAATGGGGTGCTCTGGTTTCCATTGACCGTAAACTATTGTTTCAATAATTGTACCAGGCTGCAATTGTACTGTATTAGATTCTGTATTACTGTTCAATTGAGAATTTGGCTCAAATCGAGAATTTATCTGTGGTTCCGATTGCGATTTAGCCTGCTTTGTTCCACGCAATAATGGTATGGGAGCGTATGATGGTTTTGTTGGCGAAGATATCGCTCTAAACCATTCACCTTCATTTAATGAATGTAATGAAGAGTGATGATTATTATAACGTCTTCGAGGATTATAGCCAATGGGTACATGTGGTACCGGTTGTCCTCTATGATTGTTTTGTAAAAGTGGTAAATCGGCAATGCGAATGCGTCCGCGTGGCGGATTTTGCATAGAAATGATGCTGCAACATGCTGCTATCAATACAATGTATAAATAACTTTGCATCTTGTATACAAAACTTTATATTTCAATGTATCTTTCTTAATAGCTTCTTCTTCTACTGTATCTTTACTACAATATAATATTTTAATGATTCGATTTATAAGTTGTCCAAATACAGTTATGACTTCGTTACTTTGTTTATGCCACCATGTCTTTGTTAACGAATATTTCTTGTAACAGCGACGATTTTATTGTTAACAATACGTTACTATTGTACTTTAGTCAAGATCATTGTTTAGCGAAGCGCGTTTAACGGTTTTCTTTTTGAATTTCTCTCATTCCATTGATTTTCGCAAGCAACTCAATATTGTTTTGGTTTTGATTTGAACTTTCGTTGTTATTGTTCTGGATTTAACTCGAATTTATAGACTTGCTTTCTTTTCCGTATATTATCTTATGTCTTCACAGTTCCGATTTACTTTGGCTACTGAAGAGCTCCACACTTCCAACTAAAGCAACAACCTGATGAAGTTAAATCACCAATTGAATTGATTTGAAAAAGAAAAGATACTAAAATGTGAGCAGCGGCAGTGCTCATCTTCAAAGCTATTGTTATTAGTTTTGAACACAATAGAAATATATACAACATATCGTATGCATATTGTTGCTGTTTCTATTAAATATGTTTCTAGAAAACTAAACATTTAACTAGTATATGTATGAGCTTAAAATATTTTTTGTTAACTACATACTTACATACTCCTCATTTTAAATTGAGGTGGGGAAAATGCATCGTGAAGTCATTTCTAAGACATGCAAATTGGCTAAGAATAAGTATAGTATTTTATTCTTTGTATTTAAGTATTTATCTATGTATTTGTTGTGTTTTTTTTTTTTTTTTTTTTTGTATATCTATAAGTTTTTACTGACATACATTTCGCAATAAATTTGTTCAGTTTTTGTTTTGTGTTAAAAACTTAATGGAACTCTTAATGATTTATGTTAGGGTTTTTTTTTAACATTTTCTCTCTCTCTCTCTCTTTCTTTATTTTATTGAATTACTTGCTTTTTGTGAAATTAATTAACTTAATTAATCAAAATGAATCATTAAATTTGATATTTATTTTTAATTTCTAGAGATTTTTTAGTTAAAATAAACTATTTTAATGTCTTGAGCATCGTCATATCTCTTGCAAAATATCCATTAGTATTTTTGTATCAGAATCTATTTAAATATTTAGGTAATTTTTATAAGAAAAATCATAGCATATATATAGAAGAAGGGTATATTAAGAAGGAAATAAATAAGAATTCGATCAATGTGAGAAGACAATTAGATGTACCCATGACGTTCTGGGCACTTTTTTTTTCCAGAAACTGTAAGATCTCATAAAAAAATGGGCCAAGTGCGAGTCAGGACTTGTACACGGAGGGTTCCGTACCAGATTGGGTTTTGTATGAGAGTTCTCCCCTAGTGGTCGGATTTTACTGCTTCCAACAAATCTACCGCGCTTATAATAAAAACTTATTGCGTCTAAATTTCTGTTCAATAGTCCAAAAAACAAAAAAGTTTTTCGAATAAGAACCGGAATTTTAATGGTGAGTTTGTATGGGAGGTACCCATCTTAGTTGTCCGATTTGGTTGATTCTAACAGATGTGCAGCGCCAATATCAAAAACTTATAGTACCTAAATTTCAGTTTGATAGAACAAAATAGAAAAAAGTTTGTTTTTTAATAAGCACCTGAATTTCAATGGGGGTTTGTATGGGAGGTACCCTTCCAATCCGATCAAATTGAAATTGCGACAGTATATGTCTCTGATATATAGCCACCAACCTTCCAAATTTCAAGATCGTGGGATTACTGAATCGTATAGCTGCAATACAAACCAAAATGTTTCTTGTACTGGGACCCCTTAAAGTTTTTGAAAATATTTTAGTTTGAGTATTTGTTGCTGATGCCCGGATAGAAGTACATATTCTGTGAAAATTTCAACTCTCTAGCTATTACAGTTTATGAGATATGACCCGAGGACGGACGAACGTATGGACGAACAACGAAGTCTCTGCAATAGGGTTCCTTTTGGTACCCTTTGGGTCCGGAACCCTAAAAACTAAAATTTAGTATGCAGACTTGATTGGTTCTGTGACACACTAATTTTGTTTAAAATTTTTATTAGAACCCTTAATCATATACAAAATACATTTAATACAATATAATAATAATATATTTTGTGGGTTATATTAAGGTTCTGAATAACCTACGTTAATTTATTATTATTCAAACTTTGTTTCAAATAAGACCCAGATATACGACGTAAATATGCTCAGCATGATATAATTTATCTGTTCCATTAAAATAGATTTTCTCTTAAAAATCCTTTATACATATTATGTTTAGTAACTTTTTCTAAATAAATTTTTGCGTTTGTATTTGGCTGTGAGGCCATTGTCCAGTGGAACCAAATTTACTGTAATTGTTGCAGCTGCAAATAAATTTAGATTATAATAAAAAAAAAAAACAAATAAAAACCGTGTACAAATCACTCATAAATGCCTCCAAAAAAATCATAATTATGCAATAGTGAGGTAAGTCGAATCCAAAAACCGGCACAAAGCCAAATTCAAAGTAATCTTTTGACGCAATCCATGGCAAGATGATGCTGCACAAAATGAAAACAAAATTCCAAGTTAGAGAAAAATCAAATTATGCATCACTCTGCTCGTGCTCGTGTTGCAAGTTGGCCGATTTACAATATTTATGTGTTGAGCTTGCAAACTGCAAACAAACAAAAAAAAAAAAAAACACAAAACAAAAAGAAAGAAAAAGTTGGTTTTCTTAGAAAATTGTATGCATACTGAAAAAGAGCACAGAAAATTGCAACATCACCAACATCAGTTAAAACTAAGACGACGACGACGACGACGACGACGACGAGTAAGAAATGAGATCAACAAACTGACATGGCAGATATTTCCATTATATTTCCAATTGGACAGCGCTAAGACAAGTTAGTTGACTTATGAAAATACAATTGTATATACATAGATTTGTATTCGAAATAATGACTGGTATTACCTATCATAATTGATCATCTTAACTAAATTTATTTTAATTAAATTAAAAGCACAAAGTTTCGTTTTTTGTTTTAGAACACACAGAGTTCGTAGTTACTTTATTTAAGACATCCATAAGAAAATAATTTTTTGAATTTTTCAATGATTTTTCATCATTTATATCATTGGTTCTTAAACTGTGGTCCACAGATTCATTACCAGAGAACTGCGAAATAATTACAACATAAGCTTTATATGAACGTTGTTAAATGCTTATGGTTATGATGGGGTCCATGAGGAACCGCGGACCTCATAATTTTAAGTACCATTGATTTATACAGTATATTAAATTTGTTGAATCAAATTGTTAGAAAATGAATGGGAATATTGAGGGCGATAAAGAAAACTTTCAGCAGTAATCACAGTCTTTGTTTTTCCTTGTTGTTATTCTTCTTCTTTGAGTAATTTTGGGTTAGTAACGAAATTTTTATTGTTTTTTAAAATTGTAATAATTAATTTTCTTTTTTTTTTTTGCTGGGAAATCTTATACAATGTTTAGGCATTTTCGAGGAGACCAATGTATTGACCATTTTGATTGGCAATGCGGCGTTCTTCCAAACGTTTCGCAAATTCTGGATCAGTTTTGGCGCGTTGCTCTAAACGTTCTTGTTGTAATTTTATGCCTGCATAGATTTGATCCAAACCTTTTTGTATTTCTTCTGGTACGGCGGGTGGTGTTGGTATATGATCACCTGTTGCACGGAAACCATTTTCATCGGCAGTGTATTGAACATTGACGAGAGTGCCGTCAGGTGATTCATACGAATACTGACCATGTTGAACAAGGATACCATTTGGATTGGTATCAAAATCTTTTAGGAAACCAGTCTCCTCATGTTGTATATTATTGCCAGTCTCGTATTCGGTCTTGTAGCTACCATCTTCACTTTGTTCCTTATTATACTTGAGTATCGGTATCCAGGTACTTGTTTCACGGGGATCATTGTTGCGATGATCTTGTTTCTCATCTCTGGGTATATTATTGACATTCAAGTGACCCTGATGATGTTGCTGCTGCTGTTGCTGCTGGTGTTGTTGCTGGTGATGATGATGCTGCTGTTGCGCTTGACAGGATAACGCGAACAGTGATATAAATATCTAACAACGAGTTGAGTAAACGAAGAAAATACAATACATAACTAAATTTAAGTTATATTCACTACTTTTTTTTTACTTACAAACACTTTCATAGTGTATCACTTTAAAGTTTTTTTTTTTTAAAGACTTTGTTTAAAGGATAATACAATGTTTAAAAAAATGTATTCAAGTTTCTAAAAGATTCACATAAAAATCACGTTTCACTTTATAAGGAAAATTGTTGTTTGTCTTTTTGTCATTTGCTGTCCGTTAATCGCGTCCGATATTCGATTCGGTTTTAAGTGAAAGCAGGTTTAACCAACACTGTGCACTAGTAAGCCCTATTTAAGCTTTATATAGCAACTCAACTGCCTCCTGCATTCAGCTTAACGTAACGCAACGCAATGCAACCAAAGACAAAGTCTCAGTCGCAGTCGCAATTGAAGTCGTTGCTGCATACAAGCGCAACTAACTTCACATTTGCAATAAATGCAACAATACAATTACATTTGTACGAATGATGGTAAGTATCTACATATGTATGTCCGTATTTGCTTGATAGTATTAGTATTGTTGTTTTAAGTTGAAAAGCTAGTTGTTCTTGTTGTTGGTTACAACAATTATTGTTGATGATGTCTTCGGTGTTGTTAGGAGATTTTGGCAAATGAAATCTGCGATATTTAAGAGCACAATTCCTGTTCCATAGAGAGAGAAGGCTGAGCACACAATTATTTTCTAGAATCCCTAGTCATTTTTATTAGATTTTTATCATCAGTCTATAGTTTCCTTGTCAATGCATGATGATCTTTTAAGATTTTTGTTTTTGTATTTTATATTTTTAAAGACATTTTTGTAGATCAACTGTGGTCTCTATCAAAATTTATTATCTATGAATACAAAATATTTACAAAAGTTCTAAGTGAGGTGATATCCTTAACAAAATAAAAAAAAAGATAAAGTTTTTTTTTTTATTTGACAAGATGTCAATCCAGCGATTTTTAAAGTTTCTTATTAAAAAAAAATTTGAAAAACTCGACAGACAATTTTTTTATTTCATTAAATTTTTTTGTTGAGAACGATTCATACGATTTCATAAAACAATATGGGCACACAATCCCTAATATTTTTGATTATTGAGCCAGAAATCGTATTTTAAGAATGTCGTAGAATTGGTTTGGAAAGTTGAAGAAAAAGTTTTCGAATAGATACCTACAAATTTATTACAATTATTATCTACCTGAAAAATGTTACAAACCATATTGTAAAATTGATATTCTCTTACAATAACTTAAGCTAAACAACTTTAGGCCAATATACAAACGTTTTTCTAAACAATTTACTTTGTTTTCATTTTTGTTTTTTTTTTTTTATTTTTTTTATTTTTTGGTACTATTATTGTCTGGTCTCGCAGTTCATCTTTGTAATGCCGTTCCGTTACATATTTAGAAACGTGTAGAACTTGTTTTTCTTAGACGGTAAAGTTGGTTTTTTTCTTTAGTAACTGAGTTGATGATTTCGCTTAAGATATTGTGATGTTGTTGTCGCCATTGTCGTTGTAACATTTTTAATCAAATATTGACATTCATTCAATCCCCTTAATTCCTCAGTTTCTTTTTTATTTTAATATATCATTTTACTCGTGCATAGATGTAAGTTTTCATTAATGCAAAGGCGATACAAGAAAAATGAAGAAGTTGCATTGAAATGCTTGTAATTGCATTGAATATACTTAATACTAAGCCCACTCTGTACAATTGATGATATTCATAATGATTGTGCTGAGAATATGAGGATGGTGGTGTTGGTTCATTGTACTTATTTTAGATGTTGGCGTTGACAACGACAAAGAATTTGTATTGTATTTGATTACTTTGGCCGTCGTAGAGTTAAAATCAAAATTATTGTATTGTTGTATGTAGTTTACAAAGATGCAGCAACATGATAATTGAGTATAAATTGTATCTCGTTGGTGGTTAAATGTTACCATAAATTAACTGCAACAGAATATACTTAGGAAAACAATATAAAAATATGTCAATGTATGAAACTGTTTTTATGGTCATTAAATGCTTTTACGACTTACTGTCAGTCACTTAGTATTTTGGCATGTCAATTTGACAATAAATCATTGCGTTGGCGCTGTTGACAGTATAGTTTGGTTCAGATACAATTGGTTTTTTTTTTTTTTTTTGTTCTCTTTGTGTGCTCGTATTTTGATAATGAATAAATAATAGAGTTGTGCAGCATACTATTTGAATTTGAGTGCATGAAATTTTTGTGGTTTCATTTAATTTGTATTTCTTATTTCGTTGATTTTTTCCAAATTGAATGCATAACAAATCACAAAAAGTTGAATAACCGCTAAAGCCGGCAAAAATAAACAAAGTTAATAATGAAGACAACAAAAGCACCAACAATAACAAAACACATGTAATCACGACAATGGCTTTAACACACTATACTAATATCATACATATGTCCGCAGATACATACCAACAAACACACAAAAAAATATACATATAAACAGAGAAAAATACATTCATATGTATGTGTTTATTGCAATTGACGTTGAAGTTGTTGTTGGTGATGATGCCGTTAGTTAGTAAGGCTTTGTTGCGGCTTTATAGCCATCATTGCCACTAATAATCACAACTACAAAATCAAGAGCCGCTAACTGGTTAGACAACACGTATCTTCCGCACCCACAAAAAAAAAAAAAAAAAAAAAAAAATAATAATAAAAAAAAAAACAAAATTTACAAAAAAACATACGCTCAACACTTGCTACGCTTCTTGTATCTGTTGGCTTTGCTGACTCACTTCTTTTTCTTGATATCTTTTATCTTATATTTTTAGTTTTGGCCAAAAGTTCAGGCGCGCCAAATATCAAATCCAAAGATTGTGCAATTTTACCTGCATGAAAGTGTGTCGAGAAGTTTATTTTGTCAAAACTTCTTTGCTCTGCCACACGTGCTCTTCTTGTAGCAATTAAGCAATTTGCAAACATTTAATTTCAATTTCAATATTATAAAAGACAGATGAAGAGACCTTCTCGATACAAACAACACAAATACTCTAAAATCTATTGGTCAGTTCGCCAGAAATTGTATATACTTAGTATTGAGTTTAACGAATGACACTCAAATCCCAACACTCTATCACAATCACTTTGGAAATGTCAAATGGACTTCGATTGCATTCTATAGATTAGCATTTACATTGAGATTGAAATAGTTCTTGCTTGCGCATCGTTTGGTAAAAAGAAATACTCAGATACTTACTTACTATTGTATTTCACGTTAACATTTGACATTTTCAATACTCATCTGTGTTGTTCCGACTGGTTTTTTTCAGTACATTTTTTTTTTTTTTTTTAGTTACAACAATTTACAATTAAAGTAGGCG
This sequence comes from Amiota minor, assembly GCA_037043295.1. Taxonomy (NCBI): domain Eukaryota; kingdom Metazoa; phylum Arthropoda; class Insecta; order Diptera; family Drosophilidae; genus Amiota; species Amiota minor. Next base: position 3,330,044 of record JBAMAW010000786.1, on the reverse strand, counting down.
ATATAGGCTTGTGTCCATAAGCATATAAAAGCCTAAATATTACGTGTTGATTTACCAGCCGCCATCATATGTGTAGAATATCTAGTTGACATTAGTCTAATTGAAAAATGAAAAACATAAAATTCTTGAATTGAAAAGAGGAAATCAATTATGAAAATTTGCAGCAGGCGTTTTGAGGTGTATTCTTGATTTATGATTTTTATAATTATTTTAATTGAAAATTTATAATAGGTTTATGGCATAAATAACTGAAATCATTCATATTTGTTGTTAAAAACCATAATTATCAAATGAAGAAATATTTCGAATTTAGTCATGTTAGTCAGTCATGTTGTCGTAAAGTAGGTTATTCTGATAAGTTTTTAAACGAAGCCTTTATCAATTTACCGAACTCAAGTTCTCTCTATTGTTTTCTATTAGATAAGCCAAATCTTAACTAATCGACATTCTTTGGTTTTTTTTTTTTCTAATCTTCAAATTGCATGTTTTATAGAAATTTAGATTTGTTTTCTTGCATACTTTTAGGCTGAATTTAATATAAATTACACTAAACAACCAAATCATGGAATAACCATGTATTTGTTGTAAATAAATTGTTTTTTAGAACCAACTTTCATAAGAAAAGAAAATCATACCCTTCCAATTTCACTTATTAAAACTGAGTTTATTACAAACGATAAATTTGGTATATAGAAAAATGAATAAACCTTGAACTGAACTTCTGGTAATGTTGTTGGCAATCTAATATTTTTATATTACGATAAACAAAGGGTCCCTGTATAATAGAATTAAATATTTAATTGAAGAGGACATTTATGAAGTTTAAAATTATGCGAATTGATCATACTTTTATATGCAGTTTGTTTGTGTTACCACTGTTATATAACTTTCAAATATCATAATCAGCATAGAAGAACATAAAGTATTCCTGTTTATGTTTATTCCAGACAAATACCTAATATGTTCCGTGATATTTTTTATTTTTTTGTTTATAGATGAATTCCATAGATAATTGACTCGAATCATTCGGCAAAAATTTGTATGTCATATTTGAATACATAATTCCGGATTTCCAAGACAATCGAATGACAGAATTTTAAGAGAAAAATTAAAATTTTTTGAGTGAGATATACGTAGACTAATGGAAATAAATATAAATTAGATTTTAAATAATTAAATGAAGAAGATAAATAATAATTTACTTACATATATATGTAATTAAAATTGAGCATTTGAAATATATTTATTTTTTTTTTAAATATATAATTATATAATAACAATCAATTGCTTGTAATGCAACTATGTTTATATTTCAAAAATATTTAATTGGATACAGTTTAGAATTTTTAAATTACATAAACAGAATTGAATAAAAATTTAAAACAGCTTATAAAAATATTTAATAAGTAAATAAATGACAATTATGATAAGTATTTTGTGATTTAAAGTTAGTATTACTGCTCTTGAACTTTTTTGAACCAGCCTCTGAACACTTCGGATAGCCGATCCAATACTGTGATATTCACAACATGTGTTAATCTGTCAGGCAAGAAATCAGGTAAATACATATTCCACGATGCTGATATTTTAAAGTTGCCATGACCCTAAAAGAACTTATGTACAATATAATATTTAGATTTAATAATCTTATGGATTTTAATGGTTTTTAGATTCTTTTATGGACATGATATAAGTATTCCAATTGCTGTTCTTTTTTACACCATTTAAAATAACAATAGCAATTTATGTTTTTTGTATTATTATACAATAGAATGTACAGATTTATATAATCAGATCCAATAGTTGAATTTGTAGAGAGGAGGATGATTGGGAACTTTGGAACAATAAAATAATGCTGCATTTGGAAAATCTAAATTTTGAAAATGTAAAGCGTATGTAGATCGGGCGATTCAGTCAAGTAGATTCTATAAGAATCTTAGTTTCAATTTTAATTTTGTAGAAACATATTTTGCAGATAGTTATACGTTAAATGAAATAAGTTGGATATTCAAAACAAAATGAGATTTAATCAAATTAAATGCAACTTTTTTGGAAACCATATAAGTAGGTGCAGAAAAATTATTATGCTCACTTTGTAAACCTGTACCATTTTATAGGGAAATGTTCGATTTTAAAAGAGTTCAGGTATGTATATTTTAGGAAAGTATTTTTAGAAGAAAATGAATTACATTATTATACACATTTTAAATGGATACGACTCTATTAGTTCAATTTTTGTATAAATGCTGCACTATAACTCCATTGGGTACGTTCCGGAAGATTGATTTGACATTCATTCATTATTATTATTATCTCTCGATTGGCTTTACATTTAAATATTTGCCATGCTAGCGTATGTCGAGGTAACTTCTTGATAATTAAATCATACTTACACTTAAATGTTTATAAATTAACGTAATTTAATTCTATATTAATAACTTTGAAGACGATAAAGTGCTGGCATAGGAAGGAATAATCAGGACTAAAAGAGCACATAGTTTACACTTTTTAACCCTAATATATTCCCATTAACAAGCATAATAGAACTGTGGTTAAGCGCTTAAAATGCGCATTATGGCAAACCAAAAATAATCACATTTTAATCAAGTTATTTAAAAAAAATTTGTTTTAACGGTTATATTGTTATAAAATTATCGTAAAATAACATTAAATAATAGTAGGTAACTTAAAAGCTTGTCAGGAAGGAGCCACTTCAGTCGACGTCGCCACACATATAGGGTGAAGACCTTCGCTAGACTTTTTGTATGAGTTTGCAGCTTCTGTTGGTGATGGTTGCAGCTGTGAAGGATTTCGTCGCGCACAGTGAAGATTATGAAGTCTCTGTGCAAGCTGCCGTTGCACATAAACTAAGGAGCCCAAGTTATGTGGCGTAGTGCTTTGTTTTGGCAGGCTTGTAGCCTATGCATGTTGATGTTAACCAAATTTGTATCGCGACAATTTATTGGACTGCCGTAGCAGCCAGTCAAGCCTACGTAGCTTTGGGTAACAATGGTATTTCTGATGTGGGCTCGCTATGTCAGGCGGTACGATATGTTCTTGAATCCTGATGATACACTACTACTAATAAGACATGACTATATCTGAATGATCCGAGGTGATCATTATGAAGTCTCCGATTCCCATTAGTTAGTACTGTGTAATATTAAAGGGGAAGTGTACTTAAACTTAATTGAAATTAAAATAATGCTTTTATTTGTTGTCAATTTATAAAGTACTAGTGTAATAGATATATTACTCATTTATTTTGCCATCAATTGGTTAAATGTTAACTGTTTTACAATGTGGAGGCTGATGGTTTCGTATACATTCCGAAAGTGTTCCCTCTACGGTGATATTGAGCGCATGAGTCAAATCTGTTTCTGGTAGAAAAGCATGCAAAACACTGATATTACAATATAAAGGATAAGAATTGAATATTATTTAATCAATGAATCAGGCACGTTTTCGTTTCGTTGCATCTATCAGACGCCCATTAACATTTATAGCGATTACATTAGTTCCCCGTGGTATAAAATATTTCATTTGCAGGTCAAAATTAGTTTCTTTAATCAGAGGCGGTAGTTTGCTAGCTCCGCTTATGTTGTGAAAATAATAATTGTCCTGTAAATCAATAAAATAAATTCTTATAAAGATATTATATATTCATTGTACCTTCTTAAGCGGACAACTCTTAGGTATGTTACTGTGTTTTGCTAAAGTCTGGTAGATAGCAGCGATAAGTTTATTTGTGGGACGATCCTGTAGAATTTTACATATATCAAATGTCGTGTCGATTATTTTGGTGAAAACATTCTTAACATTTGGTGTATAGACTTCAAAGGAAACAGCGGCTGAATTTATATCTTTTATAAGTGTAAATTCAACGGAAAGGTGATCGTGTTCAGGTTCCAAAATGTTGCAAGCAATTTTAGATACAAAATTGGGATTTGCTACACAATCAAATTTAGTAAAATTTATTCGATAATGTGGCAACTATAATATATTCCAAAAAAAAAAGAGTAATATATAATTATTTTCCCTTTTAATGATATTTACCAATCCTGCCGCCTTAGTTTGTTGAAAAATGTATAGCAATATTAAGAAACAGTAACGTAGCATTTTGTTCGTATACAATAAAGTACTAAATGAGAGTTTAGAACTTTTGTTTTTGCCATTTGTTTTTATTATTAATGTTTAGTAATTGTTGATTTAAGTTTAATTGTCATTTAATAGTAGACATCAAAAATGTAATAATAAAAGTTAATTTATACTTAGATTTGAGTTCAATCTATGTACCATATAGTGAAAGCTACTTTAAAGTATTATTATTAGCGTTAATAATCATAAATTAGATCATCATCATCATTATAAACATGTATCAATGACAACCCATAATAATTCATATATAAATAGAGAAATATATTTATTTTGAGGCATATCATTGAAACCACAAATTTGCATGAAGGCAAACACATCAAATAGATGAGCTGAACTAAAGTAATTTTATATAATTGTCATGGTTACAACAAACAAAAAAAAAAAAAAAAAAAAAATAGTCAAAAACCAAAATTGCACCTAACGTTTTGCCAATAAAACTGACCTTGCTCCAATTGATAATGATAATTTTCAATAGAAATCTTTAAACAAAATTATCAGTTATGATTTAAAATATTTATTTATTTAGAGATTTAAAAATAAAGACTTAAACATAAATAAAGTGGCACATTTTGCTTTCAGAATGGCAGGCAAACTCATTCTTTCTGAATGAGAAGCGTCGCATCGTAATGGTGTTAAAAAATAATACTTTGCCTTTAAGATACTTAGTCCAAATACACATTTCTACAAATCACATAGATACGGTTTCGTATGTATATGGTAGTTAGAGAGAAATATTTCACATACGCAGTGTTGTACTTGAGTGCAGTTATTGCGGCGGCGTTGGTAAATGATCACCCTGCGGTTGAAAACCATTCTCATCGGCAACATAACGTAGTGTTATAATATTACCATCGGGATCACTGTAGCTATACGAACCAGTTTGTACCATTACAAGTTCTTCATGCTCTTCGATTAATTGACCATTTGGTCCTTCAGTTTTGGGTATGATAATACGTTTTAGATACCCGACATTTTCGACTCGTATGCCATTTGAGGTTTCATAGCTATTAAATATATAAAAAAGATGACAAATTTTAGTAAAATTACAATTACAATATATAGAATAAAAGAAGTGATAGATTACCTGTTATTGAAACTACCATCGGCATTATTGATATTATCTTGCTTGATAATTGTTGCTGCGGTAGTTGTTGTTGTAATCACATTGCCACCGGCTGCTTGTTCAATGGCAGGACGTGCCAAGACATAGGCAAAAAGCACAGCAGACACTAAAACAATAGCAATTTTATACATTTTTGATGAAATTATATCCTTTTTGAGCGTTAATCCACTTGTTGGAGATGTTAAATCGCAACTGTTGTCATGTTCTCAGTATCTGCGGCTTTTTATACAAACGTCAACTTCAAGCGAGAAGCGGCTGAAGACAAACAAAAAAATTATTTTAAATAGTTGGGCATACTTTAACTCACTTACTTACTCACTCACACTTCACTTGGTTCGACATAACGACGATCAATTTGACGACGACTCAGCTCGGCGTAGCTTTGTTTTGCTTTTCTTAGTTGTGTTTGTATCTAGATACATAAAGGGTACAAACGCACGATGGGCGCGCTAGATAAGTTTCTACATAATCCAATGAAGACTGCCACATACCTATAACGAGCGTCATGTGCGAATTATAAACGCTTCTTCGTTGTGGTTATTGTTATTTTAGTTGTTGCTAAACATTATTAATATATTTTGCGGTAAGCAGACAAATGAGCAAAAACAAAAGGAAGGGTTGACGTTGCTGCCATGGCTGTCAGGTGGAAAGAAACTTTATGGCGATATTCGCAACAGGTGATAAGGCTAAGATAGACAGATATGCAGACGACAGCTGAGCGGTGATATAAATTCTGTTCTACTTGGTTTTATTTTGTTCCGTTGCTGCTTTTGCTGAGATCATGTTAAAGATGAGTTCTTCTTGTCTGGTCGTCGATCTTTTGCTGTACGTGATTTTTATGCTTCATCAAGGCAATTTACTATTTTCTTACTTGCCGCAAATTCGTTGAAAGAATATGACAATTTTTTTATTTTTTGAAATAAAAGAAATTTTTTATACATTTAAATTTATAATCTTGAAACTGAGCTGAAGAAGTTTTGTGTTTTGCCAGTTACATAATCATAAAGTTTCTATATCTTGCTCAATATGTTAATCGAATAACACTTTCAATTTTTTGACGCACACCTTTTCATGGTTGGGGTCTTGAAGTGGACGCCTGCAAATTGCAATTTTAAACTTTGAGATTCTTAAGGTTTCCCAAAGCTAAATTTTAAGTTGTTGCTTGTTCAGTCATTAGCGTCTAATTAGTTTATCTTTAGCACTTCTATAGGTATCTAGCCGAATGTTTAAGGTTATGTGATGAGTTTGCTTGCATAAAATATAAACAAAAAGTATTTGTATTTGTTATTTTCTCTGTGTGTATAGTATCTACAATATTTGTCATAATTATCAAAAATATCAAAGAAAATTACGTACATATTTGAAAGAACTCTTCACAGTCAAAGTACTACAGCAAAGTATGTAAGTATAATAAGAAAACAAATTACATAAACTAATCAAAGACAAAATATCTACCAAAAGAATAGACAGAATCTTTACATGGCTTCACTTAAGCTTGCATACCTTACATGCTCTACAGATATTCTAATTTTTAGTGCAGTTTGTGTGAAATTTATTATACCAAATATTCATTTGATCTTTCCAGTTGAGTATCATTTTTTTTTTGTTTTAACTAAAAATTTTATTACATGTAACTTAAATAAGAATTTCAATAGAAAACCTCAGAAAAGGTAGATTACTTCCGTTTTTTCGGTCATAATGCCATTTCTAGAGTTATGATGCACTTACTTTCAAAATACGGAAGATAAAGAGATATTTTTCATGTATGAAGGAAATTTGTTTTTGACATATATTTTAGAACTCATTAACTAATAGAGGAACTCTATGATTACAAAATATAACTGTGTACAGCAAGACAACGCGTGAGTACAAGTTTTAGTTTACATAACAAAGTGATAATTTCCATTTACTCTATTGTGAAAGGTATAGGAGACAAGATATATTATATGTATATAAAACCATTTTATATATGCACAGCACGTTTCAATTATGGAAATAAATCGTAAAATATTTCAGTTAACTAAATTCAGAATTTACGTTTATTGTTCCGTATCTAACTGTTAACACAGTCATATAAGAGACAAAGAAAACAAAACGAATTTAGAGAGTAATAAAAATAAAGTAAGGATTCATATCAAGAAAAAGTGTGATATGTTTGGCGAATATTAACAATGCTACAATAGATACAACAATAATGTATCTATGTACAATAGATACACTCATTCACTCACACAGTTTAGACAAAGCATTAATTTAATCGTTCATTCATTCATTCATTGCGTCAATGATCTTCGCATGCGTAATTAGGTCAATAAACTGTCAAATTTGAATTCAAATGCCTCAAAGAAAAGAATTTCTTTATCTAATAGTACATAGTTGGTAAATATTGTGTAATGAAAAAAAAAAAAAAAGAAAAAAAGAATACATAAATATTTTTTGGCATTTTATTTAGTATAATTTTTGTCGCTTCTTTTGCATCATATTCTTTTGATAATTTGTTCAGTCCATTAATTTAATCATAATAATAATCACAAAATTCAAATATACAAATTATCTAATGGTGTGATTTCTTCTGCGCCTCTGGATTATAGGGATGCTCTTCTAAATATTTCAGTGTCTTAAGAACAGACTCTGGGATTGGAGGTGGAGTTGGCAAATGTTTGCCAACTGGTCGGTAACCATTCTCATCGGCTGTGTATGAAAGTGCGTATTCCTGTCCATCGTCAGAAATAAATGCAAATTTTCCTTCGATTGCTTCACCATCATGTTCGGCATTAATATGCTTTAGTACACCATCCTGAGTGGCCTTGGAACCATCACCGAGTTCATAGCTATTTTTTTTGAAGGACAAATATGAAATAAATGAATTTATATTGCCTATTTATTTTTCGTTTCCTATTTTTTCTTGATATAAAAATCATAAACGTGAACATGAAAACAGGTTAAAACAAAAACATATATAAAATATTATAAATATATAATTTAGTGCAACTAATTTAGTTTAGAACATGTTTAGCTTTTGTTGAAATTTCATAATAGTTCGCGATTCTAGAATGGTTTAGTATTTAGTATTAGACATTTAAAAAAATTACGTAATTTTAATAAGCAAGGCAGAATACTAACATCGAAAATTAAATACAATTCACAGAAAAGGAAACACTAAAAAATAAACTAAAATTAGCATTATAGTGTTAAAAACTCGACCGAATTTTGTAGTCACTTTTTATAATAGATTTCAGCGAAGGTACTTTCGCATAATTATTATGGGGATTAAAATACTAAAAGGCTAAAATTCTTGGTAGCCAAGTTACAAATCAAAGTGAGTGAATCAAAATAGTATATGAATTCTATTGTAATGTAGATCTCATAAAAGAATGGGGTCAAATCGAATTTATCATAAAATTATCGAAATATAAATCATAATGTTTCACTTATTAGTTTAGGCTGAATTATAAATTACTCAAATCGTTTAAGAAAAGATTTTTTGTTTTAATTAAGAAATGTACAAAATATATTTTTCATTCAAAGGTTTAAATGAAATTGTTATATAAGTTGTAGTTCAATGGTTTTTTCGTCTATTGAAATAATATTCTTATGGTCATCTTTAAGATGTTGATCATATACTTTTAAAAATAAATATTGTTCAAAAAAACCTTTGCTGCACTTAAACATGTTTTTGCGGGTAACTTTTCCTGTTATGGTATGATACATATTATCATAGACATCATTGTACAAAATATCAGCTGAACATTTGCCTTTATACTAACATGGATGGACATGGCAAGGTAAAATCTCATCCAACGTCTCCATCAAAACAACAACGGAATACTAAATGTGGAGTCTCGTTTGAAAGCTCCAAGATAGTCAAGGCACAATTTTATTTATACTTGTAAAAACTTATCTATTTTCTTTTCCTTCTTTTGTTAATAATAATTTCATAATATCTATAAGGGAATTAAATTACAATAGACATTTTACATTATGGGCCTCTTCAATTCGATTTATTTTTAATTATATGTTGATTGTTTTAATTGTTTCACTTCACAAAAACACTTTATCAATCACTTACTGATAATGAAATTTGCCATTATGTTCCACATTCGCGTAATGTGAGATCAATTCTACTTCTTTGGCAAGTGCGACTCCGCACAAAGAAATAAACAACAATAACAATAAGAATTTCATTTCAACAATATTTTAATTTATAAATAAAAACAATTATTTTAAATAAAAAATTAACGTAAGTTACACAAATCTACTAAATTCACAGAAGACCACAAAGCAAATGACAAGTTTTATACAAAATTAAGAGACTTTTATACCCATGAAATCAAGAAATATTCAATAAAAATACAATAAGAAAATATAAACAAAAAATAAATAAAATGGAATATAAATAAAATTCCAGTACTAAAATATTTTAACAAAATTGAAAATTTAGCAATAAATAATAATGAACTTGATTTCATTCGTATTTGTTTAATTTTAATTTTTGTTTTGTTTTGAGTCAAAATCATCATCAGAATCTGAGTCACAGTCAAAAATTATTGTGTCTGCAATCTTAAATGAAATCAAATGGGTGTGAATTTTATCACAGATAAAGATAGATTGTAGATATACAACATTTAGTGGAGTTAAAATCTTATTTTTAGAATGGTTAAACATACAAGATTTATAGAATTATCTAAACCAACGAAAATAAAAGCTATCTTGTTCCGTTCCAATAAGAATTCAATCCAACGGTTTTAGAAACTAACTTGACCACATTTTTTGATAACAACTAAGCGTCGACGTATGTAAATTTGCATAAAAACAAATTTGTCATTTCGTTTGTCAAAGCGATTATTTTGAACATTTAATTTTATGCCATATGCTTATAAACAAACAAAAAAGAAAAAAAAAAAAAAATCAAATAATCACGTCGATGATTTTATACCTACACAATTAAGTTTTTTTTTTTCTTTTTTCATTTTGATATCAGTTACAAATGTTTACAATGATGATGTGTTGATGGCTTGAAGTTGTATTCAAGGATCTGCAAAACTCCTATAATTTAAGAACACTGACAGGATATTCCAATTTAAGTAATTACAGTAATTAGCCAATAACATATGTATTTCAACAATGCTGAACTTACAACAGATAAATCCCACCTAACTCTGTGCCAATTAAGGAACTGCAATCTGTAGTTGGTTACAATATATATAGTAATTAGCGTTACTCGGCGTGCGTTGCTACACCACCTATCCAATAATTGGGTGTTTCTACTAAAAAGCTTTGTTGTAAAATGTGTAATTAATATTAATACTCTACAGTCCACTGCTCTACCAACTGAGCTATCGAAGGGTTGATTTACGTGAATTGTTTGGATTTCTGATAATCACCCGTAAGAAAAGAGTGATGTGGTTGAGGTGGAGGGAGAATTTCTTCTTATTTGACTTTTCCTTGTAAGCAACACATGCCTTTCGATTCGTTCTTGAATTTCAATGCCAAGCAATGTTCACACACCACTTACATAGTACCTACTGATTCTATACGATCGTCCTTGTAAGAAATCGAAGGAACGTAATTCATGGCACAATTTTCTTTATTTACCCATGAATTAGTAACTCGTGCTGATGATTCTCTCTCTCTCTCAGCTCTATATCTATCCCGAAGCTGACTGAGGCGAGCCTCACGTTCCGTTGACGATTCTTCATTTCTTGCTGAACGTACTCTTTTGGCATTCACTGTACTACGACCTATGTTCGAACGACGACGTCTTCCAGACATGACTTTATAATTTCTTGATAGTAATAATCAGATTTAAATAAAATAATCTAAAATCACATTTGAAGAAACTTTGCTGTGTAAACAATGAGAAGCTGGAATATTGTAGTGACAGTAAATGCTTTTTCCATGAATTATAACACTATGCCTACTACATTAATTTTAAAGATAGACATATAGGTATATGTAAAGTGAAAATAACAGTATTTCTCCACTATTTAATGGATGTTATTATAAATATAAACCTTCCTCTTCAATCACTCTATCTATTAAAAAAAACCGCATCAACATACGTTGCGTAGTTTTAAAGATTTTTATCACACATAGAGGGATATAGGGACAGAGAAAGCGACTTTGTTTTATAATATGTTAGTGATGATTATACAATAGTAATTTAGTTTAAAATATAAGTACTTATAATACTGAAAACGACTGGCTCATTTGGCTCAGAGGTTAGTGCGCTGAGCTGACATCCCAAGAGTCGCTGGTTCGATTCCCGCATCAAGGCAAGTCTGGTCCAGCACATTTTCTAATTTCCCCCTTTCCTTCTTAGCTTTCCCCTGAGCTGAAGGCCTCTGCCGCTATTGCTCATATTAAATACTAGTTTAAAATTTGTAATTATAGTTCTAATAAATAAATAAAATAATAAATAAATAATAATAAATAAAATAATAAATAATATGATAAAAAATGTTGTATTGAACACTTAACAAATAGATCAACAAGTTACAATCGATTTCTATTCTAATATTATGGAGATTTTTCTTATGAGAATGAGAGAATGAGACCTGAGCAAGGATAATTACAAAACAATTAAATGATTATAAGACCAATATCAGGTAAAAATCATTCACTTCAAAGCATTTAACCGGTTAAGATGCAGGCAATTCACATCATCAACAAATACATTCAAGTATGGGTTTACTTGTTGGTTATAGTCAACCATCAGCACCCAATGTGAGTAAATAAGATATCAATCAAACATAAATACGGATAAACATCTGCATACGACCGATTCGACTAGCTAGTAAAGGCCATAATAATACATACTATACTCGTATATGACAAAAGTCACATCATTGTTAATATACCATTCAACAAATGAATCTAAATATAAAAAAAGTTGCTACACTTGTTGGTTTGTCCATTCTAAAATCAAATATATATATTTATTTTTATATTTATATTTATTTGAATTGTTAAACTGTCAAATTGTGCTTATCCCGTCAGAGGCTTTGTATACTTTATATTGTTACTTCATTTATAATCGAATGCAGCAACGAGAGGATTTGCATATTAATTTAAGTATAATAATTTAATTGAAGAAATCAGCGCATTATTTTTCAACTGCGTTTTTTTCTAATAATATTCTTTTGGCAATTCAAATGCGAGGTTAGCCACAGAAGTTCATGGAAACATCGTCATGTACATTTCCCTCATGACCAAATATCAAGTCTTCTAATATCATTTTGGTAATTTCCTGAAACCTATCTAACACCATCTGACCAAGATAATACCAGCATTTATTGGACGTAAATTTTTCCCATGATCAAATTAGTCCATACATCCTTCTTCAAATTCAACCATCCAATTTCTTATTGAAAACGAAGTCAATTTTTCGTCCATGCTAACAAATTTTTTAAGATTGCTTAATGCTAAATTAGTTGTATGGTGTCATAGTAAGCAATATGGTGAGTTAAAGTCTGATATTTTATTGGAGATTCCAATAACCAAATTTGTAAAAAAAAAAAACTGTCACTGTATTTCTTTTGGTTTAGTTTTGTTCGAAATAAAAACTAGTTTTTTTTTTTTTTTAGAATCTTTTAATTCTTTATATGCAGCTTAATTTTAGATGGTTTTATTGTTATTATTACTCATTAATTTTTTTTTTTTGATATAATTAATATACATCATCATCTTTTATATTATGTAATTTACATGTATACATTGTATATGTATGCTGTACAAAGTACATCGACTATATTCATTTTGTATTTTCATTTATTTAATTTTTTTTTGTATTTTTTTATTGTTATTGTTTATTTGTTTGTTGTTAACTTCGTTGAAAAAAATCGACGCGGTATCACATGAGTCCGAAAATGGCAAAATTCCGGCGACTGAGAAGGAGTATTCCATGCGAATAATAAAACTGAATAAAACATATAGAAGAAAGTGAGTATGTCCAGAATGCAGTAGTCGGAATAATGGATAATTTTCAATGTATTGAAAAGAAGAAGTGTATATCAGGATTCAGTCAGTGTTTACTGCTTATAATAAAATATGGAGCTATGCCATCATGTTATTATGTAGGTCATTATGTTTGTGTTTCTTTGTATTTGTGTAGGTATGGCGGAAGAGGAAATGAAAGACAAAAGATTGAAATATTAAATGGAATAAAATGAATATGTCATAAAAAGATATAAAATTTAAATTAAGAAAAAAAAAAAAAACAACTACATATGCGTTTAGATACAATTTCGGTTGCGTTGTCACTTTATTGTTCTTGGTGTTCTTGGAGTTTTTGTTGTTGTTGTTTTTGTTGATCTCATCATTCGCACTAATAAATTGTTAACGACGCTTGGCTGGTGGCAAGCTTAACAAATAATCTAAAGCTTTTTGGATTGCTGGTGGAACTGGAGGTGGCGTTGGCAAGTGATCACCTTGCGGCTGGAAACCATTCTCATCATCAGCTGCATAGTTCAGCGTAATTAGATTACCCTCAGGTGAGGTATATGAAACAGAGCCTCTAGCAATAATAACATCACTTGTATCAGCTGATGTTGCCTTCTTCAATGTACCAGTTTCTTCTCCTTTGATACCATTTGCGGTTTCGTACCTGCAAATATAAATTTTTATAAATTATTTATCAATAAATTCAAAACAACAATCCAACAAGATTTTGTATCTTTATACCATGACAACATTTCTTGAGTATTTGGGTATTTTTATTCAAACTGGTCTTAATGTCTATTTATTAATTTCTATTGTAATTTAAATGAAAGCAAAACCAAATTAATTTCATATTTTTATCACAAATAATGTGCAAATGCAAAAGTTGTCAATTCTCAAAGAAATTGAAATCTATTAAGGGAATCGAATTAATTATCGATCACCTTGAAAATGTGCAAAATCACGTATTCGCAACGCAACTCGACTCGTCTGTGGCGCCAACTTTTTAAATAATTTTTTCTTTTTTTTTTTTTGCCAATATGATTCCAAATATAAATAGTATCGATTTTCTGTGCTGGTTATATTTTGAACTATTTTTTTGTTTTGTTCTTTTTGCATGTTAAAATTTTGTTTTCTGTCACTTGAATGCTTATAATTATAATTTCGATTTAATAAGTTAGGTATTTTATTAAAACATGTTAAAACTTGTTTTTTTTTTTAACATTTATTTTCAAAATCTTTGTTCAACTGTGATGAATGATTTAAATAAGTGGACTTTGTTTATTTCGTTAGCGCCACGATGCATTAAATAATTCGCAATTTTTCGTTCTTTACATGAATTCAAATTACTTGGGTCCTTAACTTATAGAAATTTTATATAAGAGAAGACAAAGGTTTACTTTCTATTACTCTGCATGATGGTGAGATTTTATTGAATGACCTGAACTGAAACATAGTTTGAGGATGAGGATCATCACGACAATTTATTAAGAGAGGCTTTCAAATACAATATTTCCCTAGCTATGTATTAGGTACATTCTATTGTATAAACACCATTTATTATCCAATATAAGAAAAGATATAAATTTGATCTCATTTTCACAGCAAATACAATATACGAGTATAGTTCGACAAAAAAAAAAAAAAAAAACCTAGTCTTTTGCAGTTCAATGAAACCTGTACCCAGATTTATTATCTTTTAATATAGTTTTTTATTTAATAAATTTCTATTAAATTCATTATAAATGTTGTTGTATTGTTTAATTGTTTTAATATTTTAATTAATTTGTTACTTTTGGTTTTGCCTTTAATAACATTTATTGGTTAAGTTCGTGACTTAAGTCTTTTGATTCATCCCCCAAAATATGCAATGAGTTTTCTTCATTGAACCCATAAAAATACTTACGCATAGTTGTAGGAGCCATCCGGTTCGATATTCGATTCTTGACTAATAATCGCTATCGGTTCCTCAGCACGTTGAGGTGCTGCTGTTACCAACACAATAGTCGCAGTAAACAGCAACAGTCCAAGTTGCTGGGGGGATAAAAAAATAATAAAAATTTCAGAAAAACAAACAGAACCAAATTAGGAAAGCAAATTAATTCAAAAATTGAATGATTTCCATCCATAACAACGAGTTCAAGTTGATTACGAAAGTCGTGATGGGCTAATTGTATGTTAATTATTTAAATGAGATGTCAGTCGCTTGACTGTGCTTTGTTAACTTTTCCCAATGATTTATATAAACGGTGTTTTTAAATTTTTTTTCTGTTTTTCACATTGATGTTTAGTATCGGGCCTTAGGCTGTTGTAAGATGCCACTTAACAATTTTTTATATTTTCAATGTTTTTGTTTTATTTTATTCTTAGATGCCGCCGCTTTATAGTACGAGTATTGTCGAGTGCAGTGGAAATAGTGTGGCGTATTATCGTTGTTGATATTTTTACGATTGTTATGTGTTTTTGAATAGTTTTGAATACATGAAATTCTCAGCATTAACATGATTTATAGCTCTATGTATATAAGATACATGTGTAAGCAGTTTAAATCAAAATGTGCAGTTAAAATTACATAAGGAAATTGGTAAATTTTTAAGTTTCAGTAACTTTGTGTTGCACTTTGACTTCTTTGAAAAGTTAAAATAAAATACTAAATTGTTCATCAATTAGTTTTAAGACTTCAAAGACTCAGTCTTAGATAGACAACTGACATGCCCATCATCGTAGCACTTCAGTTTAAAAATGTTCGAGTATAATGTTGAAATGGCTAACATCGAGTTTAACACTTTGTCGAGTCAAAGCAGTCATTGCAGCTAACCTTTTGCTTTGCATGGTTTATTTGCACGCTTCGCTTAGTTTGGCTGACTTGAAGTGATCAATAAACTTTAATTACTTTGGAAAAAATCAAGAAGATACAACAATAAAAAATGAATAAAAGAGAAATACTCATTTTGTATGTAACAAAATGATTTTGACAAAGAATAAAATAGTTGGAAGTATACACCTTGTATACGCAAGGGTGATCCTTGCAATTTAAGGCTATTTATTTTTATAGTAGTTTTTGTTTAAGTGATATGAATTTTCATGATGCAGCTACATTTAGACATGAGTGGCATTATTACAAGAGAAAAGCAATGAATAATTTTAAGTTATGGATGTGAATGCATGATATTTTTAGAGATATAACGGGTAACACTTTATTTTTGGATTATGTCAAAATTTGTGACAGAGATTAGGTAATTTATTGTCTAGTGCGATTGCAGTATCTATGAAATCTACATACTTTGTTTTTGAAAAGCCAAAAAAATTGCGATACTTTCAATGATAATTTAAATATTAATTTAGCTTATCTAGAGGACTTCTCTAATGACTCAATGTGAAATCTTATGAAATTAATAAATAGCTTTTTGCTTATGTTAAGTTGGAAACCCCAGACAAAAGACAAATATCACTTAGTATTCAAATACATCATACTTTAAGACGAAGATGGGATATCTAAAACTGTATTGCTAGGCAAAGAACGGAGGAGGCCCTTGAAGCCTAATTATTACGTTTTTAAATTTTTATTCTTTTTTGGAATTTCATCTTTTAATGGTTCAAAAAAATATTCAAGAACATCTTCGTTTTTTTTTTTGTTGTTTTGAAGCATAACATCAAATGTTTGAATGTTACGTTGAACTAAAGGCAGAACAAAATATTTCGATGGATTTTTGTTTGTTAGATTCCTAATTCCTTTTCTTGAACATATTTTAGAAGTCCTTGCTATTTGACTATAAAGGGCTTCTCTTACTTTATACATGAGTAATATTTTTTTTTTTTTTTTTTTTGCTTTAAGCAGACTCTACTTTTTTGGATTAATTTTGCTGAATTATTTATTCAATGCAATTAATATTGTTTTTTAATAATTATATAAAATCACTAAACACACACTTACGTTCTTCATTTTATAACACAATTATAATTTTACTTAAATTAAATTTCAAATAGTTTTTTCACTCAAAAATTATTTATTGTATTTAATCCAGTGTGAAAAAGATGCCTTATTGTTAATATTGTAGTTGATGCTGTTAATTGAACAAAAATTTATTTAATGATTCCAAATGCCGGCAAGTGCAACTATTTATACTTGAAAAGCATCAGATGCAATTGCGCTAGCTACACTGCAAAAGCAATAATACGCAAATAGGAAAAAAAAAAAAACAAAAGCAAAGCAACAGCAATGCAATGAAAAAAGAAGAAGACTTCAAGTGACTTAGACAACAGCGAATACTCAATTCTATGGTATTAGCAACAACGAGCAAAAAAAGTGCAAGTGAGAAATTACGTGAGTACCCCTCTCCGAACACAATTAAGTGCTTAGTAGTTAGTAGTAATACTCTCTCACTTGCTTGCTCTCTGTCCAATTGATTATTCAGTAACATTTTGTTGCTTTTGTTGGTTGATGCTCTTGTTGCTGTTTGTACTTGGGTCTTGCCTCTTGTTGATGCATTTCTTCGCCATTTGATTTACTTAATTTATTGAATAAATTAATTTATGCATTTATTTCTTGCTATAATATAAATACTTTTTTATATCTTTTATTTAATACTAATAGCGCAAGCGCCCTTTAGCTTCTTGTAGTTTAATAAGATTTATCTTCACCACCAATTATTCACCATGAATTATTTGATTTTTGTATTTTGTTGTGATTGCATATTGTTTGTTATTATTATTGCATTTTGTGTTTGTTTGTTTGCATTTAATGAAAACCTAAATACACTTTCTGACTAATATAACTCGTATGTCTACTATAGACATAACTTATGTTATTGATTTTGGTAAATATTTTCATTAATGAGTCAATAAATATTGTAAACATTGCAATGCTGGAATTGCCTTTATGAAGATTTGTTTATACCATTTAAATGATTTCTTTCATTTCATAGTCATATCAAGTCTCTGTTTGGAGGTAAAATGCCACGGTTTACAAAGTGTTTCAAATCTCATTGCATTACAATTACCCAAAATGGAAGGCGTCTCCATTTAGCTGTGATTATTTTCCCGCAAAGCAAATTCAATTCGAAGGGAACTGAAGAATACTTTGCCTCTTGGCTAAGATACCATGACGAGCGACTAGTACAATAATCTGCATTTGTGATCAAAGTCAAATAAGATGACTCTCTAAGAAATAATCGTCTATTTCTTCTTCGTCTACAAATAAAAATATTTTTGTTTTGTTTTATTCTCTACTTTTGTTTTGTTGTTTGTCGGCGTCATTGTTTGCACCCATGGTGGGCATGGTGGCAGGGGCATGTGGGTCAAAATGCCAAAATTGCTAAACGTGTTACTATGTACAACTTAGACGGGCAATAAAGCAGTACAAGTCGGAGTAGTAGGCACTTGGAAGAGGAAGATGGAGTGGGAGGAAGAGGTGTATTTTGCAAGGCAAAGTCTAAGCAAACCAAAAATAAGTATAAAGTACACACGATATAAAAAAAAAAGAATAGAGCAGCAATAACAATAATGATAAAACTTAAAAAGGGGAAAAATAAGAAGTCATAGAAGAAAGAGTTTCGTGACAAGATTGCTTCAATGATGGTTGCATTGTCTTAGACTTTAGACTACTCCAGTGTAGGAGAGATGTAATAAAGAAGTATTAGTTTAGCAAGACGAAAGAAGCAGAAGTGTATTTCTCATTGTTTTAAATAGAATTTATAATAATAAAAATAAAATAATATGTATTATAAATAAGTAATATGAGAAGTTTATTGTGTTTCTTTCTTAATTTTTCTCAGCTTAATTAAACAAAAATAAAAATTACAATAACAAATAGTAGGTGAAGAAAGATCCGATTATTGCATACCCTACATTACTAAATTGTTTCGTAGCTTAAAGATTTGAGGTGATTAAAAAATATAATTAAGTCATGAAATTTATATTGTCACATTTTTATCTAACCACCAACTATCAAAAACCCATTTTAATGACACAAAACAAAAAAAAAACAAAAAAAAAGAACAACCAAAATGGGTATAATTTTGGGTTATTGAAAACTTCATTATACCAAATTTGAGATTTCCAGCTCTTATATTGTACTTTCCAAAACATATAGGTGAACTTGAGTTTCACCAATAATCTTGTGAATGCACTGCTAAACTGAAGTGAGTATGTCTACCTTATAGATCTGCTTGTAAGTTGCTATGCTGTCAAGTTGTAACTTACAACAAAACCTATTTATCTTTAAAGACTGATAATTAAAAACAAAATTAATAAATTTAGGTCCATAGTCCATTTACTTATTCAACATACTTGTATATTATCTACCATATTCCAATGAAGGGTACAAAAAACCTGCAAAATTCAAACATCAAATGGCAAGTTCGTTGCCTAAGTCTTTTGAATTCACAGCAACAGAACATGAATGTATTATTTCTTGTACGAAATTAATTATTTATAAGCATCTCCTCCTAACAAGAAAATTTGGTAATTTCAAACAATTTTCGGGTTTTTGTTTCTGTAGTTTTTGGAGTGTGTAAACCTTGACAAGAGTGCAATAGAAGAATTTATATATACATATATATTTATTATACAAAAATGTTGGTCAGAATTGTGTGTGAGTTTCATTAGAGAAAATGTCAGTTGTTTGTTGATTATTAATAGCTTTATTACTATTGCTTATGTCTATAAAAATTGTAAATGAATTAATCGTTCTTAGCATCAGCCAAAACAGACAATATGTCAGTCTTCGTTGTTGTTTTTGTTGTTGTTTAGGTTTCTTCGCAATGGTACTGGTTTATATCTTTAAGAAGGTCAACCAGACGCATCTTTGAAATATGTAAAATTGATTTTCAAAAAAAAAAAAAACTAAAACAAAAACAAAAATACTACATACAAGAAAAGAATTCATTGGCAATATTACGTAATGTTTATGGAACCAGATACATAATAACTAGTAAATGCATTGATCTAAGTGTATCTTATATGGTATATGGTACACTTAGTTTTCAAACATATGTAAGTTTTAAATGATTTTTAAATGCAATTTGTCGCATAAATTATTGACGACATTAATTTTCGGACAACGCCAAAATTAATAGAAAAGGCAGAAGAGCAGAAGGTATAGCAATCGAATTGCAAAAGCATTAAGTAAATTTCTTAAGTAACTTAAACAGCATCTGCGTGTAGATACACTACTGAATACCTCTGCTCACTTGTATTTAATGGTAGAAAAACCAGTCTGTTACCATCGTTGTTTATATTGATGTCGATGGCTAATGTCAAGTGAGGCATAAATAAACAAATGTGTGTGCAGTATTTCAAAATGTCACAAGGCACGACAAAGGCAAACTTCCATGTAACGTGATATAGCTACAGACTATACTCAAATTCAATGAATGCAAGAAATACATAACAAATGGTTAACACACATATAACATGAAATATAGTTTAGTGTAACACAAAACAATTTCTCGGCTAAATAGTATGTGATGGTGTATCTTTTTTGATGAACATACCTACGAGTATGTAGAACATTTCATGGTCAAGGAAGTATATGAAGCGTTGCGATTTAGTTACACAGCAAAACTGGTTCAGATGCAATGCGAAAGATATAAGATGTATCTGCTGAATCTATGATAAATATAATACCAAAGTCAATTAAAATTAAACATGCGATAGCCACTGAATCATTGTCAGTTAAGCTAATTTTTCCAGTCAACAAACAAATAAGCGTAAATTGCATCGTAATTACTAACTAACATAAGAGAAATCAAATGTATCTTTCTATGCAGTCCCTCATTTGGCTTATGCTTAAGTGTTCTACATGAATTTCTAATAATACCAAATGACCTTGTAATTGTATTTAATGTTACGTTAATGACATGATGTTATTATATTTTTCTTCTTATTCTGTCGTAATGTTATGGTCAATGTAACATTAAAAAATTATTATTTGTTTATTTATTTTCATATGAAACTTATCATTAAAGTAAACCGAATGTTACAATATAACAAACTGGATTTAAAAAAAAAGTTAAAAATATATTTATATTTAGTTTTTGAGTTTAAGGTTTGTCAAAGATTTTGCAATTTAACCATAACCTCGTACATTGTATTGATTACTTAAGTTGATGTTAATCCGTCTGAGAATCTTAGGCTTAGCAAGCGTGTGTGGCTTAAGTCAATATGATTCTTATACTTATGGTGATGAGATAAGCAGATACGCGAGTATCTGTAACTAATCTTCAATGAAGGTGAGTCTTAAATCTACAAAACATAAAAAATAACAATAAAAATGGCAATGGAAGAAGATAATGAAGAAGAAAAATACGCAGCAAACAACTAAGGTGGGCGTCCAATGTAAAACATGTAATTAAATTAAAATGCATAAAACTTAAGTTATTTTACAACAGTAACATATCATTATGATATGTTAAGTATTATATATTTTTTCAAAAGGATCTATGTAATCAAGGAAATGAGTAATAACAAAAATAATAATGTAATATTGTATAATATAGAAAATTATTTTTGGTTCATCGAAATTTACATACATATGTATCAACCACACAAGTTCTTGCATTATTTGTTTTAAATGTCGTTTGTCATCTGGTTCGAATATTTAAAGAAATACCAAAGTTTTCCACTATACATTCATAAATTTATATTAAGTCTTCCATCTTTGGTGCACTGAAGGATAGATTGTTTCAAAGTTATAGTTGGAGCCATAGATTCTCCTGACTCTTAAAAAACCCAAACTTCTGTATACCCAGTCCTTGCACTAGAAACCTGATCCATTTTATCCTGAAATTCTAAACAGAATTCCGATTTTGGTTTGGTCATTAAATGGACAAAAATTAATTTTTTTGCAATGAATTCGGGAATGGTTCGGCATAAACTTTATTTGCCAATGCTTTCCACAGAAAAAACCCCTACGAGGTCAAACAGCAGCTGCGAGCAGGCCACAATGGACATCGCCAAAACGGCTAATCACAGACTTGTTGAATCTTGTGCGCAGAAGGTTAATGCTACGTGCGGCAAGCTGCAATATCTTGTTGAAACCACAGCTCATCGAGACCGATATCTTTCAACTCCTGCCACAAAAAGTCAGTTATCATGTCTCGATAGCGTTTGATATTGACAGTCAAGGCGTAGCATTCCGCATTTTAGATAAAAAAAGGGCCAATGACGCCACCACTCCAAAATACTGAGCCCTTTGTGCAAAATTCTCCTGAGAGTGATTCGTGAAATGATGAATTGTTGACTTCTGATCCGAGTCGATGTTCAAGGGTTTTGGTGAATACTTTCGAACATAGCAGCCATTGCTTCAGCTGTACGCACCGTACGAGTACGGCACATGTCTGGCATCAACCAGCATCTCAGTTTCAAGCACTTTATCCACCATGCTCGGTGGGCGCTTCACATCTTCCAAATTATGTACTCATTTTTCATAATGTTTTTGCCATGAAAGACCCACATTCAACTAAGTTTTTAAAGTGTTGTTTCATATTCGTTAAACGGAAAGTTAAAACTAAACTACTGTCAACAATTTAAGGCGCTAAAATTGGCAACTTCGTTTTTCAATTGCACCAGTTCGATTATTTCGCAAATAAATTTCCCTCACCGGGTCAGAGATGAATTCAATTAAATTAAATTAGTTTTAAACATACATAATTTTTAAATATTATTATTTAACTTTCCTACTTTATGTATTATTATTATTATTATTATTTTTATGTTGACAGTAATTTCTCATAAACAAATACCTAAATAAATAAAACAAGAACCAAATTTGTGTAGAGACTTCTTTATTTAGTAATCGGAAAAATATGATTTTGACATATCAGCTGCGTACAATGTCTCAGAGTAAAGCATTAATAGCAATTGACGAATAAACGGACTATGCTGAATCGAAATTCCTCGACACTTTCATCATTTCCATACATATTCATATGTACTTATTGTTTTGAAGGTCTTTAACGCATAGTTCTCTTCTTTGCAAACAATAGAGCTGTTAAAGATATAAAAGTATAAAAGTAACCAAGATAAATAGAACTTAATAAAAAAACGAATTTGAGTAAATTGCTTATATTTTTTATTTATATTAATTTATTTTATCAATTTTTGTTTGCCTGATTCACGTTTGGAACAAAATTCATTTATTTTAAATTTTCTAAAATTGCAGTTTATTTTGTAATGTAAAAACAAACATTTTTTTTTTTTTTTTTTCATTTACTAAGTTAGATTTTTATATTTTCCTCAATTTCAATTAATCTCATCATCTCTTTGTAATTATGATGATCATCATTTTATTTTTGATTGTTGCTGCTGTTTTTATTGTTCTTCATCTGCTTATTATTGCTGTTGCAGTATTAAATTGTTATTATTGTTGTTGTTGCTGTTGTTGCACATCTCAAGCAATCAAATTGCATTTGAAAATGTGAAGGTCAACTAAGCTAAGTGAATACTTAAAATGTGCTTCTGCTTTGGCCACACGTTTTCCAATAGATATTTGTATTTATATTTTTTATTAACCGCAATTTCTATGGAAATGTTTAATATTACAAGATCTTATCACATTTTTTTATAAGGGCGCCCATGGTTGTTTAGAAAACAAATTGAAAATTATTAACTTTGTATTCCTTAGTACAAAAATTTGCTTAAATAAATTAATTTAATTTAAAATTTATTTATGTTTGAAAGAATCTGTTAAAATTTTATGAAAATAAACTGAATTCTTTGCCGTCTGACCGTGATACTTACCTTTTCAGTTCAGTTCAGTTTTAACTCATCACATCTAAATGTAAAAAAAAAAAATTTTAATTAAATTTTCTTTTACGGTCAATAAGTTTATTTTTGTCGTTGTTCTTTTTTTGGCAAACTTAATAAATAAGCTGAACGGAAATTAGTAGAATTTCTCCATGTTAAATAAAAAGAAAATTAAAATTAATGTTGAAATAAGATACATATAAATAAGAAGGTTGTTTTGAAAAATGTTACAGTTTTCATTTTGATTGAGACAACGACGCAACTATTTCTAAAAAATGACTCGATTGGTAAATGAACATATAAAATAATCTTTAAAAACTAAGAAAAATATCTGTATCCCTTTAGAATTTCTGGATTGGTCTAATGATTTTTGGACTACTTGCTTGCTGTGACGCTGATCCGGCCTACAGCAATAACAATTACCATAGATTTGATGATGATCGTTATAATCCTTACCTCAATCGGAATTACTACAGAAATCGAGATTATTACAAGAATCGTCATTACTATGATAATTTCTTTAAACAATATAATCCTAATGTTGTGGCGAAAGATGCACGAATTATCGAACAGAATGTTGTACCTATTGAGAAAGGTGCCTATTCGTACAATTATGTAACTGAGAATGGTATACATGCTGGGGAACGTGGTGTGATAGTGAATGCTGGCCAACAGCATCAAGCCACACAAGTTCAGGGATCATATTCGTTCATTACACCAGAGGGTCTACGTGTTGGTGTCACATATACAGCTGATAAGAATGGATTCCATCCGATTATCACTTGTAAGTAAACTTCCAATATTTTGTATACAAATTTGTGCAACTTAATGCCATAAAATCTGATAATCTTTAGATGATGGTGTAAATGCAGAAGAGTATGCTAAATTACAAAAACCGGCTGATGTTCAGTTTACCAGAATTAATTAGAAACTTTGAAAAATAATGTAAATAATTAATTTAATTTTTAATGAAAGAAACCAATGAAATATTATACACATAGATGGTTCTAATGGCAAGCATGTCACAAAGCATCGAAGTAACACGAAACAATTCCAAATTACTAAAAAAAATAATTAAAAGTTTTAAATTCATTTAAATGAATTTTTGGTCATGTTTGGTCATTTTCGTCTAGTATTTTTGCAAAATGGGAAAACAGGGCACGTTTTACAACTATGTGCATATTGTTGTTAATTTTTTTCCGTTGTTTTTTAATGAATTTTACGAAAATACGACAACCACGCAAAAATGGAAATTTAAATTTAAATTACCCACAAGATGGCGTTAGTAATTTTTTTTTTTGTTTTGAAATATTGTTATCACTTACTTTTGAAGCAAAGCCTTCTGATATACACCAAATTTAAACAGAAACATCTTAAACCACTTTTTATGTGAGTAAAGCTTTTTGATAATTGTATAATAGTTATTTAGTTTCAATTTGAAAAGCTTTTATTTTAAAATTACAGCCTTAAAGTATGCCATCATTTGAGCATCGATTAATTTGAAAAAGATTTGGTTAATGGCGATAGATGGCGATGGTTTTTAAAATTGTTGTTGTTAAATTTCTCTCATTATACCCTTCATGCAGTAATTTAATTTAATCTTTTTTATTTAAGAAAAAATAAATTTTAGCAAAAAGTTTACAATTTGCAATTATATTGTATTAATATTGTATTGTCATGAAATTTGTGAAAGACAGAAAAAGACATGCACATAAAGGATATCCGATATATTCTTGATAAGCTCGACAAGACGAGTTGGTTAAGCTATGTCCGTCTGTCTGTAATTATGTATCCAAATTAGCCCCACAGATTTTTTAAGATAAAGAGAAATTTTTCACGAAGTTTTTGTTATACCAGACGCTGTACATACCTATGTCGGAATCAGTCGAATTGGACTACCAGGAGGGGTACCTCCCATACAAACACAAATTCATGTACTTATTAGGAAAACTTTTTTTTTTTGTAGTTTTGAACTGAAGTTTGTACATTATAAGTGACTGCTGATCCATACACCAACCATGAGAATTCCAAGGCTCTAGGATTAATGGATCGTATTGCTCGCATACAAATATTTCAGTCTCAATGTTAATCACAGGAGCGTAGGCAAAAATATTTTGGAGAGTTGCGTGAAGAGTATAACAGCTTTGGCATAGCCGAAGATAACCTTGTTTTTATCTTGTTCGTTTTTCCGATTTTAACGAACAAAAATTTGATCAAACCAGACCAAATTCGAAATATTTGCATTAAATCCCACAGTTCTGCTTGAAACATAAGGCAATTTTGCGTTACATTTTGACTTATGGCAATTTCTTAATGATTTGTGTTATTTTTTGTTTTAAAATATTTTTTTCTCTGTTATTTTTTGTGTTCTCACAAATACATAGTAAAACTTCAAAGATGATCAGGTGAACATCTTGTCTACATGGATGCAAACATATTTTGTGTTATTGTTTTATTTCTGTTTTTTTTTTTTTTTTTTTGTTATTGGCTTTCTGACATTTAAATGTTTGAAAATATATAAGTATAATATTTATTAATATAAATTAAAGTTGTAGAATTTCAATCTAATTAAAAACGCTTATGGCAATGAAAATAATTGGCTAGATTGATCTGCCGGAATCCATTTAACCAATTTTTTCTGAACCAATCACTTAGTTGAATGAACCGTTTAAACGATTTCATTTAATCATAGAACTTTTTTATCTTTTAATGATAGAAGGACTCAATTATGTGCAATTACTATGAAAAATGATGACAAATTGTCTATGGGGCATCTAGGTTAATGGGCTATCAACATAACAAAACAAAATAAAATTTAAAAAAAAAACCCGTATATTATTTTATAAGATAATAAAGACTTGTTTCATAATCGTTTTATTTTTCAATCAATATAATAAACAACTCTTAAATTCTACGTATATAATTTTATACTAAGATCCAAATTGATGTTAATCCCATGTTAATCTATGTAATGTGTTTCGCTTTATGTGAGTGAAAAGATTCTCTGTTAAAAAGTTAGAGAAATGTTCTTGTTTTTATTCATTCAAAATAGGTGTCCGAAACTAGAAAACAATTTTTGAAATTTAAAAATACAATATCGTGACACTAATATTTACTCATTTTTGATTATCATTGAAATCATTTTCCTTTTCCTTTATCAATGTAGTTTAGATAAGAAAGATTTATTTATTTATTTTTATTTTTATTTTTAATTACAAATTATAAGCTAGTTTTTAATATGAGTAATAGCGTTAGAGGCCTTCAGCTCTGGGGAAGTCGAACCCGCACTCACCACTGAGCCAACGAGCCAGTCTAGATAAGAAGGATACTTTATCTTTATGTTGAAGATCAAAACCTTTTCAACAATACTTTCTAATGACTACAAGTAAAGAGTAAATATAATCTTTTGATTAAATTACAAAGGTGTCTTGCACTTGGCCAGACTCCAAAGTCAAAAATCTCATTTTATATTGAAAGCGCTAACAGATGTCAATAAATAATATTTTTATAAGTATTTAGCATTATTTAAATAATCATTTTGATATTTTTAGTATTAGTAATTTATTTTTCATTAACTGAGAGAGGGCAAAAAACCCACCATCTTTTATGGTTATCATGAGTGTGTCGAAATTAAATTAACATTTATACGAGTAATACTAAGGAGGATTTGTTGATTCGAATTAAATTTTTGAAAAAATGTTGAGATTATTGAATGCTTAATGAATTATCTCGATATGTAAATTTTAATTAAAATAATCTCAAAATTACAGTGACTTCCAAAAGTCAGAGTTCAACAATTGTCAGAATTATTATTAAATTAGAATGTTTGGGTTTATTCTTCTTGTTTTTAAATAAAATATTTTTATTTTTACATTTTTGTTTTGTTTTCTTTTATTAAATCAAGTTAAATAAAATAATAATAATAAACATCAATTATAAATAAAAAAGTTGTATTAAAAAACTAACAATAAATAATTTTTAGCTTGTAACATTTTAACATTTTTCCACAATTTTTTTTTTTTTTTCATTTTTTTATGACTTGTTATATTTTGCCAACACTGGGCAAGTGCAAGGGACGAGGGGCTTTTTGTTTAAAAAAAAGCATGATGAGTTGGGTTGAGGACGGGATGAGTATAAGTTCATTTCAGGCTTTTTAAAGGTAAATAATAATTTAATAAAATCAATCTGAAGATTGAGTAAAGGGAGTGAGTGTGTTCTATATGGCAGCGAAAGGTGTTTTGGGGGTAATGAGACTAAGTGCAATTCACACATATGAGACTCTCGTTGGAGTTGAAGGCAACATAGTTTGCTCTGTAGCCATCTCAGTGGAATATGATACAATCTTAGGTTTACGTTCTTTTTTGCTTGCGAGCTCTTTCACGTTGTTTGCGTTTCTCTTCCTGTTCGGCTAATTCAATTTCATGTTGCAGCATATGGACCGTTTCACCAAGTTCCTTGGGTAAATCTTGGTAGTGCATTGCCTTGATTTGGGACATTAGTTGTTTGGGCATTTGACCAATGCGGAATCCACGATGATCGAATTGTTGTCCGTTGGTTTTGTGTTGTTCCTCGACGTATTTCAGAGCGCGGGCAATGGCCTCTGGAATTGGTGGTGGCGTTGGTATATGTTCACCCATGGGCATGAAACCTTCGTGGCTGCTCTTGTAATGAACTTGGTAGAGTTTACCATCATCACCGGTGTATTCATAGTAACCCTTGGCATGAGTGCCACTTCATGATGGAGTTTAGCTTGTTCCTCGCCGTAGATGCCATTCTCGGTCAGGTAACTACAATAAAATGACATTGAATATTTTGATGTAAGTTAGAGAAATTTGAATGTTTCACTTACGCATGATCGTATTTGTCCTTCTTGCGTAGATCCTCCTGATGCAGAATCTTATGGCGACCCTCATCATCATAGTTGAAGAGTATGGGACGTGGTGTGGTTGTTGTTGTTGTTGTAGTGGTTGTGGTACGTTTTGTTGTTGTTGTTGGTTTCTTCGTGGTTGTGGACTGTATTTTTTTGTTTGGTTTTGATTTTGAGTTTTGTTTATGTTAGATACTGTCTGACAAGTCTGACTAAGTTAAAGGACATTCAGGCTTTCCCGGGGGACTCAAGCGGTTATATGTGTGTGTGTGTGTGTTTTACCTTTGTTTTAATATGAATATGTGTGTGGGTGTTTAGTAAGTGTATGTGTGTGTGTGTGTAAGTTTAAGTATGTGGGTGGTTGGAAAACTCTTCAAGCAGCCCTCAGCATGCAAGTGCAAAGCTCATTATTCATAGCTTTTGCAGTCGTTGGCGTTGCAGGAATAATAATAAAAATAATAATAAAAGCATTTATTGTTAATGCCAGGAATTTGTAATATTATATAGAGTGTGTATTCGGGATTTGAGTGGGAAGATTTGACAGTGCTGGTTGATTGGTAATTCTTGGTTTATTGGATCGTGGATCTTGGAGCGTCATTGTGGTTGGTGTTGTGGTTTTTTGTTTAGTATTTTGTTTCAGAAGCACTCGGCTCTTCATGAGTATTGTGTAAATCGATTTGCGAATCATGCTCGGGGAAACCATATTCCAGGCGGATTTGGGGTACATGATAATCTGCATTACTTACTGTGTACAAACTATGGCTGTTGTCGATGACAAAGAAACAAGAAATTAGATAAAAGTAATAAAATAAGTTATATTAAAGACGATGCTTACTCATAAGGTCTGGCATCATGAACGTAGGGTATAATAGAACCCGAGTACGGTCCATAGCCGCCATCATAAGGATAGGGTATATGCTTGTAGAAGCCAAGTTCACGGTTATCGTGAACATGCATATATCGACCTAATGAAGGTAAATGCCATATAAATTTGTTTAATAATTTTGGTTAGAAGTTAGAATTTCTTGTGCCAAAAGTTATGGGTATGTGTGATTTGTTTTTGTTATTGTTTAATATGCTGCAGTACACTCAGAAAAGCGATTAAATATGATTATTTCTTAATTTGGGATTTGTAGATAATATAACATTTTCTTGCAGTGCACACTTGTGTGTGTGTTCAGTGTGATTTGTAAATGTTTATGTGAGTATGTAAATATATGATAATTTATCAGTGTAGTTTTTATTGTTAAATTTTTGTTTACCTAATGAATCGTATACGCCACTCCGGCCTATAAATAAATACATTTTTATTTGTGATACTTTAAGGAATTTGATAAAGATTAGTAAAATTGAAGGCGCTTAAATTTTTTTAAGCAAAAAAGTAAAATAATAAAGTAATTAAATATTTGTAAATAATTTAGAAAAATTTAAGCACATTCCTTATGTTTATGTTAATAAACAAGCATAGTTAGTAAAAGTAAAAGTCTCCATTGAAGGATCTTTTAAATTCTTTGAATTTGAATGATGTTTGTTAGTTGATTTGATTGGTTTTAGCGGTTCTACAGTTATTGGATTGAGCGGTTATTTTTCTTGTTTTGCGTATGTAGTTGCTGTTGCAGATACAAAATAATAAGGCATTTTTACGGCATGCAGGCTACGTCTACTGGCTACTGCTACGTCTACAGCTACTGGGGTTACGTTAATGAAAATCAAATCGTATTACGTAAACAATATACGTCACGAAATACCATCATACCATCATTATGCTCGCTAGGATGATAACGTCCATCATTGTGACCATGGTATTTGCCATCGTTAGAACTTTTAGCTGAAACCTCATACTTGCCATAATTAAAATCATTCTGGGCGGGATGTGCGCTACAGACTGCCAAAAAGGCCTAAAAAAGTAGTAATAATAAAAGAAAAATTAAAATTTTAGATCTTCTTTTCTTTTTTTAACAAATAGGAAATAACAAAAGCTGAGATGCTATTGTATAAAAAAAAAAAAATACATTTTCATTGCTCTAGGTTAGGATTGGAGTTGAATGAACGGAACATAAACATTAATTGATTTTCTTATTTCACATGCATATTTGCATATTCACAAATAAAACAAAAAAAAAAAAAAATATTAAATAATTACCAAAATCTTATTTTAAATGAATTGTTATCGTTTAATCCCATGATTGAGCAAAAAAAAAAAAAATTGAAATGAAATGAAGATTTGTGGCTTTACTTGCTCGGTCATTGATGAATGAATCATTTTATTGTGTGTAGTGTTATTGGGCACGCTTCCATTTGTTATTATTATTTTAATTATAATTTGTATGCTTGTACCAATTTTTTGGTTTTAATGGTTATAAATTCTTAGCCCGCAACAAGTTGCTGCCGCTGCTGATTCTGCAGCATTGAAATAAATTTTTGAAATTTTTGAATCTTTTCTTGAACTTAAAGTGCGCTTCGAGTAATAAACGAGTTTAATTAATTGTATCGCATGAAATATCTGCATAAATACAATATCTTTAATAG
Organism: Amiota minor; assembly: GCA_037043295.1. Lineage (NCBI taxonomy): Eukaryota > Metazoa > Arthropoda > Insecta > Diptera > Drosophilidae > Amiota > Amiota minor. The sequence goes on along the minus strand of JBAMAW010000786.1, from coordinate 3,298,683 downwards.
TTTTTTTTAATTTTTGCTCAAAATAAATTTGTTTCATTTTTATATTTGAAGGAGTGTTTTTTCTTTTTTTTTTCTATTTTTGTTTTGCTTTTTGGAAGAAGCAGTTGGAAGCTGTGGCAAGTGTGAAAGGTCAAGCATGGGTGTGTGCTATGCATATGCCCTTGAATTGAAGAAGAATTCAAGATTTCTTTGGAAGATTGATTTCAGTTTAGAATTGTTTTGGATATTTAATTATTTATTTTGTTTATTTTATTTCCCTTGTTAAATGATTGAAATGTCTTTTAAAATATTAGTTTTTATTTTTTTCTATTTTTGTTTAAAATTTTCACTATTAGTAAAAAAAAACGATATACAAGTTTTTTTTTTTTTTAAAGTCAAACTCAATAAGAAGTATGATTAATTTTATTTATTATCACTTTTATGAGGCACGTGTTTTCCTTTAGTTTTTTGTAATTGTACTTTATCGTTTCTTTTTGCACTTCATCACTTTCTCTTTATATATTTGGTTATCCTTTTACTCACCACACAACTAACAAATAATATTATTTTCGCGTGCATTTTGAATTTAAAGAATTTCGTTTGATTGTTTGTCCTTGCACTAAGTCAATGTGTGTATTCGTAAGTCTATGTGTTGGCGTCTATTTATGTGATTGTAACTGTGTGTGTTGTGTGTGTGCATGTGTGTTGTGTGTGCTAGTATGGTAGTCCTTGTGCTTTCGTTGCTGCAACAGGAATGTTTGATATTCGCTCCATTGCTTCGCATTTATATACCCTCAGTCGAGAAGATGATGACTCTGAATCAATTACGAAGTTGCGCGAAACTTTGTATCTCCTCGCAGTTGATCTCAATAACTTGTATTATAACAACAACAACAGTAATAATAACAACAATAAGAGAAGTTGCGTTCTTTAATTTTGATTGTATTGTTGGAATGTGTTTGAGCCTCTTCATTAGTTGCGCTCACTCACACAAAACAAAACAAAATACAACAAAACAAAACAATACAAAAATATGGTTCAATAAACGCAATGCGAATTTAATACGAGTACTACTACTACAACGTAACGTTAAAGTATTTGAGTGTTGAGTATTTTGATTTTTGGTTATTATTGCTCATTGCTTTGATTTAAAAGTTATTCTCACCTTTTCGTTTCATCTACTTGTACTTCTTACTTACTCTCATCCTCCACTCAGTCGAAGCGCTTCTTCGTTTGTATACTCTTTCTTTTGTTTTAATCTTAGAAGACAAACAGACAGGCAAACAGATGTTGATTCATTGATACGACCGACCTGTACAATTTGCACTCTTGTTACACTTAGATGAGGTTATTCAACATCATTATTATCATGGTGATCATTGTCTTCATTAGTATATTGTATTATACTTGTATTAAGATATTAAATGTATTTTTAGCATTTAAATTTATTTGGGAAACATTGTATTTAATTCTTAATGAGAGAGCCAAGACAAGGTTCAAGGCAGAAATTATCATGAGTAATTCAATATTCTTATTAACTTTAATTAATTGGAAAAGCAATAAAATGCTTGTATGCCTGACTAAACATTTATTGGAAAAAAAAGAATTGTTGAAATTATACTGTAACAAGATGATACCTTTGAAGGCTCTTCATCATTTTTTATTTTTTTATTTTTTATTAATTTGTTTCTTTTATGGCATGATTTTCAGCTATACATTTTTTTTGTGTGTACATAACTAAGCAGAGTGGATCAAATTAATTTTTTGTTCTAAATGTTATAAACTACGATACGGAAACTGAGCTATAAAAGGAGTAATAAAAAAAGCAGCCAGCGGAAGCTCATAAAGGAATACGAAATGAAGGTTCCATTTTTTAAAAAAGGTCTTAAACCAGAGTTCACATGGAAACCATTTGGTTATATAACATAAAAACCTTCATTTAGCTCAGATCACGATTAAAGTTTTAAATTGGGATGCCTTAACACAGTCATCATGTAGCCTAGATCATAGTTTCTTAAACTAAGCTGCTCGCAAAAATTATCCGTGTTCCGCGAAAATGTTTAAAATAATTCAGATTAAAAATATTATATATATTGTAAAATAAAATTTAGTGCGCCTCACTGAATTTATTAATTTAAGAAACGTTTTGTCATCGTTAAAGTTTAAGGAGACTTTCACTTGTTTCGCAAAACTACTTGAATGCTTCCGAAGACTTTACAAATGGCAACTATTGTACTTAGCAAATTTCTCACATAGAAGGGTAAAAAGTTTAGCACGACTATGAAATTGCTCCGAGTGATGACATAAGGTCATGGAACAAAACAGCTCAAATTATGTTTAAAGTATCATCAAAACCGCTTTTGCCTATCACCTAAACGAAAATTTGACTTTCTTTCAACTGAATAAAGGAAATTTAAATTTGATTTATTTAATTAATACTCTGATTCTGAAGGTCATTTGGACGGAGCCTCTTCAGCCTTCTTCTAGCAAATGCATCTGCTGCTGTAAAAGATTGTGGTATTTTTCATAAAAGGAACATTTAGGTCTCGGTGTAACTGGGAATTACAGATACACTAAGGAGCACCTGTTATCAAACGCATCCATGTAAAAGCAATCACTGTTTTTTACACCAGCACTTTGTTTCTTAAACTAAGTTCGCTTATAATTCTTACTATACATTTTAGTTTTATATTAATGCTCATATTAAATTTTTGAAACGCCCATCGTACATCCGTCAAACATGTAAATTAGCATAAAGCGGAAATAAATGTCAACAAAAAATGTTGACAAAAACATTGTTTTTTCCCCTTGTTTTGTTTATTTCATTTATTATTAATGTTGATTCTCTCTGTGGTATGCGTCCTTAACGGTTTCAATTAAATATTGGTAGGAAGCAGTTAAAGCTGGCAATATCCAATTAATTGCACCCATAAAATGCGCGATTAAACGAAATCCTGACTGACTCTCGGCTTCTTCATCTGATCAGACAGATTCTTTGCCTGTTTACGTGTTGTGGAACATGGAAAGGTCACAAATACATTTAACGAACGTTCGCTGAACTCCAAAATAAAAAAATTAAAACAGAATACATACATATGTACATAGTATGAAACCTGTCTGTTCCCCCATATCATTATGAATCATACACCTACGATGCGTTGACAAAGTTCGCTGCCACCAGCAATACAAGACTAAGCGCAATAATTCGCTAATCTGCATAATTTTATTTTATTACGTTTTTTTCGGAACATTGAATTCCTGTCTTAATATTTATTACAATTGTTAACTTTACAAATTTTCATTAAAAATCAAAATACTATATTGTTTTTTTTTTTTTGGATAATTACACATGGCAGAGTATTCTGTCTCCGTCTGTCTCTGAGTGATAATCATGGTGTAGGGAGAATAAAGAAAAGTGGGTTTAAAATTTCCATTAAAATTTGTTCAGTTTTTTGTGCTTTTAGTAATTTTTGGCAACACGTTTTTTGTCGAATAACCTTGAAGATATACGCTACAGGATTTATTTTTTTACTTTTTTTTTTTTTGGATTATGGCAATCGTCCATCCCGCCATAAGATTTATGTGTATTTTCACCTTAAACTCAACGTCTGACTTTTATCGGTTTGCGTTAATTTTCGGGATTTTGAGAAACAATTTTTATAGGCAGACTGACTCCATTTATTAGCATCTATAAATTTCATTATTCGCGTGGGTTTCACACATTTGCCAAAATCTTCTTGAGATACTTTCAACTTCTCGATGCATGTGATTTTGTCAGATTTTGTTTAATTAACATTCGCATTGTACATCATTTTAATTAGTGCGCTCACTTGACTTGATTATCTAAATGTTGGCATTATTCATTCTAGTACAATATTTTGTATATACATACTTTGAATGCAATGCTCAATTCTTTAAGGTGCTTGACACTATTAACCAATATTGCGCCATTTGTTATAATATTTTATTGTCTTTTTGTGTTTTTAGGGTTCCGTACCCGAAGGGTACCCAACGGAACCCTATTGCAGAGACTTCTTTGTCCGTCCGTCAATCCGACCGTCACGAACCGTAATAGCTAGAGAGTTGAAATTTTCATAGGATGTGTAGTTCTATCCGGGCATCAGCAACAAATACTAAAACTAAAAGGGGTCCCCATACAAAAAACATTTTGGTTTGTATGGTAGCTATACGATCCAGCAACTTTACAATCTTGAAAATTAGGTGGCTGCTGGGTAAATAACAGAAGCTTATATTCTCGGAATTGCAGTTTGATCAGACCACTAGGGAGGGTACCTCTCATACAAACCCCGATCTTGTACGGAACCCCAATTGGTTGATTTTTTTTTTTTTTTTGGTTTGTTTTGTACAATATAAAACAAAAGAGATACGGTAGCACTACGGTCGTTGCACTATGCAAATAATATTTTAATTCCATTAAGCATTTATAGAATTAAGCAGTAAATTAGATCATTCATTTAAGAAATATTGAATTGAATCTGAAGCCGGGTGCCAAACTTAAGTCGCCCACTTTTTCAAACTTAGTGAAAAAATAAACAAAAGATTAACAAATTACAAGCAATAATAACACAATGTAATTAGGCACTCGCCGCAATCAAATATTTGTTTAAGGTGTAAAAATTTTATTGTTTGAAAACAACACAAAAGAAAAGTCAACTGTATATAAAAATTAGTATTTATTGAATTAAATAATAATAACTATAATCAATGTCTAAACCGAGGCGAGAAAATATTGGGAGAATAAAGAATTAGGATGAATGATTCATAGGTCAAAGCACTTGGCAAAAATCCTTCCAATTTGAGACAGATTTGTACTTCAGATAGCTTTACAGAGGTTTGTATCTTATTTGTGGTGTGAATATTGTGAATCACAATCACAAGAAACAAAAAAAAAAAACCAAATTCACAAGATTTGAAATTAAATTAAATTAAATTTGCTGAAAAATAAATATCAATGAATATTAATGTTATAAGTGACAAGTGTGAAAACGCTGACTGTTTTCATTTAAAGTATTTGTATTCTCTTCTTCTAACAAACGCGTATATATTTTTAATTACAATATTTAAAAAATCTTTAGAATTAGTTCAATGCACTGTGTTGGCACTACTATCTGAATATGATTTAATTTCTTTGGAATTTCAGTGCATTTGTTGTTTTGTTTCTGATTCTGTTTCTGATTGAAGCGTATCTAATTTCAAGGTTATCTTCATATGCACATTGACTTCGAAGATGTCAAAACAAAGCAAAAAAAAAAACAAAAAAAAATATAATAATAATGTTTCATTTTAAATTTTATTTTATTTTATTTGATAGGCAAAAAGCGATGTGTGAAGCATTAAATTTACTTCCGCTCATGTTAACTAAGAAATTTTTTTTTGTATTTTAGAAGTTCAAATAGGCGCCGCTTTTCTTCTATAATCATAGATCTAACTTGATGATTTAGTTTTAATAAATTACACATTTTATTGAAATTTACTGCATTGAATTTATTTAAATTACACTGCGACTTTCTAAAACCACAGAAATGTCGTTCTTAATTTTTGGAACACTTTTGACTGGCGCCAGGCTGAAAGAGAGTTGAAATAAATAAGAAATAACTATAAAATCTGTGTTTTAGTATCATTATTCTCATTATCATTGCACATTTCTCTATGTCAATGTGTCAGACAATAAAGTAATGACAAAGCAATTTTGACAACATTTATGAAATGGACGTCTACAAATAAAAACAGAAACAGTCATTCATTATAAGTTTGATTGAAATCCATTGCTGAAGGAATCATGAAGTTGTCTATTTCAAAAATGCTTTAATAATAAATTGGTTTGATTAGTTCTGTTTTTAGATATAACATATGTATTTTGTAATGTGACTCACATTTTTTTTTTTACAATATATGGAATAAATTAAGAAAATCCATTCTTCTCTCATGAACATTCATGTGAAAACCTTTTTATTTTAATCGTGAAAGCACGGAGGAAATAACATATTGTACGAGAATTCTTTATCAGAAAGCATTTAAATTAACCAAACGAAAGGAAAAATTGTTTCTTTTGTGTGCTATTATAAAATAAAAAAAAATGCTTTGACCAAAGTGTTCTATCCTTGATACTTGGAGACTTGACATAAATGTATGTATAAAAGCAACTCTTCCAGTACATAATTGATAACAGATAAACTTAGACAGTAGTTTACATGGTTTTAACTTTAACTAATTATGTTTCCTTCAATATATAAAAATTAAATTAAAACTGATAAACACAAAAATTATAAGTTCAACAAACAAATACCAAATTCTTTCATTGAGCTGTTGATTGTCAGTTCCTTTGGGTGAATAACTTGGCGCATGTCAAATAAAATTTAACAAAAAATAAAAAAATTGAATTATAAATTTTAAAAAATTTGTTAATTAATTTAAATGTTTACTGATTGTTTGTCGTTGCCATAAACAACTCCATTTTGATGTACTTGTTGACGTTTTTTGTTGTTGGCGATTTGTGATTAATTAATATTGAAATTTTGTGAAGTACATCTAAGCGAACTGAATGGATCCGATTTGATTGATTTAATTCGATTCGATTCGCTTTGTTTTGCTATATTAGATTAAAATCAATAATCAATTGTGTTTTCTACTGCAATTAATATGATCATTAGTAATTAACAAGGATCATGCTGCTTATGATCAAATATAAATTAATTATGGCGGAAGTTTAAAATTTGAAAAAATAAAAATAAATAACCAGAAAATCGAACTTAGTAAACTTTACAAATTTCATAATATTTTAAAACTTGATGACAATCGTACGATTGTATTTCATTTCAACATGAAAAAACAACTTCAATTAAAAAATGTAGCATCAGTTGTTCAAATTGCACACGTTCCAGATCTCAGTCAAGAACGAGAAACGATAAATGAAAATGATTTGGGATCGGATGTCACATATGAGGATAATGGGCTGAAGGGTCATTTGGAATATGAGCGCGAATCGTTGATTGTGTTGCTTGAGATTGAGAAAGAATTTGGCAAATACTATGAAATATATTGCGAAGAAGTTAAAAAACAATTGGACCCTGCTGAGATAATACGCAGTTTGACTGTGTCCTACATTGCGCATATATGTTCTTCTGACGATTGTCAATGTGTTTCACCAACCGAACATCCACATATATCTACAACTATAAAGGGTATTTCTACAAAATACGATGAATGTTTAAAAAATTTGCGTGGCTCCAATAAGTTTTTGATGGAAAATTTGAAAAAATTGAGGCCGAACTTATTAAAATTTCGATCGCTCACATCCAAACTGAATAAAAATATTGAAACTGAATTTATGATCGGCGATGCTTTCCACAAGCCGATTTCATATTTTGTCGAACTGGTTAATGATATCTTTAAATATATGCATAGCAAAATCATAAAATTATGTTGTCAATCAAATCATTTGGATCCATACAAGTTGGAGACAATAGAAGAATATGTCAAATCATTACAACGAAGTGAAGAATTTGAGGAGCATCTTTTTACGAGGCTCATTTACTGTCACTGCCTGTCACCGAAACCAATTTGTCCCATTGTACGTCTCAATACGGATACTCTTTGTGAACAATTGCAAAAGCAGAATGCACATATTAAATTGCAACCGACTTTAAATCTAAATCGTCAAGCGCGATGTTTCCAGAAACGTCAATCGATTGTGGATAACTATCCATCAATTGTGGATAACTATCAATCAATTGTGGATAACTATCAATCAATTGTGGAAAACTATCAGGAAATGGATCAATCGGTGGCCTTTGCATCTGGAATATTAGATTTATAAAAGCTATCAATAAATTTATAATAATTTATTCTCGGTATTCTGTTACAAACTTACTTGCTAATAAGCAAAATGAAGTATATTTTATTTAAATAAATAGATGCATGACTATCTAACATACAAGTATAATATCCCGCTAATTGTCTTTCAAGCAACTTGTTAGTATTCAAACTATTCTTTATATGAATATATAATGAGATGAATATGAGTTCATTAGCGTCTATCAAGTGTTTAATTGTCGCCCTCATTGAATATGACTCATCATCATCATCATCATATCTGATTATCTGGCGAACTTAATCGCATTTAACAACACTGAAAACGACGGTATTTTCGATTTAGCATCAGTTAGCTTAAGTCAATTAAAATAGCTGACAACTCAATAAATTCATGGAAAATATTATGTAGTTTATACAGTTGCATTTTCACAAAATGGCAAGTTGATTTTTTTAGCGATTTCAAACGCCTTAAACTAGTGAAACGATCGTGACGCGTTAACTAAGAGCTAATTAAAAATGAGAACTCAAATAATTTTACCTCTTGCAATGCTCATGTTGATAGTCCAAGGATATGGTGCCACCGATGATACCGACTTTCGGGTACCGCGTCCTAAATTGGGACATTATGTACCAGAATTACACGGAAGTACTCTTGGTCGTTATATACCTGATGAGAGCGGTAAGTATAGGCATCAGCACAAGCCTTATGATGGTGGATATGGAGATCGTGGTACTCCTTATGAGTTTGACTTACGTGGCTTCGTTCAACATTTGCAAAGTCAGGACGATCAGAATTATGGTCGCAGTGTGAAAATTGTTGCGCCCAATCCTGAAAATTTTGATCTTGGGCCAAAGGATCATCTGCGTTTTATGATAGATTTTAATTACAATGGTACAGGCTGGCAGATTATTCAGTTTGAATGGCTTCGCGATGGCGATGAAGACAAACGTTACAACTATGTCAATGAGAATCAATTGTGGGAAGGTCAAGAGTCCATGAAACCATATGAGTATGTGAATCCAGTGAATTCGGAAAATGGTGCAAGTGCAGAAAAACAACAGGAGCCCATTGAATCGACAGCAAGTGAGTCACAGATACATGTTGAAGGTGATTACAATCAAGATGAAAACAGTTATCATGTAGATCATAAAACTCATGGGAAGGATGTGAGTAAAACTTAATTGGCTTTAAAAAAAGATTAAGGAGTCCTCAAAATTAATGTTTTTTTTTATTACAGGTCAACAACATTCAGGAAACTATTTATGAAGTTCTTGAGTATATACAAAATAAGATTTTACCAACTCTTAAATAAATTATCAATACTATGTGTATAATCTGAATTATTAAATCATTAAAAATAAATAAAAGACCTGTTTCTTGAATCTGGCAAGTTTTTTTTTTATTTTACATTTGATATTAATAAAAGTAGATATTTTTTCTGTGAGGAACTTTTAGACTTTTAAGTTAACCTGAATTCCTTTAATTATTAATTGAAATAATATATAAAATAAAATGTTTGTATTCAAAAATTTTTTTTTATTCAATGGATTTTCTTTCTACTAATCTATTATTTTTTATTGGTTCGATGATATATGAAGATTTCTTTCGGTTTTATTTTATTTCTTTTTGTTTGCGGCATTTGCAGCCAAATAAGCCAAAAGTTTAGCAACATATGGTGGTGCCGTCGGTATATGATCACCCGTAGGTACAAATCCATTGTCATCGGCCACATAGTCTACCCGATAGAGTGCTCCATCGTCGCCAGTATACTCATAAAAGCCTTTAGACCGCAATCCATCGTCTTCGGTTAGTTTTTCAATGCGTCCATTTTCTTCAGCTAAAATGCCATTTTCCGTTTCGTAACTATGAAAATGAGATTAGATATTCTTTCATATATTATTCCGATACTAAATACTCCAATAGTATTTTATATGATACTTACAGATAATGATAACCGTCTTGCTCTACGTCATCTTCAAGTCGTATGATTTGCCAACCATTGCCACCCTCACCAGTACCTTTGCCTTTCGGCAAATTCTTAACAAGATTTGCATTTAAATCGATTGGGACTGGTTTTGGTCTAGTTGGAGTTATTGCTGGTGATGGGCGCCCTGTTACTGCTCTAAGACCTGCACTTAATCCACCACCACCAGCACCACCACCAGCACCTCCACCTCCACCACCTGGACCAAGATTTTGTGAATAACGCCCACTATCACCGCTATAAGCACCACCAGGGCGATCATCGTGTTTATACTTGTTATCCGTATGCACATATTTTCCGTCATTACCACCACTATAGCGTCCATCACCACCGCCACGATATCTTCCATCGTTTGCAGGACGATAACGTCCATCCGTAATCACTTTGGGCACAACAACTGTTGGAGGTGGGCGATAGCGACCATCGTTTTGTGCCTGTATGATGGTAATGTCCAACAGTAGCGTCAGGAACACTGAAATCTATGGAATGAAAACTTTGCAATAGAATCTTGTGATATGACTCCATCATCTTACCATTAAACGCAGCAGCCACATAGTACAATCTTCTTTTTACTAACTGAAAAATTCCATCGGCATTTGCGACTTTATATACTTTTCCAGTAAAAAAAAAAAAAAAACTGTTACAAAGTAAGATCTGTTACTTGTCTGCGACTAGAGATTCTAGGTTTATTTGAGTTTACTTGTTTCTGCATTAACGTTTGCATTACAAGCTTAACTTGATCAATTAAATATTTGAAATTTATTGATTATTTGATTCGCAATTTTCACTAGGTTCCGAAGATGAGCATTAATTTTTATTAAGATTTATATTGTTGTATAAAAAACTGGTAAAACATGGGCGGCAGTTTGAGTTGTGTGACGTCAATTTTGGGCCAATTATTTAAACATATAAAAAAAAATTCAAATTTAAAATTTTGAATTATATATCAACATGTTAGAAAAAAACCTCATATTATCTTATTAAAATTATGTCTATATAAGCACATAACATATTGTAATTTGGCCTAAAAACCCTGGCAGACATGGTATACATAAAATTTAGTTACTGTTAATTTATAAACTCTAAGTTATTGGTAGCATTAAATACAATAATGATATTATTCTCACTAGAGAGTTCCGCCTTAAGATATGCTTCAATAATTTCTTGTAAAACAAAAATCCACTTAAAAATATGCTACATAAAAGAAACGTAAAAAAATAATACAAACCAGAAAAGAAAAATTATAAATTTTATCGAAATCTTTTTATAATTAATTATTCCAATTATTATTGGATAAGTCAATTCTGTTAATATGTCTATTAAGTTAGACTGTATTGTGTACTATTTTCATATAATTACTTACTTTATTGATTGTTGGATGTAACTCTAAAAAAGCAGGTTCCATGGAATTTTTGCATATATGTAACAGTATAAGTTTAACTATATTGCTTACAAATAATTACAGTAAATATAAAATAGCATTATTCTTCTCAACTTGTTTTCACAATTAGCTGTTTGGTCATGATCTGTGGGACTTAGAGCAAATATTTCGAATTTGGTCATGTTAGTCAGTCATGTTGTCGTATAGTTTCGTGACAACGTAAAGAAAAAATACAAACAATTTTTAACTGAATTTCCATGTTTCTATTTAGAAGCCTAGAATTGTAATTGAATCCGCTACTGCTGTTTCCTGACTGTGAAGTAATAACACATAGTCACGCGAATGATTTAACAAACGTATACATCGTGATAATAAGGTTGGCAAGAGGTAGTTTTCTAGAAAAATTACACAATTGACACAATTATCCAGCAACAGTATTACAATATAAAATGATCCAATATTAATAATTAAAAAATCCATTTTTTTTATTATAATTTTATTTGTAATTTTTTGTTTATGCCATGAGTATGTTTCGTTGAATCCTAAAAAAAATAACAGCACTCGCTCATTTACACATGTCTTTCGTCTTTATTTAGTAGCTGCAACCTCCACTAACCTCTAACCTCTTCGGCCTCCAGGGAACTGCTCCTGAGGTGGTGGTGGTGCTGTTGCCAAGTAGGCCAAAGCCTTTTGTATTGCTGGAGGAATGGGCGGGGGTGTTGGCAAATGGTCACCTTGTGGTTGGAAACCATTTTCATCGGCAAGATATTGTATGCGTATAGGAATACCCTCCGGTGATGTGTAGGAGAAGAAGCCTTGTGCGACCTTTGAATGAGAACAACAAATTCACAGTTTTCTTTTCTATTGTACTTATTTTTTTACCGTAAGTTAGGAAAAATTAGCATGCAAATAACAAATTAACAGCCAAAGGGCAACATGGGTTAAGCACAACAACACGATGTTCATTACAACGAAGATCGATGTCGGTGGCTCGATCTCATGTCTGCCTTTGCTAATACTGCTCAAATGTCAATTGGTAGTCGAATTGAGATTTGTGTTAGCCGCGTTTAATGTCATGTCATTCATGTACGTGTAGATGCAGATGCAGTGCATCCGCCTTTTTAGCTACAACGTTTTTTAAGTTTTTTATTGTTTCCAACTCAAATGTTAATGTCTAGGCGGCAACTATATTTTTATATTTATTATTATAGTTTATTGCTCACCTGTCCCTCGGAATCTGTGCCGGCATTCTTTAAGTAGCCCTCTTCTTCTGCTATTATGCCATTACCAGTTTCATAGGCATATTTATAAGAACCATCAAAGTTGACTTCTTGTTCTTGGCGTATAATTGGTATGGGTTCTGTGACAGGTCCTTGCGGTCGAGCCACTGCCACGCCAAGTAGTACAAGCGATGCAATTGACACAAAGAACTGCCAAAAATACTGTTTATAGAAAGGATGATATTCACAACTTATTTATCATTGGACACTTACTAAAATTTTCATATTGTTTTTAAGTTTTTTTTTTATTGATGTTCCTTAAATTAACACAAAATTGTACGACTTGGCTTAAGATTTGCGCGTGCGTTTCAATTGTTAAACTGTGGCCACCGACGCCAAGTGCTTCAATATTTATAGCAGAAAAAGATGTCTGACTTGACTGCCAAAAACATTTGATCTTTACATTTTACAGAGATGCCGCCGCCAAGAAATACTTATAGAAAATTATTGTATATACTGGTAGCACAAGTACAGTACAACGAGCAGCGTGTACTTGCCACACAGATAATACTTTCAATACATGTGTATGTACATACCATTAAAAAAAAAAGCAATAAATGTCCGCTAGCGAATATAAGTACTTATAACTAACTATACGTTAGAGTGGAGAGTGGAGAGTGGCGAGCATGCTACGAAATGAAGTTTAAAAGCTCATGAACAAAGCAAGTCACTAGGTCGGTTGAATGGTCTGACGAAAGAGTTATTGGACGGATGGACAGATGGGCGGACAGAAAGACAAAATTTGAGTCTGTGGGTGTGGGTGTTGTCACCATGAGCTTTGAGGATCAACTCAAGGTAAGAAAAAAAGCTTCTATTTATACGTTTTACAATAATGTCAACAGGTATTATCACTTTGACATGATGTTTGCAATACACGGAACCATGAAGCAGAGATCGCATAAAATGTACGTGAGAAGCCATGATCTGAGATTTTATAAAGACCCTATTTGTTGTCATAAGCACCTGGTATAAGATTTCTCTAATTGCTGGAAAATGTTGTCCCAATTAGAACACGTAATTTTTATTACAACTATTGGAAAATCATTTGTTTTCAATTAATCAGCTTTAGACATTTGACATTCATAATCGGCATAAATTTACACAATTTTCACCTGATCAATGATCATTGTCTACTTTACCGCATTCTGTGGCCATGATCATATATTGTAGTTGAACTTTATTGGCCTCATATGCACTTCTTGAGACATAGACAAATCACATAATCATACTAACATACTTATTGTATTTATGGGACTTATGTTTAAGATTGTCTTGTAGGTGTTTATGTTGTTGGGCGGAATTGTTTTTCTTCTTATATTTTTATGTAACTTGTAATTATATAAAATTATTATGTTTGGTAAATTACAATTGTTAATGATTTGCTGATGTTAGCATATTATAATAATAAAATATTTAATTTTTTTTTTTTTAAATTAAATGTCACTTACTACTTACTGAAAAAGATAGAAATTTTATGTTATATTTTTATTAAACATCTTATAAAATATTTTATGCTCCTGCCTGTTAATCACTGAAGCTGACAACACATATTTATGGACTCCAAGGTGTGTAATAGTGTTAGAAACAAAACGATATTGGAAGTGAATTTAATACTAAAATTAAAGATACGAAACATGAAAGGAACTCAATTATATGAAGCTATTTAGCTAAGTTTTTGGCTAAGCAGTCTTGCATAATCTTACTTAATGAATAGATGATTATGTTCATTGGCAATGTTAATACTAATCTATGCAGATACCTTTGAAGAAAAAGATAAATGAGATTTTCTGATCATTTATAAAGTGTTTGAATAAAAGGTAAATTTTTGTTTTTCATTAATTTATTTCACATTAAAAAGAAATCTTCGCTTATTTGAGCCTTTAATTATATTAAACGATTTATCCTTGTTTATTTTTGTTGAAGAGCAACGAGAGGAATTGTTGTTTGAAGGGTGGTTGAGTCGCTGGTGCTGGTGCTACTGTTGCTGGTACTGGTTGTACTACAACTGGTGGTGTAAGTGGTGTAGTTGTATATGTATAAGTTGTGGTCGATGGCGATGTTGCTGTTGCTGTTCCTGCAGGATAAGTTGGAGTTAGGAAAGGTGGTGGTGGTGAAGTTGGTGTTGTTGGCGTTAAGAATGGTGGAGGTGGTGTTAGTGGTGGCGGTGGCGGCGGCAGTGGTGAGGGTGCTGGTGCTGGCGGTGCTGGAGCTGGAGCTGGAGCTGGAGCAGGAGCAGGAGCAGGAGCTGGAGGTTGACCTGGTGGTGGTGATGGTGGAGCTGGCGGTTGTGCAGCAGCATTTGCAATGAGAGCGGCAAAAATGACAACAACGAAGAACTTCATCTTGTATTTGATGGGTGCTATTGTTGTTATTGAACCAATTGTTAGACTAAAGTAATTTTGAATGTGACTTATTGTTATTAAACACATCAATTTATACCCAGAAAAGGCTTACTGCCTGAATGAATTCTACAATCATATTGCAACATAACGGAAAACACTTGTTGTAAGATGATATTTGGACAAATGTTTTTTTTTTAGTTTCCAACTTCTTTGCGTGCACTCAAATTCAAATTCATTCGCATCTATCGATTTCGATCTCATTGTGAGTTGTGGTGATAGTATTCGTTTGAAAGTTTAGCCATCATCTGTATGTAAATAATGTTGCCTTTTCTATTTGCCTACAACAAACATAAATATGTTTGTGCAAGAAAAATTCTTTACCTCTAAGCTTTCCAACTTAACATTAATTCTTATTTTTACTTGTAGTTTTGTATTACAGAGCTTACATTTTACCTAGTAAAGTATAATTTAAATAAAATTCCGATTTTTCGTTTATATTAACTTCGAATCGATGCGACTTTTATCATCACAATAACAATATATATTGTAATTTGGGCATGAATAGAAATAAAAACTAAACATAACTAACCTCAACTATGCAAATTATGTAGACCCAAAATTATATTGTAGTATGAGAAGAAGAAGAAGTAAAAACTAGTAATATAAATTGATGGAAGGAAGTA
Organism: Amiota minor; assembly: GCA_037043295.1. Taxonomy (NCBI): domain Eukaryota; kingdom Metazoa; phylum Arthropoda; class Insecta; order Diptera; family Drosophilidae; genus Amiota; species Amiota minor. The sequence goes on along the minus strand of JBAMAW010000786.1, from coordinate 3,283,200 downwards.
TCACACAAAAATTTAGGCGTTTTCCGGTTTTTTTTTTTTTTGTGTTTTGTTTGATTTGATTTTTTGTGTATTGATTTTCAAAATAAATATTAATTTTATCGGATATATTGTGTTATAGAAGAAGAAACATGTATTTTTGAAAACCATTAATAAGCTATAGGCCTACAATATTGAAATTAAATTTTGCGACTATAAAAACATATGGGATTCATAACAAAAGGCATCAGTCCATTTTGTAAACTCGCAACAGACACACAAATTCAACAGAATGAAATTTTTCGTAAGTATCTAGTAAATTAATTTCAATTTTACATAAACCTTATGACATATATGGACATACACTACATGTATTACATATTATAAAATTACAATATTATATATGCTCAGATTGCCTTTGCTTGTCTTTTGGCTGTGGCTTATGCCAACGAGGATGCCAATGTTCTTCTTAGTGAGGCTGAGGTCAATGTAAACGACTTCAGATACGCTTTGAAATTGGATAACTCGGTCAACATTAATCAACAAGGTCAATTTAAGGATGAAGACACCTGGGAAGTTAATGGTGACCATTCATGGCAATCACCTGAAGGTGAATTTGTTTCAGTGCAATATGTTGCCAACGAGAACGGTTATCAAGTTCTGGATGCCAACCCACCTCTACCCACACCACCACCAATCCCAGAGGCCATCCAGAGAGCTTTGGAATATATCGCAGCTCACCCACCAAAGGATGATTAAATAACCAACTCAATACTGTTAATTCTTACTTGGTACCTTGGCGTCGGTTCGCCGATATGCAATAATAAAGATGCCATTTTTTTTTAGTTAAATCAATTAATAATTAATAGTATTTCTTTTCTTTTTCTTTTTTTTTGTGTTTGTCTTTTAAAATGATCCAATTATTTGATCTAATTTATTTGATCAATAAATAGAAAATTACTGGAATTTGTATCGTTTGATTTTGGCTAAACGTAAAGTGCAATCTTTTGTAGCAGCACACTAAATGAGTTTAGATTTTTATGGTTAACCAGTTATTTAGCTGATAAACAAGATTCTACAAATTCTCGTTAGAGAAGAAATTAGTTTAAGATTTTTGGAGAAATTTGTATAAATAGAATCAAATGTGATTTTGGAAATCATTAGTTTCTGCTAACATTTCACAAAGCAAACCTAAATACACCAAGATGAAATTCGTGGTTTGTATATTTTAGAAAAGCTGCAACAGGACTTTCTTCTAACTTTTAATTCTTTCTTAGATTGTTCTTGCTTGTCTTTTGGCTGCTGCCTATGCCACCAACGAAGATGCCAAAGTATTGAAATACGAACACGAAGTCAATGTTGACAACTTCAAGTATGCTTATGAATTGGATAACCACGTCAAGGTTAACCAACAAGGTCATCTCCAAGATAAGGACAACTGGGTTGTCGCTGGTTCATATGAATATATCGCACCCAAAGGGGAAAACATCCATGTGGTATACACCGCTGACGATCACGGTTACCACCCAAAGGTTCATCAGTAAAACTCTTAATACATCAACAATATGTGGCCAACTTCCTTTGCTATTCGAGAAATTCATATAAATAAAAAATGATAATAGAAAAAATATTTGTCTTTGTTTAATTAGAATCAATAAGTGAATCAAATGAAAGAAGTTAAGTTAGCAAACACAAGTAGACCACAATCAATTATCTCATCTTTATATAGCGATAGTAATTCATTAAGCCCATAGGATTTCATAATATCGATCATTATGACCAAAAAAAAAACAAAAAAAAAAAAAAATGGTAATATAAAGGATGAGCAAATATTATTGCAGCACCTCGGTTAAAACAATTAATAAGACAAATTAATATCATTATTAATTCATCTTATTTAAAGAAATTTTTTAAGGAAGAGAAGAAACTTATACTTAGTAAGTAGATAAGAGTTGAAAAATTGGTAGTTATGATGAATAACTCAGATATACTTTGCATACTTATACCTACAACTATGATGGTCATATACACATACATATATGATTACATTAAATTAAATCAATAAAAAAGCCAAATTGATATAGAGAAATAATATTTCTGTATGTATTTTAATAAATTGGAATTTTGTGGCGACGATGAACTATAGTACTATATAATTTTTAAGATCTTTGCCGTATTGTTTAACATATTCTATCACAAATTCTTTGACCTCTTTGTTATTGTTGAACTTTTTTTTTTTGTCAGTCTGTATGTATGCAAACTAGTCCCACAGTTTTTGAGCTAGAGAGCAGTACATTTGTCGGAACCAGCCCAATCGGACCACTTGGGGACGTACCTCCAATACAAACAACCCATTTGTATTCATGTTCTTATTTGAAAAACTTTTTTGTTTTTTGTCATATCGAACTGAAACTTGAACAATATCAGTTTCCAAAACAGACGTAAATCATTTGTCGGAACGAGCTGAATCGAATCATGAGGGGGAGTACCTCCCATACAAACCACCCATTAAAATTCTTATTAGAAAAAATTTGCTTGTCTTTTGTCCTATAGAATTGAAACTTGGACCTTATAAGTTTCTAATCATGTCCATGAAATGCGTAAATTTCGATTTCCTAGAGTTACTTACTGGATGGTATACCCAGCTCCAAATTCAAATTTATGTTCCTATTACAATAGGAAAACTTTTTGTTTTTTGTGTTATCGAACTGAAAATTGAACAGTATAAGTGTCTGACACATATTCAACACCCGTGCAGATTTCATGACCCTACGATTACTGCATTGTACAAATATTACGGTCTAATTGTTGAAATGCTGTATGTGTACTGACTATTCCCTTAACATAATTAAAATCAATAATCAAGTATTTCTGAATGCTCTATCACAGAGCGTTTTTTTGGGGGGTGTGTGAAGAGTATTCCAACTTCGGCATAGGCGAAGTAAAACTTCTTTTTACTTGTTTGAATTAATTAATGACTTTCGTAATGTATTAAAGTTCCTAAAAACTAAAAGTCAGTAAAACTAGAATTATTTGATATTTTGCCATTAGAGTTTGCTATCAGAAAATATTGATTATTATTGTTTAAAGTAGATGATGGCTATTGAAAATTTCTCATTCGAATATTAGAAATTCGGCTTAATAGAACTTAAATCATAACACGTTATATGGTAAATAGAAAATGAAAACTTATTGATCTAGATTGCATTTATTAATAAGAACAGTTCCATATTCGTTGTTTTAACCAAAAAATTAAATACGATAATAACTTAATGTTCATCTTGGCTTGGATGAGCTGCGTTATATTCTAAGGATCTTTGAATGGCCTCTGGGATTGGTGGTGGGGTTGGTAGAGGTGGGTTGGCAAACAATACTTGGAAACCGTTCTCGTTGGCAACATATTGCACTGAAACAGATTCACCTTCAGGTGATTGCCATGAATGATCACCATTAACTTCCCAGGTCTCTTTATCCTTTAATTGACCTTGCTGATGAATGTTGACTGAGTTATCTAATTCCAAAGCGTATTTAAAGTCATGTACATTGACTTCGGACTCGCTGCGAAGAACATTGGCATCCTCGTTGGCATAAGCGGCAGCCAAAAGGCAAGCGAAAGCGAACTACACGACAAAGGAATATGTAAATATATGGTAAATTGATTTATTAATCACTTTTAAATAAAATTCCTAGATGTGTTTTGATTACTTACAAAGAATTTCATTGTACTTGGTTAGTTTGTGTTGCGTTGCAGAATGCTACTGGTGACAATCTGAGCATTTCATTTGGTTTTTATACAAACTACAAACTATGTTGACTAACGAACTTCAGACAAAAACTATACATATGATGCACAAAAAAAAAAAAGAAATATAATAAAATTAACAAATTATAAAAAATTAGTTAGTTTGTCAGTTAGTTAAGTTAGTTGGTCGGTTCATTCGTTTGATTGTTTGTTGAAATTTGTCGAACTCATCCGAATTCTTGTTTTGTCATGTTTTTTCTTTGGCTTGATTTTTGAACTTCGTTAGATTAACGCAGCTCTTTTCATTTTTACATTTCTTTTTTCGTTTTGTGATAAAAACCATTAGTTTCAAATGTTAGCACATAAAAAAAATATCACCTCTAAATAAATGTATGAATTGCAAATATTAATAAAATAAAAAAGAAAAAACCTTAGCTGATTGCAATAATTTGTTTTTAAAACGTCATAAAATTTAATGTAATGTAATTAATAAAAATAAAAAAAAAAAACACCAAATGATTTATTGTTCTTTTATCTGTAAATAATAAAATTTTTTTTATGAACTGCACATGTGTAATTTGAACTATTGTATTAACTATAAATGAAGACAGCATTAAAATTATATAATAATATTTTTTATTTGAATAAATTTTTAAATAAAATCTGAGCACCTCAAAGGGAAGTTAAAGTTTAATATCAAAATCAATAGGAACTGTTAAAAACAATAACATAATAAAATTAGATACTTGTTTTTCAAAATTTCTTTAAAATTTTTTTTATATTTGTTTTTAAAATTTATTCATATAATTTTTAATTGGATAGAAATTAATTTGCATATTTTTTGCAAAACTAGTTTAAATCAAATAAAAACGTTGTGCTCTTGCATTTATTCTAATATTAAATGGTTATGTCATTTCATGTCGGAAGTTGAACAACCAGAAGTTCTACAAATTAAGATAAATCATCAGATAAAAGAAAAAAAAAAAAAAAATGGATATACTGCATTTAAAATGCACAAAATCATGGCCAAAGTCAAATTCAAATGCATATGCTCCTTATAAGGTAATCCATGGCCGATCCGTGTTGCTATGCTGCTACATTAATAGATTGTCACGCATGTATCTCTTGATGGCATTGCAATGAGAAGTAATAGAAAATCAAATAGCAAACATGCAAGTTGTTGCAAGTGCATGCTAAAAAAAAATCGAAAAAATTGTTGTGAAGCATGCAAGAAGTTGTTACTTCAATGTTGCCTCCATCACAAGTAAAGTTATTTAGTTCCCATGCCATCGACATCGTGCGGAAAACATATTCATTCATGATGATGAACAGCATAACTAAGTACAAAAGCTTTTTGAAATGAACATCAATTCAAATTTGAGTTGAACATGTTTATAGATGACGAAGTTATTTATAAAAAATTATAAATATTGTTATAATGGTGATCACAATTTTACGTTAAAGAGTCAATACCCTTCGAAGGAGCATTTAGAAAATGTTCATAGATATTTAAGTCTATGTGAGATAAGTTTCAGTAAAATTTTGTTTTCTAAGTTATTGTTATTCACTTTCAACTCCTTGTAGTATACAACGCCTCCACAAAACATTTCCATCTGCTGAGATCAATGACATTGACTTTAATTTCCTTGAAAGATTTCGGGATCGATTGAATCTTCTATTCAAATATGCCTCTATGTTATGTGCTCTTTGCATGTTATGTTAGTTTATAAAATGTTATATATTGAGACAAGACCGAACATACGCTCGGGCTTTCAACAGGTAACAGCGTTTGGAGCGAGAGAAATATTGGCGGAGCCTCTTTTCGAAATCCTGTTGTGCTTACCGGCATGGCAGCTAAACACACACACCACAACTGAATTCCTTACAAGACCATACTGGAACACTAACTCAGCGTGCTTTCTACTACTTACACGTTCCATTTGAGGTATAATTTTTAAGCGGTCATTGTGATAGAATTCATTTGTTAATGCGATAAGTTACTCAACTCATTGTTCTTGTTTGGTATATTTTCTTAACTTAATCTTTTTGTAACGAATGCATTCTATAAAATATAAATTTAAAAATTCTTTTTAAAACAACCTTGGTAGTGGGAACCTGATTAATCCTTTCATTAATTGGGAAGCTTAAAAACGAATAAATTAATTTGCGTACAACAAAGCGAAAGGACAAACATCTCCATAAAATAATAATACCATTCATAGTGTTTGAGTTAGCTATAAAAAATCAATTCGAAGAGCAAATACTATGTATGTTTATGTGTCTCTAGGTAGCATAGTTCGCGAGCTTAGGTTCTTCCACATGCTAAAGAGCACTTGATTACCTTTAGTCTTCTGTGGTTTATTAACGTTTATGCTATGGAGTTTTCTTCAATCGTCTTCAATTTAAATGCTGTATAAACAATACAATAGTATATCTGTGACAGTGTGTAGCTTATGGTAATGTTCAGATGCCTCATCACATCACATCACTCATGATAGATACATCAAAACGCAACTGATTATCATTAACACTAAGATGTCAAACTGTGGCGACAGATACTTCAAACCAGATTGACCGGCTTAACGTGTATTAATGCGCCTTTGATCTATTACACGTCTGATGAGAAGAAAACAAACGATACCGTAAATACAATAATTTAATATTCTTTTAAAACTTTAAAAAAATGACACATTAAACAAAACATAAAAAAATGACAAATAAAATTAACCATTTAAATTTAATTTTATTTAATCCATTTTTTTTTGTTTATTTTTGTGTTAAATATTTATGTATTTAAATGTGCATAAATGTTTATCTCATGATTTACCATAAGAGTAATATTTAATATAAATTTAAGATTAGTTAGTATCGACAATCGACAACCTTCCGTATTCTTTGAATATGATTAAATCTAATCCAGTTGTATAAATATTACTCTGTGCATAGTAGTATGTTTACCAATTAATCTGCAAATGAACACTTCAGCTAAAAATAGGTAAAATATCAAAAATCAACTTTAAACAACAAACATTCAAAACATTTCTCACTAATGCAAATCATTGTATTTGCCAAAACCGGCAAACCAAGTTTCACTCAGTTCCACTTTTTTCTGTATGACAGTGGAACAATATCATAAATTAAGTAAGCCGCTTGTGGCTGAATAAAATACGAAAAACATCAAACAAATATTTATAGCAAAACGATGTTATGTTTACTAAGGCGAAAAGAGTATTAAATGATCAAAATAAAGAAAAAAAAAAAGAAAAAAAAAAATGGCCTCTTGTTGTGCTGCCGAATCTCCTACAGATTATACAAATGTTGATTTCATTTCACTTTCGTTAACCAAGTTTCTTGTTCGTCTTTGAAGCAACGTGTTCCAAATCACATGCCTTGAAGTGAAAGTGTTTTCATTTCCAACGTTGTTAACAGCAACAGTCTCTGATGCTTCTTGTTGGTTTTCACTTTCGATTGAGGCCAACTGCGATGATGCCTTTGGTTAGTTGGTTGATATTGGTGTCATGTGTGTTGTACATTGACCTTAAAATACGTCGTGGTCTGCTTTTTCTTGTTTTACTGTGACCTTGATTTTTATTTTGTTTATGAAAATTTAAATCGTGCACATTTTTTGAGTTTGTTTGGTGCCGGTTTTTTATTTTTTCTGTATTTGGTATTACAAATAGAGATTCTTATTTTATATTGCTTGGTTTCATTGAGTAAGAGTGGATGACCAAAATGTACTATGTAATGCACCATGATTGGGAGCATTTTAAAAAAGAGTCGGTGCAAATATTCAATTATTAAAATAAGGAAACAATGCAACTGAGGCAAGGGAAAAGTTATGTAAAATTTAATAATTTAAAATTTGTTTTCTTTATACCATGTTCATCAAACTACAAGTTTCCATTCTGTTAAAATGCATGTATAATTTGGTTTTATGTCTCCATTTGATTGTATTGTTAGAAAAATCATTTCGTTTAACCACCTGAGAAACCATGAAATTTTTTCCAACCTAATATAACAAAATATTGGAAATATCCAAGAAATCAAAAAATATTAGAAATTATATGATTTTTCAGTGTACCAAAAGCTTAGGAAACTACAACATTATATAGAACTTCAAAAAAAAAAAGCTTCAAAAGCTTAGTCTGAAACAAAAAATATTAATAAATAAGTACAGCATACTTTTAGGATAGCTAGTTGTTAGTGCTTAAAATGAATTTGGTTTAAATTATTCCTAGTTATCACACTATGTATGCTCTACTTGTATAAATAAAAATAGTTTCTATAGATCCAAAATTAATAAAAGTAACTACAAGCAACGAATCATAAAAGTCTAATAAAATCATGATACTTTTACGTTACATTTATGTTATAATTTTAATGCAAAATATAAAAAATAAAAAAAAAAAGGAACAAAAAATGCGTTCAATGTTATGTAACACTTAATAAAAAGGTGACATTTACCTTCAACATGCAGCACTCTAATGCCGCCACAGTAAAGATACAAACGCGTGCACTGTGTCACTCAAAAGAAACCTAATCCCAATCCCACTGCCTGTCTGCTTAACTAAGTGTTAAAATGGCAGACGAGCCAACAATTTAAGCACATCATCATCAACATCTTAACACTCCAAACCATACTAGTCACAACACAGTCACAAATAAGTGTTTCATCAGTTGTAGCGATACAAGCAAATAAATGCTATCTGACAGGCAAACAAGTTGCCAGGCAGGTAGGCAGACTGAGGCTTGTTATTAATGTCAGTCAGTTAGTCTGTCAGTCGGTCGTCACTTATATCGCCAATCAACAAGAAATACTACACAACATCACACTAAACGACAGTTCAGAGAGCACAGTTAACCTTGATTGTTGGATTTCGGTTGAATTATTTCATTCTCAAGTGATTTGAACGAGATCAAGCGTGCGCTCATCAATATGATCAACACTGTCATCATCAACATCATCATCTACATCATCATCATCATCATCATTATGATAATTATCAACACCAGCATGAAAATCTTACAAATTGCAAACTGTAGCAATAAATTTACATTCACTTTACAAGTGCAACAAATTTGACATCATTTGTGTTGACATATGATAAATATTTACTATCAAAATCTATAAAAATTAACATTTGAGTACTACAACAGTAACAACAACAGCAACGATGAGTGCGCTTGTCTTCTGCTTATCTGATGACAAATTCTTTGTCTTTATTTAAAATTATTATAATCACAAGATTATGTTAAATGATATCATTAAAATTAATGTCAATCACAATGATACAAAAAACAGATGATCATAAAGACTTTCAAATGCAAGCAAATCAACGCAGCTATACAATTTTTTTTTTTAAATCTTAAAGATAAATAAAATGTCATTTAAGTTTAATAATATACATTTTTAGCAAATATATAAAAAAAACAATCACAGACTTTACTGATACATTAGCCTAGATTACATTGGATTGGATTAGGAAAGACGGGAGCTAGTTAGGCCTAACCCATAATTACAGCTGCCCTGAGAGACATTAGCACTTCCAAGACTTTCTTTGGAGATAAGTTTGAATTTTCATTCAGTTAGTTCTAGGTTGCCTAGGTATCTTAGTCGACTTTATCACTCTACAAGGCCTGAGACTGTACGGATAACCATCCAAATTAGTCAAACTTATTTTGTTAATAAATTTTGTTTCTATTCAATATCGGTGCGATTTCCCGTTCAGCTATTGTTTCTAAGCCTAATCTAACCGAAGTTTGTTAATTAAATCTACATTAATATTAATTCTTTTGCTTTAATTCATGTAAAAACAATTTCAGTTCCGAAACATGACAAATGAAATAAAAGAAAAAAAAAAATAACTTCGCACGCTTTGTTTTTCATATTTTAAAATCTCATTTGAGCTTCTTAAGTCATCAACACAAAAATAAGTTGGTAAAATAAGAAAAAAAAAAAAAAAACATGGTAAGAAAACCTAACAATATTTTATATTACCACGAATGAAATCACTCTGAGAGAATTAGCTGATTATATCAACTTAAGTAAACCAACTATGCAATATGATTATGATTAAATGTGAGATCTTTTTGTTTATAGTTTCTTATACTATTTACATTATATTTTTATGATTTTGTCATGATTAAAAGATTTTTTTATTGTTTGGCATTTATATTTTACTATTTATTATCATAATAAATTCAATTGTAGTAAATTAAATGGAAGTCATAATATTAAATTATTAATAATTTCTTGTTTAAATATTTTCATCATTGAGTCATAACTAATAAGTTTCAATCAACGTCAGTCAAAAAGTGTTTTCAATAAAGAAATAAATGCTTTAACAAAATAAACAGAAGTAAATACTAGAAAGAAGTACTACAACAACGTGATCATAATCCCTTTGAGGCTAATTTCTAATAAGAATTTTTGTTCTTTTACACACAAAATACCACAAAGTGCCGATTTATTTGCAATTTTCGAAAATATCGTACACATTTTTTGCTCTCAACATAAGATAAACGCAATATCCATTTATTCAATCTGTTCATAATAGTTGCTGCCAGTCAATAATGTTGACAATGTGTTTAGATAAAATGGCATCAAACGAAAACTATAAACAGAAGTGCAAATGACTGAAATCAAATATCTCAAATTTTTCACAAACACATTTTTCACAAAACAACACTCATTCACTTGGACATAGATACATATGTTCATATGTATGTAGTTACACGGATTTATAGATACAATGGTGCATATATGCACAATTATAGCATTAGTAGCAATGGCAACTGTGAATTTTCATGATCAACGGTGCAGCTGGTCACAACTTGGCCATGATGCTGTAAAAATTGAAAATATAAAAGACAAAATTAAACATAAGAAAAAATCAAAATTAATCGAGCGCATACAACTTTAAGTGACTTTACGAGTGCAAAGCAATTTTCATTGTATCATCATTATTATATTCATTATTATACTCTTAATATAGAACAAAGTCTCCCGGCCGTGTTTGTCTATCTGAAAGTGATAAACTTCAAAAGTACGTAACGTATTTTCATATGATTTTCACTAATGGATGGATTGATTGATTGAGAAAGATTATAGGTGTATATGTAAAAAACAAAATTCCAGGTACTGTGCTAACCACATAACCAAGGTATCGATAATGTCGTAGACAGTTGACAGTTGAAAGCCTGAGACTTCGTTGTCGGTCCGTCCGTCCTCGGGACATATCGCATGAACCGTAATAGCTGAAATTTTCACAGAGGGTGTAGTTGTATCCGGGCATCAGCAAGAAATACTAAAACTAAAAAAATTGTAAAAAAAACTTAAAGGGGTCCCCATACAAGAAACAATTTGGTTTGCATGGCAGCTATATGATCGAGTAATTCCACGATCTTCACATTTGGATGGTTAGTGGTTATATATCAGAAACTTATATTACCGAAATTTCAGTTTTATTCGACTACTAGGGAGGGTGCCTCTCAGGTTATTATTAGAAAAACTTTTTTGTTTTTTGTTCTATCGAAATTTAGACACTATAAGTTCTTGACATAGACGCTACACATCTGTTGGAATCTGTCAATTCAGCCAACTAGGAGGGTACCGTGTACGAGTCTGACTCGCACTTGGCTCATGTTTTTCTTTTTTTGTTTTTTTTTTTTTTTTTTTTGCTTGTATAAAAATCGGAAAAGGAAACGTTGTTTATTCAAATTCCATGAAGAGTAAAATGATTAATTTGTTATAGTATCTGTGGCTATCAGAATTGAACACAATAAATGGATAAATAAAGCTTTTCAAATATCAAATACAAAGAACTATTGCAAATATAAAAATAAATACAATGCCTACACATATTTTTGCATCTGCCGGAATTGACATCACATGTACCTAGGTAGAAATGTTTATAGCCGAAATAAATTAATAAAAACTATAAAAACTAAAAGATTATAAAATTCATTCATTCTAATAAGTATAAGAAGAATAAACAGATTTATACCATTTGTTTGAAAATGACAATAATTTTCTTTAACTAATGTAAGTAAGGTGCATAAACTATATCATAATTTTCATTTCGTTGTCTATAAATTACATTGGCGTTAAAAGACAAACCATTAATAATAATTTAATTAATTACAAATATACAATAATTTTTCATTCATTTAATGTTTTGCTTATTTTCACTTTTTTTCATTCATTCATTTACAGCTGCTTTGTTAACTTTAAGTATTTGGTGTTACCACAAATAGGAGATATAAATCCTACAGCTATTAACTTAAGTATGTAATTAACTTTGGTTTGCTATAACATACACTACACACATTATATCATTATTTTGGTAATAAATTTATCATAGAATAGAAAGAAAAAAAATTGATCATTTATAATAATTTTTAAAACATTTACAAAAAGTTAACTGTCAGGAGATTAGTAACAGCTTAATATTTGGATCGGGCTTATCTTTATCTACCATATACATGTATGTACTCGTATATATCGAATAAATTAACTTTAGTTTTGAGATCATTTATTCTTAACTACAATACTATTATTATAAATGTAAATTTATTTTGTATAATAATAAATTGCCGTGTAGTGTATAAATTCGGTTGTAAAGTCAAATAATTCTATATTTTCTATTGTTTCGTATGATTGTTTAGAAATCTGTGAATAAATTAAACAAGAAACACATTTAATCTTCAAAAATAAAATAACATGTATACTAACTAAGAAAAATTTGTGCTGAATATCAATATTTACTACACTCCTCATATTGAATTGAGATCCGCATTAAGGTATGAGTAAGACAAACACATTTCTTTCAGTCTAATATATAAATAGATAATTTCTCCACGATAAGCTTAGCAAACCACTACAAAATCTCATTGAAATAAATAATAGTACAAAAAAGAATTAAGTAAACACGGCTGTACTCAATGATTTTACAGTGTTTTTCAAAAATGTATGTTTCATATATGTACATTTTTCGCTTTGTTTTGTTGATTTTTCCGTTTTCCTTGGCGCACTGGGATTTTCTTCTAAAATACTTTTGAAAACAATAAATTAAGTTGTTACTTTTGAAATGTTTTGCTCGATATTCGAGCACTTTATGTTTATAAGTGTATAAGTGATGTATGTGAGTGAGTACACAAGTCTAATGTATTTGTGTGTAAGTGTGGGCGCCCTTGTGTGAGCGACGCCATGAAAATGCAATCAGACAGAACGAAATAATTTTGGACAGGAGTGTTTAGTTGAACGGCGAACGCTGAAGTAGCAATTAGCGGTGATCTTCGACAGGAATAGTAAATTTTGGATAACAAATAACAACAATGGATGGCATTGTACGTAAAAAAAAATTCAATAATTTCAATGAAATTTCTTTTATGAAATAAAAACCATCATAATTATAGGATGATGATCTTACACCTGAGCAAATCGCTGTCCTACAGAAAGCCTTCAACAGCTTCGATCACCAGAAAACTGGCAGCATCCCCACCGAAATGGTTACTGATATTCTGCGTTTGATGGGTCAGCCCTTCGACATGAAGATCTTGGAGGAACTTATCAATGAAGTCGATGAGGACAGTAAGTAACAAATAATAATACTCGTATTAAAATTAAACATTTACTGTAATGTATTTTATCTACCTCATCTATTACAGAATCTGGCCGCTTGGAATTCGAAGAATTCGTGCAGCTTGCCGCTAAATTCATTGTTGAGGAAGATGATGAAGCCATGCAAAAGGAATTACGTGAAGCCTTCAGGTTGTACGACAAACAAGGCAACGGTTACATTCCAACCTCTTGCCTACGTGAAATCTTGCGCGAGTTGGATGATCAATTGACAAATGAAGAACTGGACATCATGATTGAGGAAATCGATTCCGATGGTTCCGGTACTGTTGATTTCGATGGTAAGTTGGCATTATTAAATTATCTATTAAATTGAGGATGTCAAAAAGTTTTGTGTATTGTTCTACTTTTACTGGCACTTAGCCAACGGTAAATTTTGCTATTGTGACAAATGAGGGGACGGTAAAAACAATGTTTTATATAAGGATACGCAATTTTTTATTTTCCTTATAGATATTGTTCAAAATTTCTATTATGGCGATGATTTTTATTGATTCTTTATGTTGATCGGCGTTACATTTAGCACATAGACGACAACAAAAACATAAAATAATAATAGTTAAATCATCAAAATTTTATATCGGTGCCTTCCTCCTTGTCACCATAATTTTTTCCTTCCTCTTCCCCGTCTTATCCTTTTCTTTCGCTCTGAACGTTACAGAGACACGCATCATAGCGATTAGCACCTCGGCAGCACTCGCCTATCGCTATGATTTGAATTGTCACGAAAGCAAAAACAAAAGAAATTATTTTTCTTTCATGTAGTTGTTTCCTCAAAATATCCAAAAAAAAAAAAAATGGTAAACAATTTATGTTCTATTTTTGTACTTGACATTAAGGGCAAAACTAGAAACCACTACATACTATTTATATAGAGAATTCAAAAGACTTGCCGCAGAATACGAAATTTATGTTGTTTCTTTAAGAATTCTATTTTTGGAGTTGGAAAGGAGATCATGTTCACTAATCTATGTTATTCTTCATTTCTTCTTTCTTAGAATTCATGGAAATGATGACTGGCGAATAAACTATTCTTCCTTAAATAAAATAAAATGAAAAAGAAAAAATAAACCAAAATGTTTCTGTCCAAAAAAAAACCATAAATATAATTTATTTAAAATAAAAATATTTATATAAAACAAAAACAACTCAAAATGAATTCTTTTTATTTTTTTTTTTACTTTTTTGTTTAAATTTTTATCGACTTATAAAAGTGTTCGGACTTCAATAAATGATCAATGATGTACAATTTATTTTATGGATTCAAGGTCAAATTATCCATACAGGCTTCAGTTAGTTAAACAAGAGTCAGACATACCATGTCAATCCCGAGAAGGGAACTTAGAGTAAAATCTTACTTTGTTAGTACGTTCTTAACTTTGCTCGAGCTGCAGTAAGGAGAAATAGTAATTCAAGCATAAATTAAGATATTGATTATGTAGAACAGTCCATCGCTTTGCTTACAATGCAACAACTTTCAAGGAAAGAGGAAAGGCCAGGGTTCTCTATATTGCATAATTTGGTCCTTTATACATAAAAACAAAAAATAGACTTAACACATTTCACCTTAGTAGGAAACGCTTAAAAACTACCAATTGATAATTTTCCATGAGATCGAATGTGTTTTTATGGAAACCTACAAGATTTGCTGTGCAACATAATCAACACCAGAGATCTGTGCAAAATGGAGCGTAAAGAAACTCGCTTTAAGCAATTGTCTGATGCAAATTCACTACTTATAATGATGATGAAAGAGCTAAATTTTAAGTAGCAAGTTTTTTTTTTTCTCCAAATGAAAACAGCTATTATTAGAAGTAAATTCAGTCAGTTAGATAAAAGTCTGTTTAGATACCTCGTATTTGTTAATATTAAATAATAATAAAAACATAAATAGTATTATAATTGCAATAGAAAATTAATCATTTCCGCTATGCGATTGTATATTAATAATAATAATTATATACATATATTTTTTTCTAAGACAAATTCTATGTATGTATCTACTTAAATAATACAATATATAGTTCCTGTTCGTGTGATGCTGTTGTTTAGCCGACGAAAAAAAAAAAACTATTGGCAACAAAAACTTATTTGTCTGATAATTGAACAAAAAGATAAAAATAACACAAAAATATAATAATGCAAAAAACCCAAACGTCAATAGAGGATAGGAAAGATAACTTAATATATATACATATAACTTAACTGATAGTTTCACGAATTGTGTAGGGGGCTTTCGTGAAGAAGATGTAATAAAATATTAATGCAATGTATCATCAAATGATGCACACTTCCTTATTTGTTCGATTTGATATTATAAATTGTTTAAAATGTTATGTTTGTTGGGAGTTGCTATCAATATTTTTAGTGCAATGAAATATAATTTTATATACATAATTCATGCATCTGTGAAGTTGAATTTAGTATAACATACATCATGGCGTATGATTTATGCCGAATGAGTTCATCTGTCATGAATTGTTTACTTGTTGTTCATTTTGTATTTGGGAATTTACCATTTTGTTTTGTTTGGCTATTATAATTTCTAAGATGTTCATTCATATTAACAACACAACAATATAAAATGATTGACAACAATAAGAACTGGAACCAAGACTTCAACTTGACTTAAAACTTTCGCCTTTGATTGCACAGCTGTGTTCATTTTGAGTTGAGTTCTCCGATATATGTACGTACAATATTATTGTTCATTTGTGTTTAACAATTAAATTAGACATAACTTTAAAACTCTTGTTTGCTGCTGCAGAAACAAAATTCAATTCAACAAATTTCAAACAACAAACATTAATATTGCGTGAATGAGTTCTAAGTTTGTCAAAGAAGTGACGACGACACGTTTGCTTTTTAAAGTTGTCAATTTTGCAAACCAAAAGTGGCCTCAACTTTTGTCATTTTTTTTTTTTTTTACTATTTGTAATCATTGTTGCTGTTGTTTTTATTTTGTTACTGTAGCGGCCTCTCCAAAGTACTCATTTGGTATTTTCGAACGTCATTTTTCAAATGTCAATGCTCATTTTCATTGTGTTGTAAGCGTTTGAGTTCAATTTGAAAGCAGCTCAAAAAATTTTGAATTATAAAAAAAGATTTCTATTTTATGCTTTTAGATTTTGAAAGGAAAAATCAATAAAATGGTGCTTCAAGTAATTTTTAAAAGAACAAAATTTCTAAATTTACTGTAAGCCACTTAAAAAATTTTTGTGTTTTAAGTTTTTTTTTTTTTGAAATTCAAAAATAAAAATAATTCTTAATTTTTTTAAAAGAAATAAAAATATCAATTTTTTTGAATTAAAATAAATTTTATTGTTTTGGTTTTCTTAAATTTTCACATTAAATTTCAATTTAAAAAGTTATTATGTATATATTTTTTTCTAGTTCCGCCAATGGCAAAATCAATATTAAGTAATAGTTATTATTATTTTTTATTTTTCTTTTTTGCAATCTTATCTAATTTTTTTATTTTGTCTCTTTGAACTGTCAGTCGAAAGGTCAAAATTAACAGCGGTCAAATGGATTTTGGGTGGAGATTATTAATTCTTTTTTCGAGTGATATATGTATGTATAATTAATGAGGAATTTTTCTTAAAAATGGGATGCTTTCGTAGTTAAAAAATTAAAAAACGAAAAGTGTTGAAGCTTGTAATTAAATTGCGATAGTAAAAATGTCATTTCAAGTCCTCAAATGTTTCTTACCAAAAATAGTAGTACATTCACATAAAAATTATTTTGAGTTTCTGTTGAAATGTGCAATCCAACAGCAATAATAACAATAGCATCAACAATAACATCTTAGTTAGTTGGTCTAGTAGTAGGTAAATCATAGAAGAAATAACATCAAAGAATAACTCAGTATGACGGCAATTCGCTATGATGATGGCAGTCTATTACTGCTTACTAAGTGAAGACGATACATTTGGGCGATGAAGCGATCGATTGTTGTTAAATTTACGAGCACTACAAGAATCACAACGGCAACAGCAACAGCAACAATAACAATATCCATACTCATAATAATAAGAATAGCAATAAGAGTGTAATGCTGAGATACTGAGAGCATGCTAACAAGTTACTCAAAACGTGCTGAGTAAATAAACCCGTCTTAGATGGTGGCCATTGTTGTAGATACTCATGATGATAATGATGATGACGATGATGCTGTTGCTGTTGCTGTAGAGTAACCAACCACCCTTTTTGCATGCAATTTGAGTTCGCAATGACTCGTTGAGATACTAAAACATCTACAATATCATCTCAACTACAACTGAACACAACAGTAACATCAACTTTAATAGTGGAAACCAATACAATTTCATTAAATGCCATAAAGTTTGAAATAAAAAATACTATTATACAATATAGAAATCTCAGAGCACTTAGTTAAGGTACGTTCATTTGTTTGGTTGACTGGCATCTTTTAGCTCTATTTGACTCAGACTCTGATCCGGCTGCTATTGTTGTTATTGTTGCTGTTGCCGCTCATTGCAGAATTTCCATTCCATTTCATTTCGCGCCAAATACTTAACGACGAAAAATCGTATAAAAGTCGAAGAACTTCCCCAACGAATGACACATTAGTTTCGACAATAGTCATAGACGAATCGAGTTATTTATGTTGCATACCCAGTATGTTGCAACAGCATCATCAACACTAGCAAAGGATTACATCAAAGTACTAAACTTTATAGCGTGCAATGTGATGTGATATGTGCAATTTGTGTGATATACATTCAAAAATAAAAGCAAAAAATAATCTTGAATTCTATAAGTATAATCAAAAAATTTGTCCAAAATAAAACAAAATATATAAGTGTCCTTGCTGATTTAACATAAAGAAAACTTTTATATACATTTTTTTAAAACATTTTGAAAAAGTAAAAATTAAATAAATTGATGTAATGGCACTTCCTTGGAAAGTGGTGAGTTCTCAAGTGTTATGTCGATTTTTGGTAACAGAAGATCTGATTCTTAGTTAAAAGGAATAGTTTACAACATCCTTATATGAATATCTTATTTCTCTAGCTTCAAAAAATTGAAAAAAAAAAAAAAAAAAAAAACAGACAGTATCTCATTAATTCCTGGATTAGAAAATAGATTATTCGGAAGGAGTTTTCGAGCCCTTAATCATCAATTTTTAGTTGAAAATAATATTGTATAAAAAGTATATCACATAATTTAAAACGATTCTATTATATAAAAATTCCTATAAAAACAAATTATTGCGAGCCTTCTGAAAATAGATTATATAATCATCAATATTATAAAATAATTATAAAGAAGAAACTAATAGTATAAATTCGAATTTGAACCTTCCAAAATCTCAATTAAAATAGCAAGAAAACAAGTTGCCGCAACATGTTTTCGTTCGTTATCTGCTGCAACATCTTCATTCATGAATTGCGTTTGCAAACAAAAATAGAAATAAAAACAAAAAAAAAAAAAATTGAAACAAAAAATAGACTTTAGTATAACCATAGAACAATACTAAAAGTCAAAATCATTTGGCAATGCATAAATTAAAATGCCAGAATAACAAAAAAAAAAAAAAATTTTAAAAATTAACATTCATTGATGAATCTCTGCTATAGAAAAGCACGCGATGTTGCACAAGAAATGTTTCTGAAGATTTCGGAAGACGCCTACAACAATCTAGCAACAATGTTTCTTGTCTTTGATGATAGTTCCATGAAACTAAAAGAAATAAGTTGAATTTTTAGTAATCAAAGTTGACCTAATATTGCACTCATTTTAAATTACTTCAATTATTTTGTTTTTAGTCGTTGGTGTTAGATATTCAATCTTTTTCCCTTAGTAACTTTTTAGAATTGTAACTTAAGTTTGATTTGAAAAGAAGAAGTAAATACCAACTGATTAAATTTCATACAAAAATATGGGGGCAAAAAGTTTTCAAATGAAAAAATAGCAAAAAGAGAGCGGACGACGAAAATTCAGTAAGTCACAATAGTGCAGTAGCTTCATTTAGCCATTGTCGAACAATGAAATATGGTCACGATTTAAGTGCTGTGCTGAGGCATCTCTGTGGAGCTTTGAACTCCAGTCGGTGCTGTTCATTGCTGTGGCAGCCTTTGGGCGCAGGCGTTGACCGCTTTTTCGAGACGACACCAGTAATACTAAGTACATACCCATAGAGAAGCAAACAACAACATATACAGATACTCCAAGCAGCACATATAAAAACATTAGCTTCTTCCATTGTACGAATAGTACATTTAAAAAAAAAAAAAAATCTAATGTTATTCATTTTAAATGTCAGCATTTAGTTTATTCAAAAAATAAAAAAAAATTAATTGAAAATCTACGCGCATCATTGGAAGGTATATAATATATATACTATGTATACCAGTATAAATAGGATAACTCATACGTGGTGTAGTTCATCATCAGACTGTGTGTGATTAATGTTTGTAAAACACTTCTTTTGTTTTTGCATACCTACTAACTATAAAGTATTGATCACGTTTCTAAATGGCCAAGAACAATTTTGTCTACTATGTAAAGGTAGGTATATTGAATATACACATAATCAAGCAACAAAGAGCTATAGAGTTACCACAGAACAAAGTGGAAAATGTAAACTTAAACTTGACACTAAGCGTTTGTTAAGCCGCCACAATTTAACCTTCTGCGAACGACATAATCAATACGATTATTTCTATTAACAACAAACGACAACAAAACATAGCAACAATAATTTTCAATATGAAATTTGAAACTCAAAACTAAGCATATTATTGTACTTACAGTACTTGTGATAATCACAAATCTACTATTACCATGCTATTTATGTTCACACGACACAAAGATATAAAGACAAAAACGAAGATGATTTGAATGTGCCGTGCAACAAGAAGCTGCCAACAAAATCAAGTTGCGCTTAAAATATCATAGGTAGCAAACAATTGGCCTAGGATTGTAACTTTGCAGATTCTTCATGGTTTGTTTGACAATGAAGGTACTGCTATACATCGTCTACTTAGTATAATAGTTGATTTTCATTATACAAATCAAAATAAGTAGTAAGTGCATTTAAATGGTAATTAAATAGTATTACAGTAACAAAGTTAAACCAGCTGTCGACGAGCAATGGGAAACATGAGTTCATACTTCAAATCTGCTCGTACGTATGGCATGTGTCATATTCTAACAAACGAACGTCTTCGACATTTGACTTCATATTGCAAGTGGTCTTCCACTCTTTATTCGATAAAAGAAAATATTGTAAACAAAAAATTACTATATGTTTGACATTGTTTGAGTACTTTAGCATTTGTATTGATTGTGAAGAACCCTTCACTTTTACGTCTTGATCTTTGCAATCTTGCTTACTATATATTTGCCACACCTTTATAATTCTTAGTTTGAGTGAACTTGATTAAACTGAAAACGTCTTTGTAAAAAGGGTTCGTCATACGCCAAATTAGAAGACTATAAAAGAAATTTTTTTCAATAATCCAGTTGGAAATTTTGATGGATTTGGATTTTTTGTATTAAAGTCTGAATAAATAAAAAAGTAGAAATTATATTTTTAGTGTTAGTTTAGATTGAAACAAGCGCAGGAACCTACAGAACGAGTCACTAAGACCTCGAATAGTCCTATTGTGATTTATTATTATTATTATTTTTATTTTACATTTTCAATATAATTCAATAATGAAATAAACAAAATATACTTCATAATGACTAGCTTACACACTGTCTCTAGCACGAGCACTCTAGTGAAATTTTTAACATCTTAACATATTCTCTTTTTGGAGCTACTTAATATGTATGTGCTTATACTATTATAACTATGTTACATGATATATACTTTTACATGCTTGATTGTAACGAAAAATTAAGTAAAAACATTACTTTACTCGCTATGATAAAAAGATTATAAAAGGGTGTGATAGGACTGAGGGGTGAGTGGGCGAGGGAAGGGGAATACTGCTATTCAAACAGCCACCAGAATCGACAGTTTTCAATTTTTGAATCCGCATACCGTTTATGCATTTATCAAATCTCCAGTTTTGTTGTTGCCTTAGGTCAGAAGGGGCTGCTTTGATATTTTCCGGTCTATCTATGTAATAAAACACCAGTATATCACTATACTGGCCTATATAGGCCCACTGTTGTGATATACCCCTTAAATACAGATCTTCCGATATCTTGGTATTTTTTTAGTGTTATTATTGCACTTAACCTTGTTGTGACTGTCAACACTTTCAAATTACCAAAGCCCCTTGAAAAATTAGTTCCACCTTGCAGTGCGGCGTGCTTTAATATTTGAATAATATATGATAAGAATCTCAAGATGCTTGAACTTACTTTTGCAAAGATACTCTATGCATGTGAATATTCTTGCTCTTTATCAGATAGCAAGAACATTGACACATATTTTTACAAAGACTTCCATAGTTTCACTTTTCCTTGTTCATGTGGCATTTAAGAGCACTAAATTTTTGTTTTGAAACTTGTAACCTAAACCAAAGTCGCAGCGAAATTTCTTACCAAAGCCGCAGGCATAATCGTGCATCTCGATTGTAACTGAGTAAGTGCATCAATGAACAGTTTTTTTTTTTCTTTCTTTTTCAGTCGCTATTTGTGGCGTTCTTGGGATCGGCAACTTTAATTGGGAAAAGTCATGCGGCGCGCTTAGACAATAAATATTTGCCACCACCGGCGAATGCAGCAAGTGCGGGCGGTGGTCCCGGTCTACAAGGGCCTGGCGGTGGTGGCGGCGGAGGATTTGGTGGTGGTGGTGGAGGATTTGGTGGTGGTGGTGGTGGAGGATTTGGAGGTGGTGGAGGAGTTGGTGGCGAAGGTGGTCGCGGTGGTAATAATGGCTTAGGGGGCTTTTCAGGAGCTGGTGGACCAGGTCGACCATTAGGGCCACCTAGTGGTGGTTTCGCACCTAGTGGTGCTCCGAGTGGACGTCCGCCATCGGGTCCAGCACAGCCTTCAGGTCCACAAATACCAATATTATCGTTTGTCAATGAGAACGATGGTGATGGCAATTATCGCTTCAGCTATGAGACTGGCAACGGAATTAAGGCTCAAGAAGAAGGCACAATAAAAGGCAAGGGTTCTGACAATGAAATACCCTCTGTGATGGGCTCATATTCCTATACAAATCCAGAGGGTGAATTAATTGAAATCTCTTACACTGCCGATGAAAATGGTTTTCAACCATCGGGTGATTCGCTGCCAACTCCACCACCAATTCCAGAAGCAATTGCTAAAGCTCTGGCAGCTCAAGGTATTTCACCACTTCCTGGCGGTGGTAAGATGAGTCAAAAGTGATCTACATATATCTTATTTTTAATAATATATGTACTTTATTACAGGTTTCAGCGGCGGCACTGGAGGTACCGGTGGTACAGGGCCTGGAGGATATGGTGGAGGTCGAGGTGGCGGTGCAGGAGGCACTGGTGGCTATGGTGGAGCTGGTGGATACGGTGGGGGTGCAGGAGCTGGTAGCGGGCCCGGAGGCCCTGGTTCTGGCGGGTTTGGTGGGGGTGGTGGGCGTGGCGGTGGTTCTGGCGGAGGATTTGGGGGTGGTGCCGGAGCTGCTGGTGGAACTGGAGGAGCAGGTGGATATGGTGGTCCTGGTGGACGCGGTGGTGGTTCCGGAAACGCCGGTGGTCCCGGAGGCCCTGGGTCTGGTGGATTTGGTGGAGGTGGTGGGCGTGGTGGTGGTTCTGGTGGAGGATTTGGGGGTGGTGCGGGAGCTGCTGGTGGCCCCGGAGGACCTGGAACTGGAGGCGCAGGTGGATATGGTGGTGCTGGTGGACACGGTGGCGGTTTAGGAGCCGGTGGTGGTCCCGGAGGACCTGGTGCTGGTGGATATGGTGGAGGCGGTGGGCGTAGCGGTAGTTCTGGAGGAGGATTTGGGGGTGGTGGTGCGCCCGGCGGCCCTGGTTCTGGCGGACTTGGTGGAGGTGGCGGACGTGGTGGTGGTTCTGGCGGAGGATATGGAGGTGTTGTAGGAGCAGGTGGTAGCCCAGGAGGACCTGGAGTTGGAGGCGCAGGTGGCTTTGGTGGCGCTGGTGCCGGTGGTGGGCCCGGAGGCCCTGGGTCTGGTGGATTTGGTGGAGGCAGCGGTCGTGGCGGTGGTTCTGTTGGAGGATTTGGGGCCGGTGGCGCTGGAGGCGGTGCAGGTGCTGGTGGTGGTGGTGGTGCCGGTGGATTTGGAGGAGCAGGTGGCAGGGGAGGAGGTAGCGCTGCAGCAGGAGGTTTCGGCGGTGGTGGATATGGAGGTGGTGGTCCAGCAGGTGCTGGTAGTCCCGGTGGACCAGGCAGTGGCGGATTTGGAGGAGCAGGTGGGCGCGGAGGTGGTGGTGGTGCTGGCGGATTCGGCGGCCCAGGTGGTGTTGGTAGCCCCGGAGGACCTGGTGGCCCTGGTGCTCCCGGTGGACCAGGAAGTGGTGGACGAGGAGGTGTCGGTGGAGCTGGTGGATTTGGAGGAGCTGGTGGTGCAGGCGGACGGGGTGGCGGTCCAGGAGCCGGTGAGATATTTGTCATAATTTGAAAGCAGTTTATATTGATTTTATTTTTCTTTATTTTATTTCAAAAACAGCTGGCAGTCCTGGCGGACCCGGATCGCAATATATACCACCACCGTCCGGAGGTCGTCATGGGAATGGCGAATTTGATCCACAAACCGGCTACAGTTATTAAACAGCTCAGCATGGAAACAATTGCGTTGATGAACATAAATACTCTTCAACGCTTTCTGCCACAAATACTCGTAGCTCTTAAGTGTTTCTCTCCCAAGGCCTAACGCAATTATTTATTTATAAATAAGAATTTCTTTTTTCATAACTCCCTATCAACACCGATCCCGTCTTCTCATAAGTAATGACACTGGACTGGAGTATTTAAGTAAATGGAAATGAGATTATTTCAACGGCTAGTGATCTGAATGGTTCAACTAACAAAATCAAAAATGTAACTTCATGGAAAAAAATAAAAGTAAATTAAATATTTTCTTTTGTAATAAAAATAAAAAGATATTTAAAGGAAATACTTTTTTGCATAAAAGGACTAAGGACTTCTCTAGAAGAACCCATAAGAGCCTTAACTAAATCTCAAAATCCTGGTCACAACCACCGACTCATGATGAGTCAAAACTTTCTTTTGATTGCAGTTCGTTGTATTGATGCTTTGATCAAGACCAACTTAGTCCGTATGTGGGAAGAAGAATACTAAATAAAATAAAAATTAATTATTTTTTTTGGTTGCATGTATTTCATGCCTTTGAACACATCTAAAACGACTAATTCGCTTTTATTTAAAATTAATAAAATTACATAAATTTAAAGAAATAAAATACAAAAAAGTCTCAATATTCGTTACAATTTTCAAGTGCCTTAGAGATACTTTACTCTAGTTGTTTTTCATTTCTTGGTTGATTTCTTGTAGCGACGATATTGATTATAGCCAAAAGGATCTACCAGCTGATTGGGACGCCCTCTAAGTTCTTGACGTGACAATCCTTGTTGCTGCTCATTTTGTTGATCTTGTTGATTTTGCTGCTGTTGCTGGCGAATATTTTGTTGCTGTTGTTGTTGCTGCTGCTGTTGTTGTTGTTGCTGCTGCTGTTGTTGTTGTTGAGTCAAATTCTGTTGGTTTTGTTGTGGAAATGCATTGCCAAATCCACCAAATTGACCAGCATATTGTCCTGGAAAAGTATTTGAATGCAAGGGTACATTAAATTGTTGGTCGGGCTGATATTGGCCAGTATTTTGTTGCTGTTGTAAAAAGCGTTGCTGCTGCTGCTGTTGCAATTGGAATGGTGTCAGTTGTTGTTGTCCAGTAGCGCCAGAGGCACCGCGAATTGCACCTGTTGGTTGTGTAAATTGCTGAAATGGTGTTTGATAAGGATTTAGATTAGGATTTAATATGCCGGCACCAGCTTGATATGGTTGCAAGGCGCCGCCATAGAATTGTGGTGAAGTTGGTATATTTGTTCCTTCGGCACGAAAACCTACAGGAAAAAATACATTAAGACATTATGATTTGCAAAAACATTGTACAGTACTCACCATTTTCATCGGCTATATAACGCACAGTAATGGGTGTACCCTCAGGTGATGTATATGAATAGGATCCTTGTATAACTTGCGCTTCGACCGCTTCGCCATAACCAAGATTCTTTACATAGCCTTGCGCCTGTGCTGTTGTCCCGTCGGCCGCTGCATAGCCATACGAAAAGCTACCATCAAGATTCAAATCATTCTGATAGGCAGTAATGGGCACGTAATTTTGTTGGTTGTACTGATTATAACGTAATGGGCTCTGGAAGTCGCTTGATCAATATGATATGTGAATAGGAATTTGTTGCTGAAACTTACACCGGCAACAATTGGGGCTATGGGTGTGATTGGATTAAGTGGCGTTACAGCCGATAACGGATTTAATGGATTCGTTTGTGGAAAAAGTCCTTGTTGACGTCGTTGTTGCAGTAGTTGTTGTTGTAATTGGGGCGTTTGCAATCCTTGTTGACGTCTCTGAAACGGCGACTGATTGAAGAGGGTATTCTGAGGCTGACAATTGATCACACTGAGACACATTAACCACAGCAAGGATATATCCACTAGCTAACAAATATTAGACAGTATAAGATAGCTTGCTTCAACTTTAGGCGAAAGGATACTTTTAAATTTACCCGAAATTTTACTAAAATCATATTGATAGATTTGGTTCAAACTAAACCGACACCGCTGCTTCGTCGTGGTCATAAATCTTAATGAAATTATACAAAAATTTCACGCTCGATAAATCACGTTTTGCGTCGCGACAATAAATGATGAGAACTATTTGCCACAATGACAATGTAAGCCCAATTTATTCCGAATTAATTACAGATCACACACAGTTTTACTTATAAAGTCGCAACCAGACTAATTCAGTAGCAAAGCGAGCTTATGCTATTTATACAAAGTTCGAAGAACGCATCAAAGTAAAACAATAATATTGAAATAACAACAATAGTAGCACTACTTAGTATCATCAACAGTAGTTGGCGACGCGCCCTAGAACTAAAGGGGCGCCACAGAAGCTCAAGTTGTAGTGCTTCCTGTGCGGGCCTACAAGTGATCGCGAGACATAGCGAATACCGATGCAAGAGATAAAAGAAACGCATATGCAGCGAAGGCTTATGACCAACTTGATTTGTGACCATATCTTATTGTTGCTTTTTTTTCTTGTTGTTGTTGTTGCTGCTGTTGTGACGTATGCGCTACTTGCGGGCTTGTAATTAATTTCCAACTCAAAAATCGTGTTAACAAGTTGAAGAGCAATCGGTGTCCATCGTCATTTGTTGGCAACTGCACCATCGATGGAAACATGAGTTCTACAAATCTTAACCTAAGTTTTGCTTTACTTTAAGAGAAGATACTATAAATGTGTTCTTTATTTTTTTTTTTTTTAATATTGAGCATTTGCAGAAGGAAGGACAAATGAATGAATTTGTTTGCTGCAGAATCTTCTTCGATTCAGTCGATTCATATCTTCATTGTTTGTTTTTCCGTTTTATGAGAATCTTTTTTGTCGGCTTTTCCAGTTTATTTATGATGCGTTTGGGCCATAAAAAATCATCATCATTCAACAATAAGTACGAGTATATTTACATATTTACATGGTATGATAGCTGCATTTATAGCCATGGTCCATGGTTTGTGTGTGCCTGCCTAAAGGGAAAAAATGGTTTGTACATTATGTAAATCTTTAATGTTTTTTACAAATGTTTTGACTTCATTTTTAAAGTGTTTTTCTAATTTATGTGTTGACGTGTGGCGATTCTGTAGTTTCTGGGTTACGCGCCACTTGCATTCATCTTAAGGTTGTCATGTTTTTCTGCTCTGTTCTGTTCTTTTATTAATCGTAGAGGTTAAGGTTGAATGCATCATCATAAATTATGAATTGAAAATCTAAATTTGTTCGAAAATCATTTAAAAATTTGGATAGATTTTAATCACGCTTCCAAAATGGAGCAAAGGCACAGGATATTTGTTTTACTCCATTTTCTACACATACACATTTTTTAGTTAATCATTTAAATTTAGATTGCATTTGTCGCATTCACTCAAAACGAACACAATTAGTGAACATACTTGATCTTTGAAACAAATTACCTCTGGCAAAGAAAGCTCCGCCTCTTTTTATAGAAACTGAAATATGTATTGTATTATTGGAACACAAGATTCAGATCACAAAAAAATTGTTACTTCAATTTACAAAGCTTTTGCTTCTTACGTAAAGAATTCAATTGTATTTTGGTCTTGTTGTTGCACAAGATAGGAAACTTTTAATAAAATTTAAAACGATCCTAAAAGTATGTGAAGAAATTCTTTTCAATTTATAGGCAAAAGCTTTGACAAACAGTGTTGTAAGTCACAAGCTTAATTAATATACAAACAAGCTGGCTACCCTGGATTGAAAAAAAATTTATTTAAAAAAGACATTTGGCGGTCTATGAACTAAAGAGCATGCATCAAAGAGAAACATAATTTATTGTTGAATAACACCCCGGCCCAGGTATGCAAAAGCTCAATATGTTTAATATAATCAAGAATACCAATAAAGCTAATAACTTTTCAAAGCAATTTGTTATTATTCATCCGCCAGACTCAATATGACTACATTGCATGAATTTACAAATCCGGCACTATTTTATCTTAGAACTATAATAATAAATTTCTGCAAAACTAAATTGTCGTGGTCTAGTTGAACCACTTAAAAGCAAATGTGCTAAAAATGCTGACAAACTAGAAATGGCAATTTCTTATAACCGATTAATGAATAATTTAACATAACTTGAAATAAAAATTAGTTTAAATCTTCATCAGAAATGCATTTGTTGAATTTTAGTGGAAATTAATTCTAGTGTAGTGTTTCTTTCATTACGAAAGCAAAAAAAAATTGTTTAGTATAAATATTTATTAAACTATTAGTTATTTATAAAAATGTTCAATTTTAATTACGGAAAGATTTTATTATAAATTATGATTTCAAAGGGCACGAAAAACAATAATTCATATTGCAAAATAACAAAGTGGCAATAAATGAAAGATGAAATCAAATTAAATGCAAAAAATAACAACAAAGTTATCACACCCTCTTCGTACTTGGTACTAATATTCATAA
This sequence comes from Amiota minor, assembly GCA_037043295.1. Taxonomy (NCBI): domain Eukaryota; kingdom Metazoa; phylum Arthropoda; class Insecta; order Diptera; family Drosophilidae; genus Amiota; species Amiota minor. The sequence goes on along the minus strand of JBAMAW010000786.1, from coordinate 3,254,677 downwards.
ATAAATATTTATGTACTTCGTAGAAGATTTAAATAGAAACAAAACTACCAACAAATAAGCAACAAGTGAAATCTGTCAAGTTGCCACACTTTGTTTGCAACTTTGATTAATTGCAATAGAAATTGAAACTGAAACTGAAACTATAATTTAAATGAATTTAAAGACATCATGTTTTCTTCTATAAACCACCCAGTCTCTCCATCATCCTCCTCTATATATGAACCTGTTAAGAATGTTATACAACTTTTGACATTTCAAACATTTGCAACACATTCAAAATCAATTTGCTACGATCTCATCTCATTTTGATTACTTTAAGTTGGCAACTCTCATTAGCCTTTGCGCAATGAAGCAACTACAATTGCAACAGCTATAAAGATACAAGTTTAAGTTAAGGCAACAGTTGCAATAAACTGTCAACGAAATATGAATTCCATTTGCACATTAAAAAGTTATGACAAGCAACTGTTGGTGATGATGTTAATCATGTAGTCGCAATAAGAAAAAACAAAAACGAAAAAATAAAGTGTGGCGCTAATAAACTTCTTACATTTTGATTAGCATATAGAATATTAAAAATTGGGTGAATTAGATGAAGAGCAGAACTAACGATAACGACAATTTGGTGGATTATTGGAACGCAACATCTTCTTAATGTTAATGGAATGTTGTTGAACACTAAATTTATGTACGCGTTGGCATTGAAAAATGAAGCACTTAGCTGTAAGTAAACCCACACATTCCATGGTTTTGATACAAAAAGATAGAACAACGCTAATGTCAAATACGTGTATTTAAAATTATTTTAAGACCAAAAAAAAAAAAAAAAAAGAAAAGACATGAAACTTGTTATTAAAATCAATTTATTAACACTTGACTGTGGGCTACTTTTGCTCAAAATGGGCGTAATCAGTGAGGTGCAACAAATACCGCCGTCAGCCACTTAGTAAGTGGCTGGTGGCTCAAGACACCAAGGTAAATGTCAAAAATGTAAACGGAATAAAAACCTCAAAACAAAAAAAAACAAAAAAAAAAAAATAAATAAATCGGAGAATAAAAGAAAATCTAAGGAAGAAGCCAAAATTTGTGTGTACATATATTTGTGGCAAGAAAACTTGGCGATGCAGTTGCATAATCACAGAAAATTATTAAATTCTTTTACCATAAATGTTAGAGTATTCTCAGCATTATACTTATATACATACCATGGTAACATCCACCCACTGCAACATAATACTAAGTCAATAGCAGCACCTGCCCCAAGCACTCAAATGTTGAAAATATGCAAAGAAAAGAAAATCTGAAAAACCGAAAAACCGAAAAATTGAAATTGAAATTGTATCTAAAACAAACAAAAGAAGTGCTCAATGCGGCAGCTTAAAATTTTTGGCTTTTCTGGTGTTTACCAAAGAACAAAGCGCCAGCGCGTGAGTCAATTTAATACTATTTATAGCAACATTTAAGTAGTGATATTTTTCTATTGAGCTGCTGCCCACGTCTTGGCAAAAAACGTTGCATGTTGTACTACAAGCAACGATAACAAATTTACATGCATTTAATAACAATTAACAACTTTTCTGTTTCTGAGCAAGAGAATGTTGAGGTGAGGTTTTTATTTGTCTTTTTTTTTTTTTTTCTTAGTCACATTTGCATATTTTCAACCTACATGATTTAAGATTTATGTTTACGCATCGTGCTGTGCACAACATGTTGCTAGGCGTGTTTTGCTTCTCTATGTTTAATTAAATGTTTATTGATGTTTATACACTTAATTTGACAACTTTTTTTTTTTTTTTAGACTCTATGAGTTAACAAATGAGCCGACTTTTGTTTTAAATTATACTTGTGTATCTTTTAACTAAATTTTATGAAATATCTACTTAATTGATAAGTTCTTTATTATTCTATTAAGAAATGTGTAATAGAATTAGAAATGTGTAATAGAAATAAATCTTCATCAAAATTGGAATATTTTTTTAAAAGCTTAAAACCTTTTGTTTTAAGAAATGTGTGATAAATACTAGAATCGCATGATAAAATTAAAAATATATGATGTTTTTATACAAGCGTTCCTAATGTGAAATTAGAAATATACAGTCTACAGTCTCGAAATCTGCATGAAAGTTACTAATTAAGTTTATTTAAATTTCATTATTATTTATTGTATATAAACTTTTCGAAAAGTTATTAAAACTCAGCAAGTCTCTACGATTTTAAGTACCAAAATTTATTCATTGGCAGAGAGATTAAATTTAAATTAACAAATATTTAATTATTAAGTATTTCTGTATAATAGGTCTGAAGATTGGAATCTTTTAAACCTTCTCGTGAGTGAGAGCTAAAGCTAGAGGAATGACGTGCACATTCAGTGCGTCATTGTATCGGCTCGTATGACGTTTAATTTGCTCAATAACTGTTAGAATCCCAAGTTCACGATACATAGACATTCTCCTTACATACCAGGGTGCACCAGTAATGTTAAGCAGAGCTTCGTTCTGCATGACCTGGACTCTGTTAATTGTTGTATTTGCTGCAAGTCCCAAGAGCTGAATCCCATAGTTGTATGATGGTACACCAATGGCCTTATACAACGTAACCTTAGCAGACAGGTAGTACTGCCAGGTCATATGTTCAGCTTATTTCTGCAAGTAGCTATTAATCATGTTTACATACTTTGACCACGTCAGACGGCGATCCAGAATCATGCCTAAGTATTTAACAGATGCTTTTTGGGGGACTTGAGAGCCATTAAGCGTGACCGGTGGACAGCGTTTATATCTTAGCGTAAAGCCAAAAAAATACTATTCATATTAAGTATAATGAAATTGAATCGTATACAATTTAAAATAAGTAATTAAAGGCTTTTAGTATATTTTTTTGTAGAATTTGTTAATCGAAAACCATCCAACTATTTTTGTTTATAGATCTTTTTGAAACTTATTAATAAGTTTCATTTAAATTGTATATACTAGTAATGAACTTTATCCTATACCCTATTTATAATCTAACAATGTAATTGAAACTCTTTAAATTTGATATTCAAAATACAATAATTGGACTGAACTCATTTCATAAACCCAAAAAATTGGTAGCACAGTACAATAGAAGCTTGGAGGCAAAGGCAATATACCTATGTAACAGTTATGCATACATGATGATAATTTTATGAAGATCTACAGTGATGGCAATCTTTAGTTATACAATTTATACTTTCGAAGATGATGATGATGCTGCTGCTGCGGCATGGTAACTGAAGAACAACACAATAGCAACAACAAAAAAAAAATTGCAACAATTTATAATTTTGACAGCTCAACTAATTTTTCACAAAAAAAAAAAAAAAATTAGCAAAAGAGAATTGAAAGAAATCAGCTTGTTGGAGATACAAGCAGAAGCAGATGAAGCAAAAACTTAGTTGGTGACTGACTGTGTGCAGCAAGATGTTGCAGACTACTCCAGCTATGGTAGTAACAAGAGTAACTGCAACAATAAGAAAAATTTGGTTAAATCGCGCACTACAAGGCACCGTCACTTGTTCACTTAGTCAGGCACTCACTCACTCAGTCTGTAAGTCAGTAAGGCACTCAGTCAATGGCGCATCTGACCCGAGGAAATAAAATTATTCAAAGGTGTTAGCTATATGAATATGTAAGTGTATATACAAATACGATTATATAGTTGGCTTAATCTTGAGGTTGGCCACCGCCAATTGTTGGCGCTCCTATGAGTGGCATAGTTTTGTATTGAGTTGTCGTTAGCAAGTTTTTCATTTCAATCATTTAACTATTTAACTTTTGTTGTAATAATTTGAAAAACTTATAAAATTTGTAAGAATTTGATTTGAATTTATTTAAAACAGCCTCTGGAGACATGAGACATGGGTGAGTAACGCTTTTGTCCCATCATCAGATGATTTTGTTGCCGTTGCACTTTGCTTTTGTAGCTAGTTGCTGTTGATCATATTTAATGGTTCAAGTAACATTTAAAGAAACTTTGGTCCAAGATTTCAGACTTCACTGAGTGAGTGCTTAAGTGTTTGGTGAAGGCGGTAACTAATTTCATTGATATTCAATTTTTGTTGTTTCTGTTGTAGTAGTTGTTATAGTTTGATTTCGAAAAATGCATTGCTGATATTGATGAACACGAAAAATGACAATACATAAATAGTAAAAAGGTCAAAGAATTTCTTATGCTTAGCATTTCATTATAATAACTTTATTTTATTTTATTTTATTTTATGATAAATTTATGTCGTGTACTTATAAAGTACAAAATGTATATTGTAATAATTTCATAAACTAAATTTTATTGTATATATGTATAAAGCTGCTTTCTATGAAGGGCGTTGTGCCGATTTGGCACCATTCTTGGCAGCTTTGGTAATTTCTTTTGGTATATTATTGCCTTCAGGTACAAAACCATTTTTATCAGCAGTATAGTGTACTTCGATTAGGTCACCCAAAGCATCTGTGTAGCGATAGACGCCAGAAACTTCTAATTCTTCATCATCGGTTCCAGCATTACGCACAATGCCAACTTCTTCGCGGTAAATGCCATCGGCACCTTCGAAAGCATAAATATAAGAGCCATCCGACTTCCTCTCGGCAACAGATTTCAAAATAACAATTGGATGTTCTACTGTCTCTGCGGTCTCAACATTTTCCTTGACCAAGTACTTGCGAGATTCAATGCTGGCTGCAAAGCAGCTCAGGTAACAACAGCTTAAGAGAATCACCTATAAAAGCAAAAATAGATTTCGATTAAGAAATTTGTTAATTACAAATCTATTATTGTAAAGAATGATGATGATTTTGGCTTTCGATTTTAACTTTTTCAGACTTACAAATTTGAACATCTTGCTATTGTTTTCTTGTTTCTTTGTCTTGACCAAAGTTGGAACTGTGTGCTTTTTTGACAGTCACTTTGCTTTTATAGACCAGACCCAAAAATTCTTACGTTCTTCTTCCATCAAAAAACAACAAAAAATAAAATAAAATAAACAGCAGCAAGAAGGGATTAATTGACACATCTTCCACAATACTTACATATGTATAGAATAGAGTTATATGGTATAATACTATTAACACAATATTAATTATATGTTACGCAACATGGCTTTATTTTTTTGCAGTGTATTCAGGTCATTCGAAAGTTATGCGACGCAAAAAGAAAACTTCATTTTTGCATAGAAGTTTATTGAACTATTCCACATAGAGATTTCGTTTGGTCTTTCTGTTTACGACTCATTAATTTTGGTATTTCGAATTGATCTTAATTTTATGGCAATTTTATGCAAAATAACATATACATAGGTATAATAAATTTTGAACATTTTAATAGAAATTCAATAGTTGTATCTGAAAGCCAAGTCTCATTTGATAAGATCATTTTAAGTTTATTATAAGATTTAATCATTCAATGAAATAGACTTGTGTATAATAATATTAACATCTATGATCAATTTATTCGGTTTCACTGAAACTTACATACCTTTTTACTAATAACACAAATAGAAATATAAAGTAATAAGAAAATTTAAATTCAAAAGATCTATCCTAATGGGAGGTATAAGTTATACTTATTTAATATATTCAGTAGGATATGCTTTTCTCAAGAAACACTAACTCTAAACAAATTGCTTAGACACATGACGATAAGAAGTTTAGTTCTGCATTAAAATTAACAAACTAATTGAAGCCTCTTTGTAGTGCAGATTACTTATACACATTTTATACTCATTGTGTTGTCGATGGCTAATTATGAGACATGCGTCACAAACATCATGATTGACTATTCACAATAAGTGTGGGAGGAAGGTATAAAAATACATTAACATAAACATTATCTTATAAAGTATCTCATTTGTCATTCGAAGATGGCGTGAATGGGTTGAATCCGCAACAAAGCGAACAAATCAAATCTACAAAATGCAAAATTGAATGCATTTCAATGCAAAGTATTCTGATTGGTTCTCTATGTAGTTAATAAATTATATAAAGTGTTCATATAATAGAGTTCTATTTGAAATATGTACAATAGAAACTGCCTGACATTTTGAAACAACGAATCGAAATAAATTGTAATCGAAGGCTTGGTTTAGTTTGGTTTGGTTTGACTTGGTTTGGCTTTATGGAATGCATGAAATTACAATATTTAAAATGGGTAAAGCATCGTTTTTAATATGACTACTATTATTATTATTATTTTTTATTGATGAATATAAAGGCATACCTAATGGTATTAACAATGTTAGCTAATGTTTGAATTAATAATAAATGAACTTGTTAATCGTATTGTATTATATTGTATCTACTTATCGACTTGTATCTTATCTTAACCAAGTCAACTGGTTTTCTTAACAGTATGATTCTTAAGTATTAGAGAAACCAGAACCGGAAGTAAGGTCACTCAAATGAACTCATCAATGAACGATTTTTATTTTAAACCCGACCATCATGGCATACCAAAACAAAAAAAAAGTAGAAAGAAGGTTATCTTCGACTATGCCGAAGATAAAATACTCTTCACGGGATTTGTATGGGAAGTACCCTCCTTTGTGGTCCGAATCGCCTATATTGTAAACTGGTAGTGTCCCAGTTTCAGTTCGATAGGACAAAAAACAAAAAAGGTTTTCTAATAAGAACCTGAATTTTAATGGGGGTTTGTATGGAAGGTACCCTCTCTAATGAAATTACGACAGTATAAGTTTCTGATGTATAGCCACACTAACCATCTAAATGTCAAGATCGTGGGATTACTGGATCGAATAGCTGCAATACAAACAAAAATATTTCTTGTATGGGGACCCTTTTAGTTTTTGAAAATAATTTAGTATCAGTATTTGTTGGTGATGCCCGGATAGAACTACATATTTTGTAAAAATTTCAACTTTCTACCTATTACCGTTCATGAGATATAACCCGAGGACGGACGGACGGACGGACAACGAAGTCTCTGCAATAGGCTTCCCTTTGGTACCCTTTGGATTCGGAACACTAAAAATGAAAAAGGAAATTTGAAATTTCCTTTGAGATCGACTTGACTTGAAGATGTTGACACAATTTACGAAACGCCATCCGCCATGTATGTGCATATGTATGTATATGTGTGAATGAATTTGCCCCAACAGAAATTGTCAACCCTGACATTTGAACATATGATTTCGTCTTTAACTTGATTTTTGGGCTTAGAGATAAGAAGTAGGTAAAAGTAGCAAATTTTGGGAAATAAGCTTAAATAAATAAAAATCACGATAAAACGGGATGCAGAAACATGTTTTGCATGTTTAACTAACGCAAAAATATTTCACAAATTATTTGATTTTATTAGATTTAAAAATAAAATTGTTATCCGGTATAAAAGGCAAGTGAGAACGCAATCGGTCCAACACAATATTAAAAGGTGTTCAAAAGTTGCAACGCGACTCCGTTTCACGTTTAAGTTTTCTTTTCAACCTCAGGAAAGTGCGTAGAAATGTTCAAATTTGTAAGTGCATTGAAGAAAATCTCCGAAATATTTGGATAAGAAAGTGTTTTATTTAAAAACCAATGAAAATTTTAGCTTGTTCTCCTCAGCTGCATCTGTGCCCTTGGCATCAATGTCAATGCACAGCCAGCAGAATCCACGACAACCCCAAAGGAAAGAGAAATTATACCAATTTTAAAATCGGAAATTAATAAACAAGATGATGGTTCCTATCAAGTTCACTATGAGAGTGGTGATGGCACACAACGACAAGAGGAAGCCACAGTTGTCGATGCTGGTACTGATGATGAGGCACTCGAAGTCAAAGGCTCTTACAAGTATATTAACGAAGACGGTCAGGAAGTCGAGGTCTTCTATACAGCTGGCAAAAATGGATTTGTCCCCTATGGATCTATAATAAATCCAGAAATTTCGGCTGTTGCTGAAGCAGCCAAGGATTTGCCTAAAGGAGTTGTAGAGGATACAAAATCTGAACGTTTTGCGTCTGCGTAACATGTGATAGTGGAATAAATATGAAGTTTATTCATCTAGTGTGGTTCGGGTTGTACATAATGCATATACAAACTAAGTTGTATGTCTATGTCTATCTATTGAAACACATATGTATGTATGTACATATTGAATAAATCAATGAGTATTTGAACCTGCAAACAACAATTCATCCTAAACTATAGAAATAGTAGATTTCTGGATTAATATTCATTTTATTTTTGTAAATTATAATATTAAGATCAACCAGTCGCAAAACAAAGAACCAATAAATACCATATATTAAGATTAAATAAGATCAAATTTATATGTTATTTGTATGTTTGCATTTACTTAAATAAATTTTATTTCTTTACTATAGTTTATTTTTCATTTTAAGATTAAATATGAAAATTCGCTTATTTAGGGCATTCAACTATGTTTAGCAAATAAAAGAAATTAAAAAGACACTAAGGGATATTTTTATTATTGTAAATAATATAAATTTATAAAAACTGACCTTGAAATTGAATATGATGTCTTACAATATTTTTGAAAAAAAAAAAAAAAAAAAAACAAGTTGCTAACGAAATTATGAAAAGTATATATTAATCTTATCTATGTTCAATATCTATCTACAATAAATATGCATACATATTTATCTATCAATCAAAAAATGAATATCAAAAAATTTTACATGATCACAAGCTCATCATTAATGACAAGTATCTTGTTGTTGGGCATCTATCAAAACAAACAAAAATGTATTGTACATACATCTGTATAAAAGACGCTATGTTTTTTGAGACAATATAAAAAAAAAAAAAATAATACTACTTAACACTTTTTGCGCATTTATTATATAACATCAATGGCAGCAACAACAAAATCAAAATCAACAGTGATGAGAACAAAGACGACGACGACGACGTTTCTTTAAAACATAAATCAATCGTTATTTGCATAGATTTTGAACGTTAAGAATCGCGCACATCCGCCAAAAGCATTTCAACATTCAAAGAGATATATTATAGATAGAAAGATAGACTCAGAGTGAGAGAGAATCAGAAATATATAAGTATGAACAAGAAGAATTAATGGATTAAAGAATGTTTCAACATACCACATTTTTCGGTTTACTTATAAAATCAATTCTTTTATATCAGTACATATCAGATAATATATAATTTTTTCCTACACAAAATCACTTCATTTATATTACTTCGAGACTATCAGATATCATGAGCTATTGTATTTCATTTTCATAATCAAAATGACTTCATATCATGACAAGACACGATACAAAATTTTTAATATTATCATGATTGAAAAGATCTGAAATCAAAATTACGAAGCTATTAGATCAGATAACATAAAATACTTGTAATTCATATTCAATATCGATCCATAGCATTAAAAGGCTGAGATGCTGTACTTTTATTCCCGCGTTTAAATATCTTCGAACAGCAAACCTTTCAGGAATTTTACCTAAACTATTTTTAATTTTTGTATTCAAAAACACAGATCCGAAGTCAAAAAAAGTTTCATATTATTATCACTACATATTTCATTATAAATTTTTCATATTCAAAATCACTTTATATCACTACAAAACTACATTGAATCAGATATTGTATCACTTTTTATATACAATATTTACAAACACATATCACATAACATATCACATCATAGGTATAATAACAAAATTTTATTGTATTCCATTTTAATATAGGCAAAATAACCAAACTGAAAATTATAGTTGTAAATCTTCATACAACAACGGCTGATAGGCTTGTATATCAGATATCATTTATCAAATTTCTCTCTTTTATCATTACCAAACTAATTACATGATAATTTTTGTGTATTGTCAATAGTCATTCAAACAGGTAATCATAATTTTTATAATCGGCAATTAAAAATTTTCTTATAGATGTTAAAACATTTAAGAAATTCTTGGTTTCTTTATAAGCTTCTTTTTCGTTTTATCTCAAAGTTTGATTATTTCTTTGCGTGATAAATATGTATAATTATAAAGTATTTTGTATAGTATTATTTTTTCTATTGTTGCTTCCAGAAGTTTATATTCATGTAGCGTTCAGACATTTAGAATACTACGAACGAATAACTTGTTCTAGACACTGAGATAGATGACTTAATAAAGACATAAATCAATTCCATTTAATCAAATAAAACACTAATTCATTTTGTTTAAATTTTTTAATAAGTAATATTTCTGAAGAACTTCATGCTAAATTACAATTGAAAATAATAAAACTAATCAGATCTTACATAGGAATTAGTTGTATATTGTATGTACATGACTTTAGATGGATTTATAACCATGTGTGTGTTAATAATATTGTAATCCTACATCAAAAATCTTTATCCAACATATCACAAGTCTTATATGTCACTATTTTATAAACACTTTTATGCCTTAACAAATTTCTTTTCCTCGACCCTTTTTTCAGATTTCTTATCATCGGTTTTCTTTTGTTCAAATTTCTTGTCTTCTACTTTTTTGTCTTCAACTTTTTTATTTTCAACTTTTTTGTCTTCTACTTTCTTGTCTTCAACTTTTTTAACTTCAACTTTCTTGTCTTCAACTAATGGTTTCTTGACATCAACTTTTTTGTCTTCAACTACTGGTTTCTTGGCTTCAACTTTCTTCTCTTCAACTTTCTTGATTTCTACTACTTTGACGGGAATATTCTCAGGCTCAACAACAGTCTTGGAACGCGCACGACGCTTTACAAGGTCTTCAGAATCATCATTTGGCAGGTTGGCGGCAGCTTTAGCCACAGCAGTGATCTCTGAGAGTATATGGGTGCCAACAGGAACAAATCCATTTTTGCCTGCCGTATAGTGAACCTCAACTAAATTGCCATCAGCATCAATGTAACGATATGATCCAGAAACTTCAAGAGCTTCATCATCAGTACCAGCATTTTCAATTACGCCAGTTTCCTCGCGAAAACTCTTATCACCACCCTCGTACATGAAACGGAATGAACCATCGGGACGTTTATCAGTTTCGAATTTCAATAGAGGCACGATTTCCTTCTTTTCCGTTGTAGCTTCGATGCGATTGCCGCCAATGTTGCCGCTACTGCTGCTGCCAATGCTGGCGGCACAGGCGCATGCGGCAAGTGTAAGGAAGCAGATCTAATCAGAATAGTTTATTCAGATTTATTTATGTTTTTAGTTAGTGAGTAGAGAAACTTACAAATTTAAACATAATTCTTAACTTCGTTCTACACAATTCAACGTTCCAAACTAAACTTGGGTTAAGATCTTCTTGATTTTGACTTTTATACAAAAGGTTATGTTTTGAAGAATCTTCGCTAAATTAACGTCACTTACACTTTTTTCAACCAAAAACCCAAAGAACAACAAACTAATCAAATAGTATAATAAATAAAAAAAAATAAAAATAAACAATAAAAAATATAAAGAAAGAACAATAACCATAAATACATTAGTAAACATTATAATTTGCATATTTCTGACTCAGTCAAAAATTTTGAAATTTCTAGTATATAAAGATCTCACTTCACTCAACCATCTCATATCAATACGATTTATCTTGCAACGTTACTTAATATCGATACGCAGAATTGTTGCTATAAATCTATTGAGTCAAAAAATTAATGAATGTTATTAAGGAAAATAAATATACGAGTATAAAGAGGGAGAGAGGGACTTAACAAGAAAGTCTCAAAAACTTGTTTTAAATAAAATTGATAAAAGGGAACATAAACTTTGATTTTACCGAAGTCGGCATACCTTTCATTTAATTGAGATTGTTTCGATTTGAAAAAATTAATAATTGAAAAATATTATTACCAAATGGAAAATATGTATTACTAACGTAAAACCAATAACAAGCGTTTGCTCAAAACGATATCTCAAAAACTGGTAAATAAATTAAAAAGATTAATTATGTGGCTACATTTTTCGATGATGGTCATTTCAATGAAAGTAAAATATCTGTATCTAAGTAATTTGAATGTTTTGGGCAATAAAGAACAGAATTTAAACTGAAAGTAATATATGAACTACAAAAACCTATGGTGGAAGCAAGACCTTGAAAAAGAGGATGCAACGTAATAACAAAATAAAAATGCAATCAATGTTACTCGTTATAAATATTTAGTAATTCAGTTAGATTTATATTGTAATTGGGTAATAAAAATATACCTAACGAGCTCCATGTACTAAAGTGTTGCTAGCATAAGTGCAAAGCAAAAAGTGAGCTGCATCCTCAACCTTTGAAGTAGTTCAAGGGCACTTTACAGTAGTTCAATTTTGATTTGCATTGGAGATGCTGAGCTCTAATTTTGCAAAACGGTTATCCAATTCCAATTCCATTTCCAATTGTCCTAGCTCATAACTTGCTCACCTTAATTTTTCTAAACGATAATTTCGAGTAAATATTTTTTTTCAAAATATTAAATGCAATTATTTAGCCACCCAAGTATTTTATATAAATGTACATACAGAGTTTTCTTCAATGCGTTACAAACATCAGAAGATTTTGAAAAACCCATAAACATTTAACAATATATGCGAAAGACTTTATAACTAATAACAAAAACTACAAGTTCTTTTATACATTTTTATTTAAACAAGAAAACTTTAGAATGAAACATAAACTTGTCTCGTGTAACTCCATTCATATAGGAATTTATTAATAGCTCATACGCCTCATATCAACAATATTAATACAATATAATATAATAATATGCCAATGCGTATAAATGATTTTTAATTTTACGAAATAGTGACAGATTTGGGTGTTAACTAATAATATTTTGTATTATTTTTTTGATTATATGAATATTTTGCATGATTTTTGTCATTCATATTGTTTCTTAAGTTATATTTATTGAGTTATTTTTATGTCTTTTTAGTTTCTTTTCTATATTTTCATTAATTTTACTTATTGGTTAAGCAATAATTCTTTAATTAATACAATGTTAATTAAGTTTTAGTGACTTCAAATTCAAATCACATGAGCCAAAGTGTTATGTAATTTAAAATTTCATAGGCATAAGTAAATAGTCCATTCATACTATTGTATATTTATAGACATTTTTAATTGGTTTTTTGTAGTTTTTTTTTTTTTATTTTTGATTTGAGATAACATCATAAGTAATTATTTGTAAGATGAATTATTACGCTTCTTTTCAAGATTTAATCAATTAAATTATGAAAATCGTTTTCATATTCATTATAAGTTTAATTTACAAATTACTCATTATCATAGCATCATTGTTTGTTTGTTATACAATGAATTGAGTACAAATGAAATGGAATGGGATACGATCCGATGAGACTCCCATCAAATGGGCAAAAAGTGTGCAATCAAAACCATAAATTAAATTCATTAGAGCAACCAAATAATTCAAATGCGACTGAATAACAAATGATTGGATTTTTGATGTAAATGAAGTTAATATGACGACTTCGAGTTACTGGTTGAATACAGTACAGTACAGTACATAGCTCGCTGATTTTGCATGAGTATTTGGATCTTGAAATAAACAATCAAATGCAATCTAAAAGCAAAACATTAATTTAAACTTGAGAACCTTACAAATACATTGTACACAAAAATTATAAGAAAAACAAGAGATGCATTAAGGGAAACTAGAAATAAATGCAACTAACACAAGCACACTGCACTGAATTACAGTGAATTAATTATTAATGCAGATCATAGTGAGATTAAGAAAAACGTTGAACGTTCATTGTTTGTGACAGTGACTGGTAGTAGTTAATAGACAGACACCCACAGATGACACCTCAAATATGTTGGGAATGTTGTTAATGACTTTTTGACAAATATGTACCCGTATTTATGTATTGTGATACATAAATACTGCAATCAAGTGAAGACAATAAAAATAAGTAACACAAAAAATACAATCAATGATGATCATAATAATTTTTGATGCAGTTTGAAAATCATAAAACAAAAATTGGCAATCATCATAAAAAAAAAGTAGTACAATAACTTTTAGGTTGTTGTATGTCAAATGTTAAAAATGTACTTTAAAAGTTTTGAAAATTATCGAAAAATCGAAATCAGGGAAGAGCTTTTAAGCGCCAACAAAACAATAACAACATTAAAATCACATAGATACACTTACACATGCAACATGAAAATTACTTGAAGGCCAACAAAAAAAAAAAAAAAAAAAAAAAAAACAAAAGTTGGCCAAATAACCAAGAAACACACAAATAAGAAAACGAAGAAGATAACATAAAAATCAGTTCCACCGTAAATCACATACCTTTCCCATAAACAGAAAAATTCCACGCTCTTTTTGAAAAACTTATTGCTGCGATGTTTGAAGTTTGTAATTTATGATATAAAGACAAAACTATAATTTGGATTTGAAGATTTTCCTTGTGATTGATTAGACTAATCAGTCCAATTTTCATATATTGTATAAGAACAGATGTGTGATAGAATGTCTTTTTCTAAAGATTAATTTTGATTTCATAGAAATGTCATTAAATAATTGGGTAATTTTGACTTGATCTTATAAATAAGAAGAGCATATGGCAAGATTGATTTTCCCTTTCCATAAAATCGTTACAAATGTAATGATAGTATGACTATCACTGTTTATTATTACACAAAGACTTAAATGTTAGTGTAAATTAAGAAGAATGGCTATAAATTCGTCTATAAAGTCGGCTAATCTTGTACTATGTTCATCATGTTCGTGATGATGGTCTAGTCTCACTTTCTGAGGTCTTGTCTGGTTTGGTCTGATCTGGTCTCGTCTTGTGAGGATGTGAGGATGTGACGATGTTGATCATCATAATTGCAATTGTAATAACATCTTTACTGCTAAATATATACAGAGTTTCCATTTCGCTTTATGGTAAAAAAAAAAGTCTCTCCTTGAAGTTCCTTTTGTTTTTTATGATTTTATTGAAACCCTTTTCTTCAACAGAATTAGTCCGACGGCATGTACAACAGAGAATGTTATAATATTTACCTTAAACTAATGTTAAGACATCTAAATTGCATTTCATTTGCACTCATTTCAGATTAATTTTCGGTCATACGTAGTTGTTATTGTTATTTTAAGCAATTTTTATGAATAGCAACTGACATTTCCTATTCACCATTCACCTCTGCGGTTACTAACTCTTATTGTTTATTGTATGTAGTAGTATTACTCATTTTGAACCAACTGATACGATTTAGCGTCGTCGCCCAGACTCAAAAGTTTAAAGTTTAAGCTGAAAATTACAATGTTAATATCTTGTTTGATTTGCTTGTGTTCAATCGAATGTAGAGAGACAGACTACCATTGCAACAACCACCGGCCGGCATGAATTTGTATTTCTTGTACATCCATTTTGCCACTTGCCATTCGTCCTCCTATCCTCTATTACTTTTATCATCTTTTCAAGGCACTCAGTCACTGGCTCTTGCAATGGGTACAGAAAACGCCTATTTTATGTTGGATTTCACCTTTAATGCGATTCGATGTGATGCGATTGCACACGAAACTAGTCCAAATGCTGTCGATGCTGACGGAAAAGGAGTGTCTGGAATTTTGTTGTTTCTGATGCTGATGCTATTGTTGTTGCTGATGTTGGTGTTGTTTCTTTTGTTGCTTTATTTACTTGTGACTCCCATAATGTAGAAGATCATCATCATTTATATCTAAAATGGTAGCATTCAGTATCTATTTATACTTAATGCGATTTATTATATTTCAGTTTAATGACAAATGTCTAAATTTTAATGCAATGCAACTTTTATTGCTTAACAAATCAGCAGCAAATCTCTTAAAAAAGTAGTTAAATAACATAGCTTAAGGCGACATTGACTGTCGAGAGTTGAACCATCCTAACATCAAACAATGGATAATAAAAATTTATGTGCCATAGAACAATTTTACGCATTGGCCAATCTCTTAGATGTATTCCTCCAGAAAGATGAAACGGTGGCGGGGCCTTTTTTAAATTATTTAGAAAAATCTTTGTTTTCAATCTACTAAAGTTGAAAAATACTTCAGTTTAAAAAGGACAAGTGTATTTCGTAAATATAAGTTTTTATATTCTTTGCTTGCGATGACTACACGCCTTTGGACATGCAGCAACCAAACAAAATGTCAGTTTTTTCAAAGCCTACACAAGTATGCGGTTTTATGTAGTATTTGCCAATAAATAAGTAAGTAAAGAGTTTCATCTTTTTTTCATATTTTAATCTTTTAATTAATATTTGCGTTGAAAAATTATTACTCATCGTATTCTATATTACTGTAATAATGCACGAGGTGTGTCCGAAAAGTATTCGACGTACGTAAATTATTGAAATTGGGGACAAAAGTATAAGCAAATACTGGTAAAATAATGTTAATGGAATGAAATGTTTTAAAAAAAAAAGCAGTGAATGGGGGCCCTGGTTCTAGCCATACTTCCAACACAATCACATTTATGGCTAAAGATGATAGAAAATTTCAACGGTTTGGACAATTGTAAAATACTGCGAAAAGTGGACTAGAGACCATTCCTGCTACATCATGTAGAAGCACTAATGGGAGTGTGCTGTTTAGGATTACTTTAAAAGATTCCACTAAGTTATTAACACAAGTCAAATACTTTTGGAACACACCTAATTGTATAGTGTAAGTGAGTGTGTACATATTGTAAATTGAATTACATAAAATATAGTATATGAAGCTCACTTGTCGCTGTTGTCGTAGTTGTTGCATGTTAAATACACAGTAAAACAAATCATATAATGAAGTTGTTTTTCTAATTCTCATAAATTACTAGACTACGCGGCTACGTGCACATGAAAGCGCAGTCGATGATTCTACCAACCGTCTGTCAGCCGATAGCTATAGCTAGCATATTGTTCTCAGAGATGCCTTTACCTTAGAGCTCAGAGTTTGATTTCATGCGCATGCGCAACGCCCATTTGCATTTGAATTCAATTGAAGTATTGCGCATACGCCATATTGAGCCGACAACCATCCAAGAAGTAACTGCGATGCAAGCAGCGATAGATCGGCACAACCTCGGCTCGACTCATTTCGTTTCGTTTCGTTTCGATGCGATGCGATGCTATGCGATTCGATTCAATGCAATGCAGCTCTTCCGATTCTTTACTATAATTTCAATTTCGTTTGCTTTGCAATTGTTGTTATTGTAGTCATTGTGATTGCCTTTGTTGTTGCACTTATAGCGGATGCTGTTGTCGTTATTGTTGTTGTTGTTGTTGTTGTTATTCTGCTCATAGCATTCGAGGGCTACAAGCTTCTTCTTCTTTGTGGATCTAATATAAAAAATAAATAAGAAAATAACAAAAAAAATAAAATGCATTTCGCGAATGCGATGCTTTTTGGTATAAAAACGTTTGATTTGCTTTGCAAGCATCAAATCAATTTTGACGAGCCTCCAAGCGAAGACGATCTCTACACAAAAATTACCCAATTCTGTATCTTTTGTAAACTTTGATCAACGACAGATTCTCAACGCGAAGTGAGTGTGCCAACAATATTTACATATATCCTTATTCTAAGGATCACTTACAATATTTACGTGCTTTGTGTTGAAAGAAAAAAAAAAAAAAAAAAGTTAAAAATAAATTCATTATTATATACCAAATGTGAAATAATATTTACAAGGATTCACTCATTGGAAATATCCAAATAAACTTATTTGAAAATTAAACAAGTCAATACATAAACTTCGGTTCATCGAAGCTTATAAACCTTCCATACACACTCTCCCCAGTATTTCTATGTAATTAGTTATTTGGCATTTTAAAGTGATTTAAAAAAATAAATTAATAAGGATCATGATTTTCAAGTGTTTTTTGTAGTTGGAGAGTTCTAATAACAAAATACCAGTTGCTTATGACAATCAATCGTATGTGTCCATTTTAATATCTCAAAAACTTATAGGAATTTATTCATATACACTGACAATCAGACAAAGTTACAGGTTATAAATGATTCTCCTTATGACTCTGATAATTTCCACATGCCACACATATATGCACTTACCTAATGGGATATCCGATGCACTATGCGTTACAATTGTCAATGCAAAGTGGTTACACTAATTCAAACAAACTATAGTGACAATATAAAAAAAAATTTTGTATTCTTTTCTAAACTTAATACTTACACTCAGTGAATGAAAAACTTCACTACACAATTAAACATTGCATATTGCAGGCTATTATCGTATTTTTAATAAAATTTTTATAGTAAAATTTTACTGTAAATTTATGAAGCCACACATCTTTAAAAAAAAAAAACAAACGAATGAGTTTGACATTAAACTGCTGCCCCAGAGGCGCATAAATCGCTTTAAAATGAGAACAACAACAAATTGTTGCAGTAAAAAAATATTGAAATGCATTAAAATAAATACCACCAGCTTCACAGACATGCAACAATACTCACTTTGCCAATCAGAAATAATTACAGTGTCAATTATGACTTATGCACAACATGACTAGACTAGACAAGACAACAAAGTACAACTAAATTTGTATCTCATAACTTTTGCCTTTCTATTGACAACCTACAAAAAAAAAGGTCATGAAGACGCCAATCTACGCCGCCGCAGTTGTTATTGCCACATTTGCTGTCCTCTGTTGTTGCTTTGGATCGGTATCAGCGCAACCACAACGTGGATTACCACCACCGCCACGTTCGACCTATGATGCAAATGCTGTGATACTGAAGCAGAATTTCGATTTGAACCCAGATGGTTCATATCAATACAAGTATTGAATGGCAAACAAAATGCATGCTATTGTAATTAACATTTTAATTGTAATTTATTAGCTATGAGACCAGTAATGGAATACGCGCTGATGAGGCTGGCTATCTTAAAAATCCGGGTACGCAAGTGGAAGCGCAGGTTTGTATGCAACATTTTCTTACTTAACTTTTTTAGGCATTTCACTTAAATAAATATTGCATACCTTTAGACGCTGTTAATAATTTTGAATATTGTTTTATTTTTGAAATTGTAAAGGTAATGCAAGGTTCTTACTCTTACACTGGTCCCGATGGCGTCGTTTATACCATAACTTATATTGCCGATGAGAATGGTTATCGCGCTGAAGGTGCCCATATTCCAACACCGCCACCAGCACGCGCACCTGGTGCCGGCCGATACTATAAATAAGGCATTAAGGACAACACAGGACAACTCTAATAATAACAGAACAACATAAATAACAAGAACAATAAGAGCCTTGAGAGCGTTAGAGGCAAGCACAGCAGTTTCAGGTGTGACATTTTTCATGTTTCAATCTCTCTGAAAAGCATGAAAATTATGTTGTAATACATGTAAATAATATAGTTTTAAATTGGATTACAATACAATACGACAAAGTTGGCAATCGTTTTCAAATATGACGACATTAACAACAAGAACAATCATGACAACAACAGCAGCAGTATCAATCATAAGAACTATCCTATGAACAAGTAGCAATGGCAACGATTCACAAATCGATCTTCTCTCTTCTCTATGAAAATATATTACATATCCTACTCATAATAATACGTAGGATGCAATTATATTTGTATGTTCTCACATATAATTTCCCACTTTTGTCCCTCCTCCTATTCCCTTTATTATTTATCATTTCTGTATATTTCTTGATTTTCATTTACTTTTCTTAAATTTCTCTGAAATTTTGCAATTATTATTATAGTTTTATATGTAATTTAAATTATGTGAACAAAATACTTTTTTTTTAATATGTTTTTCGAATTTTTTTAAAATGAAGTATGAAGCAGCGAAGCAATAAAAATGTTGCATAAAAATAACAATTTCTATATATTGAAGATCCATTAAATTAACAAATAAAAATGTGCGCAACAAAGTTATACGAGTATGTATATGACATAGACGAGCAAACAAATCTGTAGGAGATACAAATCAATTATGTAAATACTTCAAACATAGAAACATAAAGAGAACCATACCGTCAAGTTATTGGCTTCAAAAAATAGGCACGGATGATGCATGGAAGCTGACCATGGACCAAAGCAAAGTGTACTGATCGTGAAACAACAGTAAAATTAGAATTTTCCCTTTTCAAAAGTTCTCCACAATATGAGTATATCAATATTTCTATCAACATGATAAGAACAAAAGTTGAAAATAAAAGAACCACCGGAGCTGCAAGTTTAGTAGCCATTTGAAAACCAGTCACATAAATCTGTAATGACGACATAAAGAACTATATATAGATAAAGGGCTCAAAATAAGTACCAATTTCCTGACTTATCTAAAATTGTGATTGCAAACTCACAGCGTCGTCTTATCCTAATCAATATATTCAGGTAGATATGCCACTACCTGTAGCCGCGCTTATTACTTTAAAACCTATTTTACACGGTACTATGTTTTGCTCGATGATGATGTTGATGAGATAGCATACCAATCCATATGACTTATTTGAATGTCCACTGGACATTATCATAAGTCGACATAAAGATTGCATAAAGCAATCATGGTCAACGAGGTAAAAAGCGATGAATCGAAAAACATCGACGCTGCTTTAATCTTCAAAGTCAAGGTGGAATAAGACATAGTTGCTTTTATAATTGCTCTTTATTAATAAAAAATTATTGTGGAAGGAAGTACGAAATTTCTAATAAAATTTCACAAATGAAATTAGTTAGATATTTATTTGCCCCAGCCGCTGTGACCACTCCAGCTGCCGCCATGACCTCCCCAGCCACCAGCATTATGACTACCACCGCCCCATCCTCCACGGTTGCCCCAGCTTCCATGGCCACCCCAGCTGCCGCCATGACTGCCGCCATGACTGCCTCCCCAGCCGCTATTCCATCCACTGCGTGCTTCACGGTCACCTTCGTTGACATGTCCAGTTTCGACATCGACATCGGCCAAATTGACGGCTACATTCTCCTCCAATGGTTTCGCAGAGACATATGCCACAAAGAGGACACCCACTAAAGCCAAGATTGTTAGACGCATTTTGATTCGATTGTAGTATGGGATTGTGACTTCAAAGATTTGCTTTCACAACTGATGACAATTGACGAACTGCAGCGGTCTTTTATTTGAATGCAAGCTTGAATTCAGTTCGGGTTCCAATCGAACTGAACTTGTTTCATTTTACTCTCATTTCAATCATTGTATATCAAATGATCTACATCAGAATCAGAATCATCATTATCAAAAGTGAATGTATTTTAATACTTTTACTGTATGTAATGTGGCGTCTGCAGCGTATTACAATTTAATTTTTATTTATATTATGGCGTTTTGCGCACACCTTTTGTTTTAAACAAGTTTTTCCAACAACCTTTTTAGAAGGATGAAATCATTATCTTACACATGAGAAAAGTGAAACTTCTTAAATGAAGAATTAGAAAGATTTATTGTGAGAGATAAAGAGAGTGAACATCCCATTTGCTTGTAACACTTTGCAATGCAAATATCGCCAACTGATGTATTTGATTGATTATCATGGACATACGGGCAGGCACATATAAATTTCATTGACTTAAAATAAAACAACAATACACACCTCCCTGGTCTAATCTAAGACCTTTTAACGTCGTGTAATACACAACGTATGATCAACGCGCATTTGATTAGTCGATGTTGGGACAGCTAAAATGATTGACTTTTTACGCAGTGGATTGTCCTCAAATTACTAAAATTCTAATTATTTCTTTATCGCTTGTGATTTATTCAATTCAAGCAGTCTATATAAGATGTTTCTAAACTTTTTATTTTTAATTACATATAATTGTTTGTATTTTTGTTGTTTTTTTTTTGTTTTAATAATAATAATTACTTCATTTAATTAAGCTTAATTTAAAGTCTTCAGAATTAAATTTTCTAATTTTAGTTTTATCTAATTTCCTTTAAGTTGACAGTACTTCGTCATAAGCAATTAAATAAATATATAAATTGCAATCGGAGGACATTTACAATGCTATTATCAGACCCTCGATGGAATTTTAAATATCGATAACATCAGTAATGCAATTATTCTACCTTCAAGCTACACTCGTAGTCCACATCGGCGATGACTTATGTACGCCATTACGGTTGTCTAGATTTATTCATAAAATTTGCATGTAATCAATTCAAAATGGGTGGAAGTACACAAAATTTCTATTGTCAGGCCAACAACTAATGGTCTTGGTATCACTGCACATGTATTCAAGGAAAAATTTCAATAATTGATGGATTTCATCGTAAAATATTCCATTTTCGATAACACACGTTGCTGGATGTATCCGGTAGAGGGACAAGAGCGAGTTTTGCCTCATGGTCATATTTTGATTTGGATTGACATTAAAATCCACTTCAAAAAATTTATCAAAAGACAAAAGGCGATCTACAAAGAAGGCAGGACAACGTTTGATTGTAAAAATTTTGAAAAACTCCTATGCCATGCATTTTGCTATATCGTCGATCCTGTTGTTTTTGTGTTTTGATATTGGCTACATAAGGAAGACTCAATCGTGTTTCTGTTGTAAAAATAACCAAAATGAAATAAATATTGAACATTGAAACTTTCTTTAACTAATCTCTCTCTAAAATCGGTTTGAAACTATGAGTAAAATAAAATTTAATATTGACAAAAGCGAACCCGTCACTTGAATCAGTTTATCCATATCTTTATTATGCCAAGCAAAAATGCACTTTGTGTATATTGCGATGCATAAAGGAATCATGGTCAACAAAGTTACAATTAGAGATTTGAGGTCCTACGGCATTCCAGGTAACTCGAAATCAAATACATAGTCGAAAGAAAGTTCCTTGTATTGTTAGGAAATATTGCGAATCCATGTCGAGATTAGAATGTTAAATCGAAATACTTCCTTCTTGGTGTCGCCTTTTATAGATGTAGATCTTAACATTGCCATTTGATTTCGTACTAAGTAGCCGAGAATGACCCTTTTTACCTATAATTAACTTTAATCATCAAAGTCGTGGTGGAATAACGCATAAGTTGCTTTTATAATTGCTCTTTATTTATAAAAAATTAATGTAGAAAGAAGTACGAAATTCTAATAAAATTTCACAAATGAAATTAGTTAGATATTTATTTGCCCCAACCGCCGTGACCACTCCAGCTGCCGCCATGACCTCCCCAGCCACCAGCATTATGACTACCACCGCCCCATCCTCCACGGTTGCCCCAGCTTCCATGGCCACCCCAGCTGCCGCCATGACTGCCGCCATGACTGCCTCCCCAGCCGCTATTCCATCCACTGCGTGCTTCACGGTCACCTTCGTTGACATGTCCAGTTTCGACATCGACATCGGCCAAATTGACGGCTACATTCTCCTCCAATGGTTTCCCGGAGACATATGCCACAAAGAGCACACCCACTAAAGCCAAGATTGTTAGACGCATTGTGATTCGATTGTAGTATGGGATTGTGACTTCAAAGATTTGCTTTCACAACTGATGACAATTGACGAACTGCAGCGGTCTTTTATTTGAATGCAAGCTTGAATTCAGTTCGTGTTCCAATCGAACTGAACTTGTTTCATTTTACTCTATTTCAATCATTGTATATCAAATAATCTAAATCAGAATCAGAATCATCATTATCAAAAGTGAATGTGTTTTAATACTTTTACTGTATATAATGTAGTGTCTCCAGCGTTTTACAATTTAATTATTATTTATATTATGGCGTTTTGCGCACACCTTTTGTTTTAAACAAGTTTTTGTAACAAACCTTTTAGAAGGATGACGCTTCTAGTATTGAAAACATTTAAAAAAAAATCAGTATCTCACAAGAAGATTTAGAAAGATTTATTGTGACACACAGAGAGAGAAAACATCCTATTTACATTTAACACTCTGCAATGCAAATATCGCCAACTACTGTATTTGATTGATTGTTTTGGACACACGTGCAGACAATAAAATATTTCATTTATTTACAAAATAAACAGCAATACACACCTCCATCGCCGTATCCACAGTATTATTTTAGATGAAGAAAAAAAACTATACTGCGGAAGACTTGAAAAACTTTTGAGAAAATAAAATCAGATGAATTAAATTAAAGTTATTAACAAAATTTATAAGGAGATTTTTGAACAAGATGACTTGATTGATTTTAAAATATATGTATGTGCTTTATATGCAAAATTTGATCCAAAAATTCCGACCTTTCCTGTGGATTTTCAAGAAATTATATTATCTGTTATTATAGCACAACTGAGGAGATACAGCCCCTGACAGAATCGTAACGCTAACTATCCATTTTCTGTCAATTGTAGACATCGCATTAGATACTCCAATCAAATATGTACAATATATTGGAAAGACGTGAATGATCTAGTTAATAAATACTACTTAAATCTCCTATAATCCATTTTGATCGAAAGTTTGCGATTTTAGAGCGTAGCTCTTTTATGTGCGTTACGGCATGAGTAAAATTTGAAAAAATTATGCTAAAAATAGGGTCGTCAGATTTTTTTTCTATGGGTTAGAGTGTGGGGCTGGCAAACCGATGGCATGGGGTTCGAATCCCGCATTGGGAATATATATATTTATAATGAAACAGATTGCTTTTTTATATACGCTTTGTAACTACAACAAATAAGTGGCAATACAACAAAGATCATGTTAGGTTAATATAAACTTATTAAATTTTAATAATAATAAATAAATTAAAATTAATAAAACGGAAAATCGAATTAATTAAAATGAGAGTGAAACACTTTAATTATGCACTTTTCTGCTACAACCAAAATACCTGAATAGTCTAGTGGATAAAGAGCCGGCTCGGCCGATGGCTCAAAACAACAGAGAGTGGGCTCGGCCCCTCCTTTAGGATAACAATTTTTTTTTTTTTTTTGTTTTTATTGGGCTATTGGAACATTATTAAAGTTTAATGAAAAATTGCAAGGGGAGGAATATAGAAGAATGAAAGAATGAAATAAACATAGCAAACATAGTTTAAGGTGAATTTGTGAGTACGGGTATTGCCAAGCATCGTTTGCTCGTGATGAAAAGCGGGGGAGAGAAAGGGATACAATATGAAATAAAATGTGATTGAAACTCTTTGACTTGCGAGCGAGATGAAATGAGCGCACGTGCAGTGTCCTAATAGCATTCGACTGTATTTTGGAAATGCGTGGAGCAGTCTAACAAACGGATCATAAAGGCACCTAGACACGGTAATAATAATCGGCCCAGTGCAAGTCATACTCGTACACGGAGGGTTCCGTATCAGATTGGGAAGGTGCTCCCCCTATTCAACTCAACCAGTCTTTTTTTTTTATTACATTTAATTATAGTCATTTTCGTTACTTTTTTTTCATAATAATAATATTTATTTATTTATTATAAAACTAAGATTATACTTAAAAATTATAACTTAGATATTGTATGAGCAATAACGACAAAGGCCTTCAGATCGGAAAGCTAGTTATATAATTCAATAATATTAATTAATTATTTATAATAATAATAATAAATTGACAGAATTACTTAATTAAATTAAGCTTAATTTTAAATCTTTAGAATTTAATTTCCTAATTTTTGTTTTATTTGATTTACTTTTAAGTTGGCAGTACCTCGCCATAAGCAATTAAATAAATAAATAAATTGCAATCGGAGAAATACATACATTTCCAAAATGGGTGGAAAAACAAAAATTTTTGTTGTGAGGACAATAACTAATGCATCGTCTTGGTATCACTGCACGTGTGTTCTAGGAAAACTTTCAATAATTGATGGAGTTGATCGTAAAACATTCCATTTTCGATAACACACGTTGATGGATGTATTCGGTTGAGTGGCAAGAGCCAAGCAAGCTCAAGGCCATATTTTGATTTGGCTTGATGTTAAAATCCACTTAAAAAAATTTATCAAACGACAAAAGGCATTCTACAAAGAAGGCAGGACAATATTTGATTGTAAAAATATTGTAATACTTGAGAGACATAGATTTTGCTATATCGTTGCTCCTGTTGTTTTTTGTGTTTTGATACTGTCTGCACAAGCAAGACTCTATCTAAAATCTGTTTGAAACCATCAATAAAACAAAATTTAATATTGACGAAAGTGAAGCCGTCACTTAAGTCAGTTTATTCACATTTTACTATGCCAAGCAAAAATGCATTTTGCGCATAGTGTGATGCATAAAGGCATCATGGTCAACAAAGTTAAAATTAGACAATTGAGATCCTACGACATTCCAGATAACTCGAAATGAAATACATACTCGAAAGAAAGTTCCTTGTATTGTCAGGAAATATTGCGAATCCATGTTGAGATTAGAATGTTAAATCGAGATACTTCCTTCTTGGTGTCGCCTTTTATAGATGTAAATCTTAACATTGCCATTTATTTCTTACTAAGTAGCCGAGAATGACCCTTTTTACCTATCATTAACTTTAATCATCAAAGTCGTGGTGGAATAAGGCATAAGTTGCTTTTATAATTGCTCTTTATTTATAAAAAATTAATGTAGAAAGAAGGACGAAATTTCTAATAAAATTTCACAAATGAAATTAGTTAGATATTTATTTGCCCCAACCGCTGTGACCACCCCAGCTGCCGCCATGACCTCCCCAGCCACCAGCATTATGACTACCACCGCCCCAGCTTCCATGGTCACCCCAGCTACCACCGCCCCAGCTTCCATGGCCACCCCAGCTGCCGCCATGACTGCCGCCATGACTGCCTCCCCAGCCGCCTCCATGATGTCCACCCCAGCCGCTATTCCATTCACTGCGTGCTTCACGGTCACCTTCGTTGACATGTCCAGTTTCGACATCGACATCGGCCAAGTTGACGGCTACATTCTCCTCCAATGGTTTCGCGGAGACATATGCCACAAATAGGACACCCACTAAAGCCAAGATTGTTAGACGCATTGTGATTCGATTGTAGTATGGGATTGTGACTTCAAAGATTTGCTTTCACAACTGATCACAATTGACGAACTGCAGCGGTCTTTTATTTGAATGCAAGCTTGAATTCAGTTCGGGTTCCAATCGAACTGAACTTGTTTCATTTTACTCTCATTTCAATCATTGTATTATCAAATGATCTACATCAGAATCAGAATCATCATTATCAAAAGTGAATGTATTTTAATACTTTTACTGTATGTAATGTGTCGTCTGCAGCGTATTACAATTTAATTTTTATTTTTATTATGGCGTTTTGCTCACACCTTTTGTTTTAAACAAGTTTTTGTAACAAACCTTTTAGAAGGATGACGTTTCTAATATTGAAAACATTTAAAAAAAATCAGTATCTTACACATGAAAGAAGTGAAACTTCTTAAATTAAGAATTAGAGATTTATTATGAGAGACAAAGAGAGTGAACATCCCATTTTCATTTAACTATAATCAATGCGAATATTGCCAACTGATGTATTTGATTGATGATCATGGAGACGCGGGCAGAGACACAAAAAATTTCACTAACTTAAAAAAACAAACAACAATACAGACTTCCCTGGCCTAGTCTAAGCTAAGATGCAAACCAATTATACTAAGGCTAATTTAAGCGCCGTGTAATACGATCGACGAACATTTTGATTTGTCGATGTTGGGACAGCTTTTGACGCAGTGCATTGTCCTCCAATTATAAGAAATTAGTAATTAAAAGATTTTTTAGTTTAGGTCATAGAATGTAACGATGTTTTTATTGAGGAGAATTAGGGAGCTTCTCAAAGAATACAACGTGCCCAGGAATCATCAGAGCGACTTCCACCCAGACTTGAGGATACACGGTTGAGAGCACATTGATCTAAATATATTGCATACTGGTTGATCCATCATTAGATTATAGAAATATCTATACTGCCAGCTGTTCCATCAATATGTTGTCGACAGGTACGCTAAGATCGAAAACACACGCTTGTGATATATTCAATTAAAACAGTCTAAATGAGATGTTTTTAAGCTTTTTTTGTTTAATGACATATAATTGTTTTTAATTTTGTTATTTTTTTTTTTTTTTTTTGTAAATAATAGTAATTACTTAATTTAATTAAGCTTAATTTTAAATCTTTAGAATTTAATTTTCTATTTTAGTTTTATCTAATTTACTTTTAAGTTGACAGTACTTCGTCATAAGCAATTAAATAAATATAAAAATTGCAATCGGAGGACATTTACAAATTGCTATTATCAGACTCTCGATGGAACTTTAAATATCGATAACATCAGTAATACAATTATTCTACCTTCAAGCAAATGAATCCAAAATTGGTGGAAATACAAAAATTTCTATTGTCAGGCCAACAACTAATGCATTGTCTTGGTATCACTGCACATGTATTCAAGGAAAAATTTCAATAATTGATGGATTTCATCGTAAAATATTCCATTTTCGATAACACACGTTGCTAGATGTATCCGGTAGAGGGACAAGACCGAATTTTGCCTCATGTCATATTTTGATTTGGCTTGATGTTAAAATCCGCTTTAAAAAATTTATCAAAATACAAAAAACGGTCTTCTGACGTTTGATTGTAAACATTTTGAAATATTCGTATGCCATACATTTTGCCGTATCGTTGCTCCTGTTGTTTTTGTGTTTGATACTGTCTACATAAGCAAAACTCAATCGTGTTTGTATTGTAAAAATAACCAAAATAAAGTGAATATTGACCATTGAAACTTTCTTTAACTTATCTCTGTCTAAAATCGGTTTGAAACCATCAATAAATTAAAAGTTATTCACGACGTTATTATTATATGTTGCGATGCATAACGGAGTCTTGGTCAACAAAGTTACAATTAGACATTTGAGGTCCTACGACATTCCAGATAACTCGAAATCAAATACATACTCGAAAGAAAGTTCCTTGTATTGTCAGGAAATATTGCGAATCCATGTCGAGATTAGAATGTTAAATCGAAATACTTCCTTCTTGGTGTCGCCTTTTATAGACGTAAATCTAATCAAAGCGAAGGTGCTGTAACTTGTAATTATCTTGACATTACCATTTCATTTCTTACAAAGTAGACGCCAATTCCCCTTTTACCTATAATTATTGTTAATCATCAAAGTCGAGGTGGAATAAGGCATAAGTTGCTTTTATAATTGCTCTTTATTAATAAAAAATTATTGTAGAAGGAAGGACGAAATTTTTAATAAAATTTTACCAATGAAATTAGTTAGATATTTATTTGCCCCAACCGCCGTGACCACTCCAGCTGCCGCCCTGACCTCCCCAGCCACCACGGTGCCCCAACTTCCATGGCCACCCCAGCTGCCGCCATGACTGCCGCCATGACTGCCTCCCCAGCCGCCTCCATGATGTCCACCCCAGCCGCTATTCCATCCACTGCGTGCTTCACGGTCACCTTCGTTGACATGTCCAGTTTCGACATCGACATCGGCCAAATTGACGGCTACATTCTCCTCCAATGGTTTCGCGGAGACATATGCCACAAATAGGACACCCACTAAAGCCAAGATTGTTAGACGCATTTTGATTCGATTGTAGTATGGGATTGTGACTTCAAAGATTTGCTTTCACAACTGATGACAATTGACGAACTGCAGCGGTCTTTTATTTGAATGCAAGCTTGAATTCAGTTCGGGTTCCAATCGAACTGAACTTGTTTCATTTTACTCTCATTTCAATCATTGTATATCAAATAATCTGGATCAGAATCAGAATCATCATTGTCAAAAGTGAATGTATTTTAATACTTTTACTTTATGTAATGTGGCGTCTGCAGCGTATTACAATTTAATTTTTATTTATATTATGGCGTTTTGCCCACACCTTTTGTTTTAAACAAGTTTTTCCAACAACCTTTTTAGAAGGATGAAATCATTATCTTACATATGAGAAAAGTGAAACTTCTTAAATGAAGAATTAGAAAGATTTATTGTGAGAGATAAAGAGAGTGAACATCCCATTTGCTTGTAACACTTTGCTATGCAAATATCGCCAACTGATGTATTTGATTGATTATCATGGACATACGGGCAGGCACATATAAATTTCATTGACTTAAAATAAAACAACAACACTCACCTCCCTGGCCTAATCTAAGCTGAGATGCAAACCAATTACACTAAGCCTCCTTTTAGCGTCGTGTAATACACAACGTATGATCGACGCGCATTTGATTAGTCGATGTTGGGACAGCTAAAATGATTGACTTTTTACGCAGTGGATTGTCCTCAAATTACTAAAATTCTAATTATTTCTTTATCGCAAAGGCTCGCTTGTGATTTATTCAATTCAAGCAGTCTATATAAGATGTTTCTAAACTTTTTATTTTTAATTACATATAATTGTTTGTATTTTTGTTGTTTTTTTTTTTTGTTTTAATAATAATAATTACTTAATTTAATTAAGCTTAATTTAGCTCAAGGCCTTTGTTGCTTCAGCTTTAATATTGTATTTTAGAATTAAGTTTTCTATTGTACAATAAATAAATAAATAAATAAATAAATAATTAAGCTTAATTTAAAGTCTTCAGAATTTAATTTTCTAATTTTAGTTTTATCTAATTTACTTTTAAGTTGACAGTACTTCGTCATAAGCAATTAAATAAATATATAAATTGCAATCGGAGGACATTTACAATGCTATTATCAGACCCTCGATGGAATTTTAAATATCGATAACATCAGTAATACAATTATTCTACCTTCAAGCTAATGAATCCAAAATTGGTGGAAATACAAAAATTTCTATCGTCAGGCCAACAACTAATGCATTGTCTTGGTATCACTGCACATTCAAAGAAAAATTTCAATAATTGATGGTTTCATCGTAAAATATTCCATTTTCAATAACACACGTTGCTGGATGTATCCGGTAGAGGGACAAGAGCGAGTTTTGCCTCATGGTCATATTTTCATTTGGCTTGATGTTAAAATCCACTTCAAAAAATTTATCAAAAGACAAAAGGCGATCTACAAAGAAGGCAGGACAACGTTTGATTGTAAAAATTTTTGCATTTTGCTATATCGTCGATCCTGTTGTTTTTGTGTTTTGATATTGGCTACATAAGGAAGACTCAATCGTGTTTCTGTTGTAAAAATAACCAAAATGAAATAAATATTGACCATTGAAACTTTATTTAACTTATCTCTGTCTAAAATCGGTTTGAAACTATTAGTAAAATAAAATTTAATATTGACAAAAGCGAACCCGTCACTTGAGTCAGTTTATCCATATCTTTATTATGCCAAGCAAAAATGCACTTTGTGTATATTGCGGTGCATAAAGGAATCATGGTCAACAAAGTTACAATTAGACATCTGAGGTCCTACGACATTCCAGATAACTCGAATTCAAATATATACTCGAAAGAAAGTTCCTTGTATTGTTAGAAAATATTGCGAATCCATGTCGAGATTAGAATGTTAAATCGAAATACTTCCTTCTTGGTGTCGCCTTTTATAGATGTAGATCTTAACATTGCCATTTGATTTCGTACTAAGTCGCCGAGAATGACCCTTTTTACCTACAATTAACTTTAATCATCAAAGTCGAGGTGGAATAAGACATAAGTTGCTTTTATAATTGCTCTTTATTTATAAAAAATTAATGTAGGAAGAAGGACGAAATTTCTAATAAAATTTCACAAATGAAATTAGTTAGATATTTATTTGCCCCAACCGCCGTGACCACTCCAGCTGCCGCCATGACCTCCCCAGCCACCAGCATTATGACTACCACCGCCCCATCCTCCACGGTTGCCCCAGCTTCCATGGCCACCCCAGCTGCCGCCATGACTGCCGCCATGACTGCCTCCCCAGCCGCCTCCATGTTGTCCACCCCAGCCGCTGTTCCATCCACTGCGTGCTTCACGGTCACCTTCGTTGACATGTCCAGTTTCGACATCGACATCGGCCAAATTGACGGCTACATTCTCCTCCAATGGTTTCGCGGAGACATATGCCACAAATAGGACACCCACTAAAGCCAAGATTGTTAGACGCATTGTGATTCGATTGTAGTATGGGATTGTGACTTCAAAGATTTGCTTTCACAACTGATGACAATTGACGAACTGCAGCGGTCTTTTATTTGAATGCAAGCTTGAATTCAGTTCGTGTTCCAATCGAACTGAACTTGTTTCATTTCATCGACATCAGAATCATCATTAATAAAAGTGAATGTGTTTAATCACTTTTACTGTGACTTCAGAATATTACAATTTTATTATTATTTAAGTTATTGTGGTTTGCCCACACCTCTGGGATTCAAGCATCACAAACCTTTTAACCAGTGAAATGAGGCTTTCAGTTTTGAAAACAAAAAATATTCCCCATTACAAGTAGAGTTCAGCCGCAAAATAAGGTGAACAAGCACTTTGTAAATTGCAGTAAGAATCCTAAACGAGTTTTGGTAAATGATTTATAATTGTTTTGATGAAAGAAGAAGACCCCATATATCGCAGAGTTTGATTGGAAATAATATGATAATAAAAATAATACTACTCACTCCCGTGAAGAGTATTAAAATAATCAGGGTCAAAGATGTTAAACACAACACGTTCAACCCAATGATGACGCCTTGATATAAAAAATATTCTTGTTCAAAAAAATGTCTCAGTGAGCCTTTTGTAAGGATTGATATACATGTATTTCTAGCTTCAATTAGAAATGATGATTGATAAATTAATTTAAGAAGATCAGAATTGACTTCATTTGTTATGACATTGGAAAATTTCCAAATGAAATGAAAATCTTTACATCTCTTTTTAAAATGTTATTTTAATAAAAGCATTCATAAAATACAAATCTTACAGTGAGTTCAAAAGCCGCACCCGATAAAGGTATTTTCCAGTTAAAAACTTGTTTTCCAAATTTGGTTGAATCTAACAATTTTATTCAACACTTTACGATCAAACACTTCGATGGTACGTTGGTTGATATTAGGATTGGTGATAAGACGATGAACGAAAGCCTCAAAGCCACCGATTGTCACGTGCTCATTCTGTTACATCAGTGATATCTGTTCGCAGAGACATTGTATCTGCTTTTGTTATTTCCTGTTTATGAAGATCATGCGTTGGCAAAGCCTCAATAAAATACCTTTGTACGAGTACAATAACAAAAACTAATGATGCATTTTCCTGCGGCTTTTATAGATTTAGTACTACATATTATGAATGATTTAAAGCAGAGGTGTCCAACCGTTTTTGTGCACTGGGCCACATTTGAAGAGCTGGTGGTGATTTGGGCCACAAGTATGTTGGCGGTTTAAATTGGTGAGCGAACAATAATAAAAAGATTTCTCAGTTTAACTTGTCGACCTGCCTTGTGCCCTGATTTAAAGAAACATTAAGAATTTAATACTGGGTGTATGGATAATGAAATGTAAGGAAATTAGATATTATAAAGAATAGAGGTTAAATTTTCTACAAATCTATAAGCAAAGGTACTTCAGTGAATTTTACTATCTTAATAAATGGAAATTGTACTTAA
Source organism: Amiota minor (assembly GCA_037043295.1). Taxonomy (NCBI): domain Eukaryota; kingdom Metazoa; phylum Arthropoda; class Insecta; order Diptera; family Drosophilidae; genus Amiota; species Amiota minor. Next base: position 3,221,269 of record JBAMAW010000786.1, on the reverse strand, counting down.
AAGAAGTCACCTTCTTGTGTTTGAAGCCTGATTACAAATGATAAATCCTTTTATTTCAATCCTAATTCAATTTGTAATTGGAAATTAAAATGAAGCATGATGACAAAAAAAATTGAGCATTACTGATTTTTTTTTTTTTTTTGCTGATATTTTGTATTTACACTTTGTTGCTTTTATATGAGGAGCAAGTTTGTTTCCTTATCGAGAAGTTGGTTTTCTTAAATTCCATACTAGCTGGTATCCTATAATATGCAAATCACCATATACCTTCTATAAGAAATGATCATGACTAATTTTGTAGCTCCTCTACATATTCATTTTGTTTCTGTTTTTAAATAATGGAAAAGTTCTAAGAATTCGATAGTATAGTATAGTATAGTTGTTATTGTAGTTTATATTTATGGCAAATTCTTACTGAATAGAAAAACAAATAAATTTTCGATCATAAAATTTAGTTTTAATAAATATTTAACAAAAACAAGAAATTAATAACTACATTAGACTTCTATTATAAAAAGAGTTGTTAGAGGAACTATATAATACTAATACTGACTAGCCCAAGAGACTCAAAAGGGTACCTAATGCATTCCCATTGGCACCACCCGCTGCATCGGCCGTACCAGCAGCTCCACCGTTTGCTATCAACGGCCTTAGGCTACTACCTAAAGCTTGACCCAATAGACCAGCCAATTGAGCTGCTTGAGCTGTATTTGTTCCAGATGCACTACCACCGCCACCAAGTCCTGGATTCACTGTTGCTGATGTACTTGTTGTAGCCACGCCCGCTGGTGATGTGGCATAGCTACCGAAATTAGTAGTACCAGTACCATAATTAGGACGCTGATAGCCACCATAGTTGTAGGCAGGTCGATAGCCACCTCCTTGATAAGGTGGACGGTATACAGGCTGTGGACGTGGGTAATAACCACCATAATTATAAAAAGGACTATACAAATTTTGGTATAAATATCCTAGGCCAGGGTAACCATAACCATAATTGGGCCTATAACCATAACCACCACCATAGCCACCATAACCATAATTTGGATAAGCTGCTCCACCATAAGCTGGATCTGCTTGAGCTGCATTAGATTGAGCTCCACCACCACTGACTGGACGTACCGGTGCGCCGTAATAAGGATCAGCTAAGCCGAGTCCAACAGGATCAGCAAGTCCTCCGAGTCCTAAACCCAATAGGCTCAGTGTACGCCCTTCACCATCGACGCGATTACTACTACGATACCGCGTTTGACTTGCGGCGAATGTCAGTGTAGCACACAATATAATAATACTCCCTATGATAGACATTATAAGATATTGACTTGAATTTGAACCGTACGCATGCTATCTGCGCACGCAACTAAAGATGCAGCAAATGGCGCAAATTAGTTTTATATTCGCTTAAAAACCATGAACAACTGCCGACGCCACCCATTCGAATTGAGAAGTTCTTGAGAAAAATTTCCAAACTAGGTGAGCCGATCTAACTAACCTTCATTTATTCAACGATGTTTACGATTTTTGTTTGGGCCAAATAATCTACAAGCAGAAACCAACAACATAAAACCTTAAGAGACATCGCTTATTACGACGTCATCAACTTGTTTTCGCATCGGTGCCAACCTCAACAAAATCATCATCATTACTCTATCTATGTCTATAAAATTCACCAACGCCACCGTTTCAGCGGCTTATGGCGACATTGACCTTGTCATTACTTTTACGGCTAAAATGACCATTCTAGTAATATATTCGCACCGCTAAATTGCTTTACTTCCGCTGCCAATTTGACAATTGTATTGTTTTTGTTTGTCTTTACACAAAAATCAAGAAATTATTTTTGGTTTTATTTTGTAAAACGAAATGCCGAAATAACGAAAGAATTGAAAAAGAAAACCACCAACATTAAAGGTTTTTGACCGAATACACAAGCTTTATATATATATGTATTTCTACATACATACGAGTATATCAACAAACAATCCATTAATTATGAATATATCACTTTGATATTTTATCTAAGAATATACAAAAATAATTAACAGAATTTATTCACAGCTGGAATTTCACCAAATTGTACAATAAGGTATTATTCATTATGTATCCCATGTATCTATACTATACTCCTACACTATAAATGAAAGGGTATATTAAATTTGTCCATACACACAACTCATAAACTGAGTAATGTAAAAACCAAAACTTGCAATGTCTTGAAGATATTGGTGCATACTTTAAAAATACCATCTACCCACCAAAAAAAAAAAAAAAAAAAAAAGAAGCAAATATGGGCCAAGTGCCAGTCAGACTCGTACACGGAGTGTTCCATACCACATTGGGGTTTGTATGGGAGGTATTCCCCCTAGTGGTCTGATTCCAACAAATGTAATGCGCCTATATCAAAAACTTATAGTGTCTAAATTTCACTTCAATAGTCCAAAAAAGTTTTTTTTAATAAGAACCTGAATTTTAAAGGGGGTTTGTATGGGAGGTACCCTTCCTAGTAATCCGATCAAACTAAAATTTCGGCAATATAAGTTTCTGATGTCAAACCACCAACCATCCAAACTTCAAGTTCGTGGGATTACTGGATCGTATAGCTGACATACAAAACAAAATGTTTCTTGTATGGGGACCACTTTAAGTTTTCGAAAATATTTTTGTTTCAGTATTTATTGCTTATTCCCGGATAGAACTACACCTTCTGTGAAAATTTCAACTCTCTAACTATTGCGGCTTATGAGATATGACCCGAGGACGGACGGACAGACGACGAAGTCTCTCCAATAGGGTTCTTTTTGGTACTCTTTGGGTCTGGAACCCTAAAAAAACAAGTGAAGTTTAACTTCGACTATGCCGAAGTTGATATACTCTTCACGGACGCTCTAGAAAACGGTTTTGCCTATGCTCTGTGATAGAGCATTCAAAAATATTTAACATCGAAACATCGAAATATTTGTATTGGAGCTTTACAGTCCAATAATCCTAGGGTCTTGAAATTAACACGGTTGTTGTTGATTGTTGATGGGTCAGACATTTGTACAGGTCAAATTTCACTTTGACAAGAAAATAAAAATATTTTTCTAAAAAAAAAAAAAACCTTAATTTGGGTTTGGATTTATATGGGAGCTATACGATCCAGTAACTCTACTCTCTCTTTAATAGGACAAAAAACAAGAAAGTTTTTCTAATAAGAACATAAATTTAAATGGGAGGTTTGTATAAGAGGTGGGGGGTACCTCTGGTCCGATTCGGCTGGTTCCGACAAATTGAGGGACTAGTTTATGAAAAATCACCCTTTCTTGATTGATAACATTTTTACAAAACTACGCCTATAAATTTCTATCCCACAATAAAGTTTTTGTCCCAACCCTTCAGAGCATCTTTATAGGAAAAACGAGATATAGTATTTTTTTTTTTATTAATATTGTGTATTCTTAAGCATTTATTGCTGTCTTATGGTAATATATGAAGCTAATTATTTCAAATTGATTATACAAAAAAATAGTTGAGCTCCAGTAAGCCAAACTACTTACTTCTGCTATACCTACATTGGTCAATAATTTTCTCATAACCTTCGATTAGGCCTGAAACAATACTGACTCATCTATGGCGGCTTAGTACTAAAATATGCTTCGTAATATATTTAAATATTGTCTTTAACGTACTCGTCTATTTATATTGCTCAATTATTACGCATCTTTACGATTCGAAATATTTAAGGGGCACAGGGTATCTCGCAGTCGAGCCCAAGCCGTCTAACTTGTTTTAATCTATTTTTATACTAATAATAATCAGTCAATGGCTTTAAGACCGGTTTTAAATAGACACCTCTAGTACTAGAAAAGAAATATTCACATTTAAATACATATTTCTATTGTTTTGGTCCATGTCAATCAAATGGATTTAATTAATAATGTGAAATTCTCATTCTCAAACAAAAATTTAAACTTTGGAGTCACAAATATTGACATGTTCTTCAATCAAATCAATACGTATAATGCAATATTTATTTGAATTATACTAGTTTTCGATTTACCATATATGTATGTGGAAATCAATGTTTGTGTTGAATTACATATGAGCTCACAAATCGCTGAAACTAAAAACTAAAATTGATTTTAAAAGTATTGCTCCGTAGAAACCACTGAGGAAGGGTTTTTTTTTTTTTAATTCCACTTCTAAAACATTTAAATGGGCATGAATGTTTGCATATACTTAGGTTTAATAGATAGATAGACTTGTAGAAAACACATCAGAATTTATTATGCAGTTGTGATTAGATCAAGTGAAACGTTGATCACATTTGAGCACAAGTAATTATCTTCTGAGTATTTTTTTAAACTGCAAGTTTGCTTTAAATTGATTTCTTAAGATCCACAGAAATCAAGTGGTTTTAGATTTCTTCGCATCTATACCAACAACGAAATTTACTTGTTATATTAGAGGTCAGAGGTTAATGCGTTGGGCTGGCATCCCAAGAGTCTCGGTTTCGATTCCCGTTCAAGGCACGTCTAGTCCTGCACTTTTCTAATTTCCTCCTTTCCTTCTTAACTTTCCCCTGAGCTGAAGGCCTCTGTCGCTTTTGCTCATATTAAAAAATATTAGGTTATAATTTGTAATTATAATCTTCGTTCTAATAAATAAATAATATATTATTCGTTATAGGGTCGCAGCTGAGTACTAACACTATTGTATCGTAATATAGTTTTAATTTACGAACTAAAATTTTATAGACTTATTGTTCTGCTATAAAAAGTATTAATTTTACGAACTAAAATTTCATAATTTACGATTGAAACACACGCATAGAATTATTTTACAAGTTTTATTCACTTCCCAAAAAGCTTTTTTTTTTATAGATAACCAACATAAATAATCTTTTTTAAGTTTCTGAATAATTACAATACTTTAAAATCTAAATGAATCTGATTTTTTTTTTTTTTTTACAATTTTCAAAGACAATTTACTTGCAAAAGGAAGCACCATTTTTATTAGCGATCTATGGTCTTAACGATTGTTCAGGTCTATCATAACATATTTACGAATATTCAATATAAATCGAATTTAATTGCAAATAAGAAATCTAAGAACTTTAATTTTGGTCTCGTTAAAGCATTTATTGTTTAAGTAACTACTATGTATGCATATACACACACTTCCCATAAAGTTCTTTCAATAATTTGAATAAAAAATTTTTTATTTGTAATAATTTCATGATCCTGTAGGAAATGATGTGATTTCTGGTAAAATCAATGTATATTTTTGTTTTAACTTTTCTTGGAATTAAATTTATCAATTTACGTCTTTCCAGAAGTATATTTGATAAATAAATGACAACGGTTATCTGTTCAACAATTGCGGAATGTAAAGTTCATACCTAAATTGTTTATTGACCCCCGGCAATGGCAACATTAATCAACCACAGCTTAAGAACCACTAATCTAAAATGATTAATCAACTTATATTAAGTATAAAATTATAGTATATATATTTGATCTCATCGCATTCACAGTTTATGTACTACAATTATTTGTCTAAAAACGCAAATCATGCAAATACTTAATATCAAAAACCACCAGAGATTTTATTCGGATGTAAATCCCCAAAAGTAATAAAATAAAGTTTGAACACACAAAAAATGAAAAACAAAAAAAAAAACAACACCTGAGGAGAACTTTGAAAGTGTGTGATGTTGTTTGGATTACAAATTATTCTTTTTCTACTCTTTTCAATAATCGTTAAAATTGGTGAATTGTTATTAAAATGTATGTACTGACGAATATGAATAGAATGGGGAAAAATATTGAAAAAATCACCATCTGACATATATTAATTGAAAGAATGGGAAACTTTTGATACCCTCTTAATAACGTAGCGAGTCATTTAATTTCTTTTACACATCTTTCAATATTAACTCCGTCTTAGCCTTATTAGGAAGTGGTGTTTGGAATTTCAGTTTAACTGAATAAAAGATGATCTAAGTAAAGTATTGTAAAAAACAAAATAGCCAATTGTTTTATTTATTTCTTTATAAAATACCAAAAAATAATAATAATAATAATAATAATACATATGGAACATGTTATGCCTATAGCATCATAGCTAATAATTGGGCACACAATGGGGGTGAACTGCGAAAGCTAATTAACTTCTTCTTTTTTGTTCTTTCTCTTTTTTTTTATGATTTTTGGAAGAACTCAACAACTATAAAATCCCAGCATTTCATGCTGATCGAAATCAGAATTGTACAAGACATTGTACAGTCAGGAACAATTGAACATCCAAGAATATGAAATTATTATTGGTGGCAACAGTACTGGGCTGCTTAGCTGTAGCCGCAGTCTACAGTCAACCTGTGGACCAGCAACGCGTTACGCTTGAGGATGCCAACGAACAACTTAACATTGACACCGATGTGGCTTCGCAACGTGTAGTACGTAGTTATGGTGGTAGCTACGGTGGTTATCCTGGTGGTGGCGGCTATGGCGGTGGAGGCGGCTTTGGCGGGGGAGGCGGCTTTGGCGGTGGAGGTGGCTTAGGCGGTGGAGGCTTTGGTGGTCATCACGGCGGTGGAGGCTTTGGTGGCAATCATGGCGGTGGAGACTTTGGTGGCCATCATGGCGGTGGAGGCTTTGGTGGCAAATATGGCGGTGGCGGTTTCGGCGGTGGAGGCCTTGGTGGTCATCACGGTGGTGGCGGCTATGGTGGTTATCCTGGCGGCGGTGGTGGTGGTTACGGAGGTGGACACGCTCAAGCTTCAGCCTCGGCTTCGGCCTCGGCCTCGTCATATGGAAAATGGGGTCGCTAAATATAAATACTGAAAAGTGTATCTAAATTCTATTAATCTATTTATTGGTAAAGAGAAAATTTTGAAGAAATAAATTATAACGAAGAAAAGAAAGAACTCTATCATAGTTTCCAATTATATTATTGTATTGAATATCTGCTGGAAACGTTTAAGAGGTTTTTGGCTACGTGCTACAACTTTTAGAAAACTATTCAAAATAATTCGGTTTTTTAGAAATGCACAAATTTCTTTATAAGAAGGTAATGCATTTAGGCTATACCAATGACTGAACCTCTTAAGTACAATAACAAAATAATTTTAATTAAGATTCATTAGATTTTTATTTAATATTGTAATTATTTTTTAATGGTAATGAATATCATCTAGAAGTTCCCTTCTAAGCCTATGCATTAATTAAGTTGCTATTTCCGGAAAATTTTGATTTGTCATCACACTTACTAACTACTATATACGCCGAAAAAGTAAACAGAAAAACGAAAATCTATGTACTTAGGTAGAGTATATGGTTTATCATAACGCATAGTTCAATTTGTATATAAAAGTCTGTTTTACCTTAAACACATTTCAGAACGAAAATTGCATTTGATTGCATTACAACACAGAAAGTCAATAGAGCAAATTCCAAACTAAAGTTAAAAATGCAGCTTTTCATTTATATTTCTATTGTATTGGCGGCCATCGTTCTAGTTACCAATTGCAGATCATTAGAGATCGACGATGATTATGGAGCACAAATCAATTCCTTGTTAGCTGTAGATGGTAGCACATCGGAATATGAAAATGCAGGTGCACGAGAAGCGCGCAGGGCACAATTTGGTGGCTTTGGTTTTGGACGAGGAGGAGGATACGGAAGAGGATTTGGCGGTGGATATGGTCGAGGATACGGCGGTGGTTATGGCAGAGGCTATGGTGGTTATGGCAGAGGCTATGGTGGTTATGGAAGAGGCTATGGTGGTTATGGTTATGGAAGAGGCTATTATGGTTAAAAACTATAGCAATAATTATGATCACAATTTTGAATTACATATTAACTTTCGAATCAGATATATTAAATCATATTGTATTATATAATAGAGAAAAAGCAAAAATAAAAATAATTGTATAATTGTGCAGTATATTCATTTTTTTGTAATTATTTCTATACTTTCTGTTCAAAATAGGAACATATGACTCAATAGCATAAATCAGCCAATATATTGGAGAACATCTCACTCAATTGCTTATATTAATCCGCACCATTAATCTTTACCCATCTTGGTAGGATGTGTGTTAAAACGCATTATCCCATTTCTCAAACGCTGATTGACTTGATGAATCATGCATTCTTTTATAGCTAATAGAAACAATAGATTCATGGACAGCTTAGCTCAAATATATACATACATTGTACATAAGTAAGTATGTGTATGTATGATAACCTTTCATTCCATTTGGATTGAGGAGAAAAAAGTTTTTCAAATTTGTGTTTCAATTCCTTAGGTCGGCTTCTGTCATGCATCGTCAAAAGTTTTCAGTTGTAATTCAATTTCCCAAGCCTTCAAGGATCCACCAAAGAGTTGCCTTATACATTTTCTAGTGTGCAGACTAGCCAAATGATGGAAAATAAGATACATTGGAACTACCTTTGATGAGGTATGTGAGTCCATGTCAGAAATAATACTCGTACAAGGCCAAAACAAATTTTAAAATTTTGCATTTGTCCAGATTCATTTGCAGTTCGGACACCTCAAAAACAATCGAGTTTATTATCTTTCTCATTTTACAAATTCATTTCAATATTTTGTTTAAAATATTTGGAAATTAAATTATTCTTTTTTATTATTCTTAATAATTGTATAATTTATTAATTTTAAATTTTTTTTAATTAATTATTCTAATTTTAATCGAAGCGAATTTTTACAATATTTTTCATTTTAACACGTTTAGATTATCTCATATGCACAACATCGAATAAAAGTGAAAACTTAATATGTATTAATTTTTAATTGGGATTTTTTTTATAAAGAAATACATTCATTTTTTGGTATAATTTATGTTGCATTTTGACGAAAATATGTTGTAAAATGTGTATATCCACAAATAATTATAAAAAAAAAAAAAAATATTACGTTTTTAGCAAAAGCACTTTTTCTCTCATTTAACCCATCAGACTTTGAAAAATACCATAATTAATTTATAGGCAATAGTATTTTGTTAGTGAATAAATATAATTTACAAATTGTGAAAATATTAAAACATTATTTTGGTTTTTCAATAAAAGGAAAAACGTTAAAAAATAGAGTTTGAGTTTCTTTGATTGGAATTTGAAGCAACTAGTAAAATATGTAAATTGCTTTCCTAATAAATGGAATTTACTTTATACTTTATAATAGTTTTACGTTTTTATCGATTGTATTTTATTAATTAATTGATCACTTGTGTTGTATTTGTTGTTTTGTGTTGGGTTATAGTTGTAGTTGTTGTTGTTGTTAACGATTGTGATTGAGTTTTCGTTGTTTGCTGTGTGCTTAAATCTTTATGCATTAGTTTCTGTGATTGCTGCTCTTGTTGTTGTTGTTGTTGTTGTTTATATTGTTGTTGTCCTTTTAGATAATCAATATACATACGCCTGGCTTGATTCAGTACACGCGTAACATCATGTTTACGCACCATTTTATCAAAATGCATAGCAATCTCGTTATAGTCCATGCCCGTCTTCATAATAGTATTCCGATGTTGAAGTAACAATGTTAGACACAGGAACATTAGAAAAGAATTTCCGCCACCAAATTCAGTGGGTGGCGGTAATTCAAGTGACATATTATTTGCTAATCCATTTAAATTGTTGATCTTTTGCGGTGATTTGTTAAAGGCATCTACATCGGCTGCATTGGTGCCAACCTCAACAACAGATGGCGTTACATTGAGTGTTGTTTCTGTAGAAATGGGAATTACAACCTCGGGGAGACTGTTGCTGTTACGTATACCTACAACCGGATGAACAGAATTGTTGCCTTCGACCAATAGACATTCATCAATAAAGGGATTTCTCTTTAGTACTTCGAATTGGTTATTTAAATTGGTTGTGTCCGCCGTTGTCATTGTATGTTGTAGACTATTACATTTGGCAGATGCCATGCGTTGACGTCTTCGCATATGTAGTTCACTAACATCAGGGCAAGTTATGATTTCATTCTCTTTGAGATCTTCAACCAAATCGAGCACTTCCTTATCCAACTTCTCATATTCAATGTCATAGACTGCAGGGATTTCGTCTTCCGTAAATGGTACACCAAAGACTTGTCGATCTAGGTTTTCTGCCTCCAAACGCAACTCTCTTGTTATAGCTGTTGTCATTGGATAATATTCCTGATCCTGTTCTTGATTATCCTCTGGCGTTAAACACTCTTTTCTGCCACCATTTATTATATTCCCTTGCCCTTGAATTGGAGTTTTATCTGGTGATATAGCATTGACGTCCAGATGTAAACTATAACTGCTTAGGTTTTGTGATTGCTGAATAGCTGTAGCTGCTGTTGATGCACTCCATGTGTTCTCCGGCAATGAAGATGAGTCCGATTCATCGAGTGATGTGCCAAATGCACCTTTAGTCAGTTGTACCACCGGTTTGCCTACTTGTTGCTGGGGTGAAGGTGTTTTCATGGGTAATAATTGTGGTTTGTTATCGTTTGTTATTATTTGGTTAACAAATCGATCAGATATCCGACTTTTGTTAGCAGTCGCAAAGTTAAGGAATTCATTCAAATTTTTCACCAATTTTGGCGGTGTTTTGTTCTCGTTGTCAGAGCTATCAAAAGATAAACCCATGCGACTAGTGGCTGCGATCTTTTCTTTGAGATCTTTGAAATGTCCACCACTTGAGCTGCCCACACGTTTTACGCTCTCAGTCATCTGACTGGCGTGCGCCAACTGCTTGGCGATGATATTGCTTACGGTTTCATAATTGGATATTATATTTTTATTTTGCAATTTAGTTATGCTCTCAGGCACATTTTGTTTACTGTGGTGTTCAGTGTTGTTATCTTCATCCAAATTTGAAGAGGACGAACTACAAAAAAATGAGTGGGTTGCAAACGTTTCTTTGCTAGCAACATCAGCATCATCATCACAATCATTTGCAACGTCTACAGCGTCAATATTGTTATCAAGGGCATCATCCTTAAAAGGGTTTGTAGGAAGAAAACTAAATTGTGTATCATCTTCTGGTTGTGTATCTTCTTGTTGGTGTTTACTATCGAATACATCATCATCTGTATCTTCAGTTGTGGATAAATCATGCGATGACTTTGTATTTTCCATAGCGCCTTCGATTAGAGCAAGCATTTTAGACTCGTCCAGGCTTTGATGGGCCTTTGCTGACGCCCGCTTTTTATGTCGATTTGCATGTCGTGGAATATTGTCATCAAGGCTATGATTTAGGCGTTTTGTATTGTCGAGCATTGCGGGATGTAAGCCATGGTTGCTATTGCCAAATGAAGAGCTCAACGAACTCAATGAGGCTGAGGAGCTTTGCCGACGAAGGGCACAAACTTTCGTATATGGATTTTCACGCGGCTTTGTTAGCAAATATGAAGGACTCGTTGGTGTTGCACTGTAAGAACCTGACAAAGTGCTTGCACTTGTCGGTACGGGAGAGTCAGAAATAGGCACAAATTCCTAAATAGTTTAGTTTATTGATTTAATAATTTTAAAAATTTGGATTTTTCATTTAATAATCACCTTCTCGTATAATGGCAGCTCCTTGAAACCACTGCTATCATATTTTAAGGAACTCCATTGAACCTCAAGCATGCGTAAAGCATCATCAAATGGAAACTCTCGTTTCAGTTCCAGTAACAGCCAACGATAACAAAATAATAAATCATCTGCTTGCTGCGATTTTAAGTACTCCCAAAATTCTGGATCATAGTGACTCAAAGCTTCGGTGAGATGTGTAAATCTTTGAGTCATAGCAATGCCGTCAATCATAAAGTTACCACGCACTCGTGACATTATAGCACAGAAGCATATATAAGCCTGGGCTTCATCATTCATAGTAACCAGCAATGGCGATGCAATATCAGACATGCCCTGGCAATAGCTCACAGATGGATGATTGAGAGCATAGGTAGTCAAAATGTTAAAGAGAGATGCAATGTTCTGATTATCATCACTTCCAGCATAGAAAGGATGCAAACGATCTGTACGCAGGACATCTTTCTTTACCATACTTGTTACGTAAGCCAATTCTCCGGCGGAACTACCACGCTTGACTGCAGCTTTCCATGTTTCACGCAATTTGTAATAATGTTCGGACTTGCGGCGCATAAACTCCATTCGTTGATGACCATTCATGCCACTCGGATAGACATTCAGTAGATGTTTCCATACTACGCGTCGCAAACTAGGCTCGATGCCGCCTAAAAATATCACTTTCCGCAACTCATCGTTACGCTGTATTTGCCCTAAAGCATCAAGGAATAGGCGAAACTCATTGTCCGATAGTGGTGGTCGCGGTGGCAGTGCTGCCATAGTTTCTTCCGAAAGGTTCAATGCTTTTTGCACAATTGAAAAGGTTTTTTCCATTTGATTCATAATTAGACCTGGCAATTTTGTTTGCATTTGCTGAACATACTTTTGGGACATACCCAATGACTGCAATGGCGATATAAGATCACGTGCTCCACTTGTCCCCGACGACGTCGATGTTGCTGCTGGCATAGACGCGTTTCCATTGCCAGTTTGTGGTCTGCTTTCGACAACTGATGTTGTTGTTGGCGTAGTAGTAGTCTCCAGCTCCCACTCTTTCATTACGGTAAATGGCTTCACATCGATTTGCAACGACAAACATGGTTCCGTCGCTGTTTGTATTGATATATTGTGTATACGCAAGAAGGCTGCATCTAAATCCCAGTCTGATAGTACAGCCAAATAGATTTCATTACCCGCGGGATCAAAGGCTTTGTATTTAATGGAAAAATCTGATTTAATTTCAAAGGCCTTTGCCAGTAGCGAGTATAGAACTTCTAATGTGGTGATTTGTGGATCAACACTAAACTTACGCCATTCTGCTGGTAAATTCGACTCACATTTCTAAAAGACACATGAACATTGTTAGTAAATTGATGCAGACATATGTTTGGCATGCACAGCAGACAACAAAGAAACGGAAGTCTGCCTGCACATTATTCAACGTCACTAAAGCCACATAATATTGGGTCTCTTTCCCTCTTTCTAACTTACCTTGACTTTTACACGGACGGCTGCCTCCTTTGTGTAGACTCTAGCTGCCATGTTGCCAAAGACACTACCGGGCACCAGTTGTAGATCGTTTACAGAATTGCGTTACATATCTTTAAATTCATTAATTGCTTTCCTTTTGATAAATTAAAGCAGAATCCCATTTGATGCGTGGAATCCAAGTTTTTTTTATTCTGAATGTTTTGCATTTGCAACACAATGCTATTTTTTTTTTTTTTTTATTGTATTACCAGAGCTCAAAGTGCTGCTTTATTTCGATTTTGTTGTAATCGAAGTGACCAACACTTTAATTGAATTGAACAGCTGCTTGCTGCAGCCCTGTAAATTTATTTCGATTTCATTGTAATCGAACTGACTAACACTTTAATTGAATTGAACAGCTGTTAGTTGCAGCCATTTAAAATTATCAACCGGAAATCAATTTGGTTTTGCGTATAAGAGATGTGCAAATGGCTCGGCTCGAAGCTTTTGAGCTTTCGGCTTTTTGGGCTTTATTCTTTTGCAACAACCGTTAGTTTCTAGATTGTCATATTTTCACATTAAAATAAATGTAAAATGGTTCATAATCTTCGGTCACGTAATATTTGTGGCACCTCCGATAAATTGCGAGGCATAAATGGCCGTCGACATTCCTTTAATTCTCAATTGCAAGGCAGGTCGCGTGCTCTAGCACTAGAGATACCGGACCAATCAACACCTTTCCTTTATTCGCCATCGAAGTCTCTTCTGAGCGAAATAAATAAATGTTCCGATCCAGTTGATAACACGCCGAAACAAAATAATGCAATTTCTTCCACGCCAAGACGATTCAGGGCAAGTTTTTTGACGTCAACCAGAATAGATCATGGCGTCGTTAGAAATGATAGTGGCATCTTTAACTCATGGACAGCGAGTGAAGATGAGGGCCCTCATACATCAACAACAGGAGAGAATTCGTTGTCAAGTTATGAGCGTAATATTTTCAGTGCAGTAGAAGAGGCGATATTTTCAAAGACTTACAAAACTACCAAAGGTCTCTCATTGCATGGCATTCGCAAAGTTCTCGGTGAATTTGGTTACAATCCCAAAAAGTGTAAGAAAACTTAAATATTTTCTGTATGTATTATTATTGTAGAATATTATATTATATATTTTGTATATTCAGGCCAAAATAAAGTGCGTCGCTATGTGCGTGACTGCCTCCAAAATTGTAAGTTTGTGCAGATGAGTGGACAAGGTGCAAATGGATCATTTCGCCTTAACAAATCTCTGCAAAGGAGTTACATAAAAGCTCACAAATCTGGAAGAATTGTCAAGAATCGTAATGGTAAATTACAACATACTGGTACAAATCGGTTTAAATTCTATTAATACTCGTACTTTCATATTTTATAGTCAGCTCTATTCATGTATATCGTAAGCGATTTAAGCAACATGATATGGATATGTTAAATCGCATGATATGACTGATGTGTTGATATGAAAACAAATCATTTTTTCTTATTTAAATAATTGTCATTCTAAAAAAAAAAACAAAACTCCTAATAATACAGTACAAGCACACCAATACACAGTACAGGAAGAATATCTAAGGATCATAATGGTAAGTTTTGAGATCCTTTTTATAGAATGCTATTGATAAAATAATATTTTGTGCAGCATGTTGTTGTTGTTGTTGGTCGCCACAATATTAATACATCTGTATGTCACATGGAAGTCGCGTGCTGTATGATTCTTATGATATGGTAACAAATGATTGATTTTCTATTAAAAAAAAATGTGCAGGCGCATGAACAATTCATTCGAATTCAGTTGAATTGAATTTATAAATTTAGACGTTATTTTATTATATAATTTTTCATGTCAATATTTTTTTAAATTTTCTATTTATTTTTTGTATGTTTTTGTTTTGCTTTCCAAATTTATTTGTTTTACAATTGTACTTAATCAAATGTTTTGAAATTCTTTGTCACTCACAATTTGTCTGTTGTTGAGATAGGTCATGATGATGGTGATGATGACGTATATTTTTACATCGTCATGGACAAAAATACAAAATGCTTTCTGTGCTAAGTTGACTTTATGTAAATGCGCAACGAAAGCACGTGCTCGGCATGCCATGCGCCTGAATGAGAGTAAATATGTAAACATATCAACAACTTACATATGGTATATACATATGTATGTATGTACATATACATATCAATATGAATGTACATATGTATATAAACTATCCATAAACATATAGATGAAGGCCGCGTATTAAAGTATCTGACCCCTTTTCATTTAATTACATAAACTAAGAAATGGTAGCAGAATATTTTCATTGTTATGCTTAGAAGTTAATTAAAGTCTAATTTTATAGGATTTACTAACATAAAATATTATTAAATCACTATAGAGATGCACACATGGACTGTTGCTCCTTTGTTTATGCGCTTTTTTGTTTTGTTATTCCTTTTTTTTTTGCGGTTTTTCTAAACAGTTGCCGCTGCCGCTGTTAGTTTTGCGCATGCGCCTTACTCCAGCGTCTCTCTCCTATTTTAACATAACACTTGCGTTCTATAGCAAGTGCAATTTACTGTTAAATTGTGAATTATTATTCCTGAGACCCTTTATATAAAGCACATTTTCGAATTTCGATATTCAGTCTCATTCGGAGACTGTTGTTGTGGCAAAGAAAGGATAACGGCAACGGAGTCAATTTTGGTGTTCTATTTAGTAAAGCAAGTTTTTTTATTTTGATGTTATTATTGCTTAATGTATTTCTTTTAGTGAAAGTGAATTTGAAGTGTTAAAAAAAAAAAAAGGAAAAGTGTTAAGAACATTTCAAATTTTATTTAATAAACATATTTGTTAAAGAGAAATAAATTAAAGAAGAAAAACCATATAGATAAAATAATATGCAACAATAAAGAAAATACATAAAAAAATACATATTAATCTTATATATTTTTGATAGTTCTATAATTGAATATAATTAAAGTAAAGAAAATGGATTAATCATAAAATGTTTAAAATTTTTAATTCAATTTAATTGATTTGTGAATAAATTCTTATATATAAGTAAAAAAAAATAAACTTTTGTAATCTGGCAACGTCATTGAATCAGTTAAAGCGATCAAGCAGCTTTTGATTTCTTATTGCTGTTGGTTCTTTCAATTTCTCTCTTCATTTTAATCTTTAAATACAAAGAGAATGACTAATCAAACTGCTTATGTACTTATTATCAACCTTAGATTCTCTTAAATATATTCTTGTGTTTAAATGAAATTGATATTTTTTTATTAATATTTTCTATAAGAATATTTTGTAAATTTGCTTTATTTTTTTTTTTATTAACATTACATAATTGAAAAATCATGATAATAATGAATAAGTTTATTTGAATAAATGTAAATTTGAATTCAAGCAAAAACAGCTGATTTCTTACTCTCAACTCTCTTTGATAAATGCAACAAAATAATAAACAACACACACTTTGTGTCTCTCTGCACTTGAGAGCGACAGCACTTTGCTCTCTGCACTTGAGAGTGCGGCAACAGCTTCGCTCTTACATTTTGGTTTTTTGCTTTGCAGCTTCATTTGCGCGTTGCCAAAGTCAAAGTTTTGCCGTTTTACTACTTTGTCTTTGTTGTCTGTGCGGTAAACTTCAACGTGTTCGGTTTGTTGTAGCGGTAGAAATTATAGAAAAATAAATACATAAATTAAAAAGTGCATGAGACGCTCAAAATAACAACAAAACACAAACCAAAGAAAGAAAAGTATTGATAACAAATAAGCGCATTTAATAAATTTGCGATTATTTATTTATTTCTCTCTTACTCTAGTAAAGTCTAGCAAATGGCGTTTCTGTGGAAAAAGACGATTTTAAAATAAAACAAAAGTAAAAAATTAATGATGCTCATTAATAAAACATGAAATTGTCTGTGCTAAACTGAATAAAAGAAAACAATTGAAATGAAATAAAAAAAAAAAATTGTTACGCAAGCAATAAATAATATTTATTAAAATAAATATAAATATAAATAAAATTCGTTCAAACGTAACAAAATAAATATGTAAATAAAAATAATTGAATAAAAATGAAATTAAAGGAACAAAACGCACAGCGTTTGCAATTACAAAAAACACACACAAAAGAACAAGAGAAAATTGAAACTCAACAAAAATCAAGAACTCACGCTCTCTCGCACCCTAATGTGATCGTCAGTCACTCTGTCGCTCCCTGCGTTCTGTCTTCTGTCTGTCTGTCTGCATGCCAGTTCATATGTCAGTTTTGTCTGTCTGTTTGCCTGAGGAATCCCGACGCCCGGCGCTCTGTTCAGATCAGTTCAGTTTATAACTCTCCAACTGTTTTGCCGATGTTTTTATTGTTTTTTCTTTTTTATTGGTTTTTTTTTTCTAATTTGATTATGAAAAAAAACAACAATAATTTGAAGAAAATTATGAGATACAAAAGTATTTAAACATTTCGAAATATTTCTTTTTTTTCCGATTTTTTGCAAATTAAATATTGTTTCTTTTGTTTCATTTTTATAGACTCGCACTTCTCTCCCTGTGTCGTCTCTCCCTCTTCTCTCATTTCATGTTTGGTTCTGGTTGGTTCTGTTTCTGTTTTATTTCAATTTGTTTTTGGTTCATAAGAAAACGAATCTTTCTATCTTTCATTCTACATTCGACTATATTGTACTCGTATATTGTCTGTCTATCATTTGACTTGTTGGATGCCGCTGGGATTTGTTTGATCTTCAGTTTTCTTTGTTTGCTTTAATTATTTCTTAAATACAGTTACGAATTGTTATTGTTATTGTTGCTGCATTTATTGCATTTTACATTTTGTTTACAAATTTATCTATTCTAATAATATTTATTGTAATATGCATAAATAGATACATACTCGTATATCCAGGGGAATTTGAAATGTGTTTTGCTAAATGCGCTTTATATTAAGTCTGTCTAACTGACTGACTTAGTGACTCACTGACAGAGTGACGTTCACGTTCGTTAATTCATTCAGATTACCTGAAAATGTGGAATATTTTTATTATGAACTCACCCTGAGAATTTTACGGATGTTGTTCATTGTTTTCTTATTCAAATTTATTGCATATAAAAATTAAAAACAATAAATAAATTTAAATTTATTTGTGCACTTGAAAAACAATTAAACATTAAATAGAAGAAACAGCGGAATTGTAAAAAAAAGATAAAAAATATTTAAATTTCCCTTCTTTTGTTTTTCTGTAAATTTACAAAAATCTTAAAGAAGACAAAAAAAAAAAAAGATTGCAAAATTAAACATTTTGATTTGTTTATTCTTAAGAAGCAAACAAATCAAAAAGTATCTATAAGAACACAGTGAGTAAAGAAAATAATGAAAGGGCCTAGAGTGAGCATGATTGATGTTTTTTCAATTTGAAAACAGATAACACAATTCCAAAACTTCCGGGTGGGTGGTACTTAGGGCGGCGGGTCATTGGCACTTTGGTACGGTTACCTTTTACTTTGCAACAAATAAAGATTTTACTTTTAGTATTTTTCTTTATGTATTTTGAAATCTTTTTGATGAGTTGAGAAATGAAGAAGATTCTTGCAGCAAATAAAGTTTCTTTTTTATTTTAAATTTTTTCAATAAACAAATTTGTTCATTTGATGAATATTTAATTGCTTAAAATTAAAATAAAAAAAAAAAACAACAAATAAAAGGAAAGAAAAAATGCTATAAGAAACAAACTATAACTTCGGTTGCAATGGAAATTAAACACCTTTCACACATTTGATAAATTTAGGCATCCAAAAAGAGACAACGGCAAACAAACTCTATCTTCTGAAAAAAAAGGGAAGCTTCAAAATTTTGTGGCACTAGGTTTTGTTTTTACAGCGCAAAGTGGGCGGTTTTCGATATAATTTTGGGAACATATGGTTTAGAAGTATGAAGGTGTCTCCTCTAGCTGACTAATTGAGAATATTGTTGGTTCAAGGCGCGGTTGCATATTCTATATTAAGGTAAAACTGAAAGGCTCACATTCATTTTGTAAAGGTTTGCAAAGAGTTCTTTATAAGTACAAAACCTTGTTTTTCTGCCCTAGGGGTATATTATATGGTTTGGGTGAAGGTTATTTCTATTTAATTCTGTCTCTAAGTTATATTTCTTACAAATTAGTTTAGATCTCTGCAGCCTAAGGTAAACCTACTATTGTAACATACTTTATGAATTTACATGCTCCGAGGAGCTGGTGTGAATGACTTTCTCAGCAAAATACAAAAATCTGGTCCACCATGTACAGAACTCTGCTAATTCCTTTTCATCATCTTATAGCCTACAACAATCATTACGACTTATTGTTTTTCTTTTTTTTTTTTTTTTTTTTTTTGGCATTTTTTTTATTAGTCTATATAAGTCTGAGTTGAAGATTCATGGCATTCGTTACACAAATATAAATACATATGTATCTTGTTTTTATCTTCTTAGTACCTTGAGGCCAATATTTCTATCCATTTACAATATTTCGTTGCTGAACACTTTCTCTTATGGGGAGTTTTCTTTAATGCGTTACTGACATCTCCGTATAGCTTGTAATACCTAAAATATGTAAGGGATGCAAATAAAAATTGTCTGCAAGCTATTTTAAAGCATTTGTGTTTTTTTCTATGCTTTTTAATTGGTAACGGAAATCAATGATTTTTCATTGAATTAAAATTAAAACGAAAAGAAAATATACACATTATGATATTGAAAAGATGTTGAAAGTGCGCCAATAATCTTTTCTCTAGTCTAATTTATTTATTTATTATTCTGTAATTTTAGTATTTTAAAAACATTTAATTGATATTAAAAGTTCTAATACACATGAAGGATCTTTGTTGTTAATTTGGTTGAATCTACAATAAAATATTAGTGCGTATAGTATCTAAATGTATCTATGACTATCTCTGTGTATGTGTTTGTGTGTGTGTGCGCGCGTGTGTGTGTATTTATGGAAACATATAATAGTAATAAAAATAAAGTACTCTTTGTGTCCAATATAAATGTAATAAATTTATAACTTTGTAAATGCACCATCTGGATTTGGATTTACAATTCCATACCACACACTCACTCACTTACTCGATCAAATCGGCCAAAGTTTACCATGAAAATTGTTTAAAATTTTTCTATTAAAAGGAACACGAAATTAAAAAAAAAAAGAAAAACAAAAACAAAAATTAATTTTTACACAACACGCAATTAAGTGTAAAACAACAATAGCGAAGGCAACGGCAACGGCAACGCGCATCAACAACAAGGAGAATCAATTAAAAGGCAAATACTACAAGTATTTTATGCAAAGTACTTTAACAATTATTATTGCTTTACGTTAATTGTTCAAGGTGAGTTGAAAATTGAGTTTTCATTTCCCTTTCTCTCCCCTAGTGTACTTAAAAATCTATACTACAATAGAATAAAATAAAATCGTTTATTTAATTTTTAATGCACAAAAAGAATCTTAGAGAGTTTAGCGTACTTTTTCTCCCCTATTTATTTTGTAATTCATGAAATTTTCAATAGTTTTTTCAATTTTTCCCTTATTAATAGTCCTTGCTTTTGTAAGTATTTGGACACAAATGATGTCAAAAATTTCATTTACGGAATTTTCTAATAAATCGCAAAAGAAAATTGATGCAAAATTTAGGCGTACAAAAAGAAAAGAAACTGAAATAAAAGTTGGAAGTAAAAGTAAAGTTTTCCTAATATGACGCAATTTAATAAAAATGCAAAGAAAAATAAAGAAAACTTAAGCGAAGAGAAGACAAAAGAAAAGTTTGTCGACAGAATTTATTTCCGTGCCAATAAAAAGTTCACTTATGTACTTTGTGGGGGCCTATAGACTAAACAGATTATACAAGTAATTAACATCAATAAAACAAACTTATAAAAAAAAACTAAATGAAATCAGCTAACCACAACTTTCCCTGTCATTTCTTTTACTGGTAAATTCTGCCAAGAAAGTTAACAGAACAGAAGAATAGAATAGTCAAAGAGATTCGAGACTCAAGGGAAGAGAATTGAAAGGGAAAGTAAGTGAAAAAATCCCAAAATTATGAGGACTTCACTCCTAACAGTTAAGACATGTTAATATCTAAAAGCATCATACACATGTACAACAGATAAATGAATGAATAGGTGGATAAATGGAAACAACATTTAACTGTCAGAGATAATAGGTCGGCCAAGTCGCCTCCGAACTAACTTAAATTAATTTAATTTAATCAGACAATCAAAAGTGAACTAGATAATTGTCATTGAAATACCCAATCTTTATATAAAAAAAGGAACCTGTACGAACGCTCATCAATTGAAAACGCCTGAACCAATTTTGATATTTTTTTTTTTTTTTTGTTGTTGTACTTATAGATTCACCAAGATGGTTTTTGCTTCACTATACTAAGCCGATTTTAATAATTTTTTTTTTAAATGTCAAATGAATGCTAAGAAAAAGAGTTGCATTCTTGTTTTTTTATTTATTTATTTATTTTATTTCTGGTTTGTGAATAAAGTTTCAGATATGCTTACAGTTTATAATACTATTGAGCAAAGAATTGATTTTAAAATTTCGTGTTTTGCCAATGAAACTGTACTTTATTGTAGAGTTGGGGTATAATCAATCTAAACCATTCATTACCTGATGATGTGCTCAATTTTCTGTGTTGTTACGGTTCCAATCAAAACGGAATTGTATAGATATTTTCTTTTGTTTTGTCAAAAACTGCTAATCATTCAACCATAATTGTCTTCGTCATTGAGATAAATGGTGCTTGACAATCGACGTCATAATAAACTTGAAAAGGAATTGTTACATCATTTTAATCATTATAAATCTTACAAATTTTTTACGATATACGTCTTGTAGAACAGAGTTCTGGAGAAATTTTAATTGAGAAACACAACAGAACTAAGCTAAATTCATATGACTCAATATAGTACTTACAATAAAATTACCTAAAAAGTTTCAGTCAATGAGTTGACAATGCCGTTGAAACATGCATCAAAATTTATTACAATTTTTTCATTATTTCTTGAAGATAAACAAAAGTAAAATTATCTACAATATAAAAAAGAATATTAAGTATTTTAGGCATAGTTCTTGGCAATAGGCAGGAGACAACAATTTAAATATGTTTGGTATTTCAAAGGGCTACAAATGCTGGTGCACATTGATTGACGCTCAACCTGGTGATGAATGGATAAGGTTAACCAACATATGTGCCTTCAGATATGATAAAGTATTTTACCAAATGTCACCACAAAGGAAGAACGAGAATTTTCTAGACTAATTAAAATGTATGCCATTTGATTTCATATCGTATCGTCTACCCAAAATCCTTTCAACAAATTATTGTCATCTTCTTAAGTAGAAATTATATGCTCTTTTCAAATATTGTGAGTCTGTAGTTCGTTCGCATGTCTTTCGGTTCCTTTTCAGAATCTAATGTTTAACTTTTGACATTTTTAGACAATTGCTTTTGTTATTAGCTTCATTTGATTTCATTTATTAAACCAAGAAATTTTCTCTCAATCCTCGTATATGTACGAGTATATACCACCAGTATCTGTCTATGTACAGTTTGGTAAGCGTCTTTTGTTATCTGAAATGTTGAGTTAAGTTTGCGTCTTGCGTAGAAGATGAAGAGCTGATATTTGAACAGTAAAATGTTGTTGACGCAATTTGTAAACGTAACGTTAATGTCTTGATAATAGAATCGTTAAAAGATAAAGACAAACTACTACGAAATGAAAGATGTCATTTGCTATATTTGCTTTGGGTTCTATTTAGTTTTTTTGTCAGATTTTTTTTGTTTTGCTGTTGTCAAACTAATTTAGAAATCTCAACACAATCATTATCTGAACACCTTGAATTTATATATCCATATTTATTTTAGTTCTCTATTTATTTGCTGCTGCTGCTGTTTGTCTGCTTTGTTTTATTTTATTTTATAAACTTTTATAAAAGATAATAGACTTTTTCTTTTTTTTTTATTGAAGTTACTTAAAATCGTGATTGTTAAGAATAAAGACTCTATTTTAAATATCCTTCTTATAAAGGAGCAACACAAACAATTTAGAGAAATGCATATTCAAATTTCAACAGTCATTCGATTGTTCCAATGTTAAGATAAGATGTTTGTGGCTAACAGTTTTTTTTTTTTAATTTACTATATGTTGACATTTATAAAATTGCTAATAGAATTGAGAAATATAATAATATAGGAACTTAATAATAAAATGATTATCAAACAATTTTAAAGTAATAACTATATTGGGTTATTAATTAGATTGAAGCGATTAAGACATGTGCGCAATGCAATCTATTAATATAATCTTAAAGAGTTTTACATTTTAATAATATTTCCAGCTAAGCCTTCAATTAATCTAAGATGTCTTACAAAAACATTGACTAAATGTACAATATTTGAAGTAGGAAGATGAAATGTGTACATTATAATGAAAACAAAAATACGAATTGAATTTGAAAGTCTAATCATTTAGCAAGGTTTTACTCCAAGAATGTAATTTCAAATGTCAACATTTGCTTGGAGATAATATAATTTACACTGTGTATTGTACAAAATTGAGAAGAAATATTAAATAATGATGAAATATTTAAAAAAAAAAAGATTTATATAAACTTCTAGGATTTGAAGAGATTTTAGTATTTCTGTATATTTTACAAATAAAATCTAATCAAAATTAATGAAATTGCAATTTTGTGTACTACAATCATGGCCCTTGAGACAAACATAAAATGATGTATGTACTTACTTTTTTTTTTTTTGTAACATTTCAAAGAAAATTGATACCAACAAAAAAGAAATACATTGAAGTAACATATACTGACATTTTTTTAAATTTAAAAATTGTACACATCATCATTGATTCATTCTAATGTAAAAAAGTTTTTCTTTTTTCTTTTATATTAAATGTTTAGGATGAAGTAGAAGATGTCAACATAACCTTAGGTAATCGCTTTCAAATGATAAAAGGACATGCCTGGTGCATGTATCTTTTTGTGTTTATTCAAACACGTGTTGTAGCTTGCTGCTGCTTAGTGTTTATTCTTGTTAGCTTGGCCTGATTGATTTGCCGTTTGAGTGGTCTTAGGTCGGTGTTAGATATTGAATTGAAAGAAATTTGTTGCCATTTTCAAGTTGGTGTTTTATTTGCTTCTAGCAATATTTTCGTGTTCATGACGTTGAAAAGTTTCCATTTACCTTCGAGTTAGCTTCAACTTGAATAAAACAAGAATGAAGGTGTTACGTAAAGTATCATTTCATTCATTCAATTTACTCTATTATGTTTTCTCTTCATGGCTCACATATTTTCTTTCCTGATTTTTACAATATTTTTTTTTTTTTTTTTTAGTTTACTTGTCATTGATTTTTATGTTCTTTACATACTTTTAGATATTTTGTATATATATATTGTTCATACTTTACTCCAATACTTACATGAATATGTAATAAGAGTTTATGCTGTAAATCTAGGCAAAATAGAAGTTGAAGTTTTCGTCCTGATGTCGCAATACTGATGTTGATGCTGCTTCCCTTTTTTGAGTTTAATGTATTAAGTTAGTTGATTTTGCGCTTGAATGGCTGCAATGTTGTTAGTAGATTTCCTAAGCTCATCTAGCAGGCTTTTCTTTCCATTTCTCCTTTATACACTTTGGTTTAAAACTACTTACTATACGCTCAATCAAATACCAATTTCATATATTGTACATAGCACGCTATCAATTCAGTGTCAGAAATCAGTGAAATAAATACACATAGGCATATATGAATTGCAATAATATGTAATATTTTTTTATGAGGAATTTTTCATTTGATTTATTGTTTAGGGAGAAAATAATGTGACGCCTACATTTTATCTCCGTTTAACATATATGGATGTGAGCAATGCCAATAAATAAAAGAAAACAAATATGACAAGATCATTTAAAAAGTATCTGAATGAATTACATACTTGTCTATAACACACTTTACATTGTAGAAACAGATGCAAACACACATGCATTACATGCCTTTCTAAGGGAAAACTTGGAGGAAAATTCTAATGATATACGAGTATGTAGTATTTATTTGTAAAAGTTTCTCTGCGTTCTTCGTTTTATGGTAAATCATGAGTAGGTAACATTTCACCTTGTTTTATACTTAAGAAGAAGATACCAAAGATACAATAAATTAAAAACTTTTTTGTTTGTTGTGAATTTAGGAACTTTGAGTTTTTGTTTAAAATTTCACAAAAATTATAATTCAACTCAATTCTCATCATCATCATCATTATCATCATCATCATGGTTTGAAACAAATATTTTCTCATGTCATTTTCTGATGATTTCTGTGTGTTTTACTTTTCCAATTTATTTCAATTAAAGTTTTATAAACAAATCAAAAAGTATCATCAGCTGTGTGATACTACAATGAAACAATTCAAACTTTTCATTATTTATTTAGGTATTTCGAAATTTTTATTACTTATTTGCTTTGAAAGTATATACTCGTAAAATATTCACCTGAACTGAACAGAACAGAATTCTCAATTTGTTCTTTTTTTTTGACACGAATCTTATAAAGAAATACAAATAATTAAATAAAATAAAGAAATACTGATAATATATACAGGTTGGTAGAAAAGTCTTGAAAGCAAAAATGAAAGAATGTTAATTTTTAAATGAAATAAGTTTTTTTATTCAACATAATCTCCCTTAACTTCAATACACTTATTCTAATGATCCTCCAATAATTTTATACCATCTCTGTAATGATTTTTCGGAAGCTCTGCAAAACACTGTTCTAAGGATGAAGAAGCTATTCATTCGACGGAAAACGCTTTCCACGAATAAATTGTTTCAAGCTTCTGAATAGGTAGTAGTTACTGGGAGCCAGATCTGGTGAATACGGTGGGTGTTCAAGCAGTTCGAACTTTAATTCATTGAATTTAGCCATCGTCAAAACTCTTGTGTGAAGAAGTGCATTGTCTTGATGAAAAATGATTTTTTTCTTCTGTAAACCGGGTCTTTTTTCATTCAGCTGATCCAAAAGGTTGCAATAATATTCAGAGTTAATTGTTTTACCTTTTTCAAGTTATTCAATCAAAACATCCCAAAACACTGATACCATAATCTTTTTTGCCGATCGTTCTGACTTCACCCGGTTTGGAGCTGAACAACCAGCTTCAGTTCACTGTAAACGTTCCTATTTCAGTTTTGGATCTTGGCGCTAGATCCAAGTCTCATCCATAGTTATAAACCTAAGCACAAAATCTGTTTTATTTTGCTTAAAACGCTTCAAATTACGCAGAGAAATTTGTTTTCGGTTCAGTTTTTGTTGAATTGTTAACTAATGCGGTACTAACTTTCCAAACAGATTTTTCATCTGCAATTCTTCATTCAAAATGTAAAGTACCCTTTCCTCTGAGATGCCTATGGCATTAGCAATTTGACGCTTAGTCGAATTTGGATCATTTCATACAATATTATAAACTTGCTCAATGATTTCTGATGATGTTGCACTTCTTGGGCGTCCATTGCGTGGTTCATCTACAACGCTTGTACGACCACGTTTAAACTCCAAAACCCATTGATACACAGTTGGAAATGATGGAGCAGATTCTTTTAAGACCGCCACCAATTTTTTTTTGGATTTCTGTTCCTGATAAACCTTCCACAACAAAGAATTTTATCACTGCACGATATTCGGTTTTTTCAATTGTAAACAAATAGGCTCAACTTCAAATGCCTTGTAAACAAAGAATAAAGTGACCAATCAAAATATTTTTTATGTGATCAAATGAAAGATGAAGTACAATATTAATATACGATTATAGTTTTTATTTTCCTACTATTTAATAGGTGTCGCTTTCAATACTTTTCAACCAACCTGCATATACATTTGTTATGTCTATTCCCTTTAAAATACTTAAATTTACTAAATTCCAACCCCCTTGCAAGGACCCTAATTCACAACAGAGCTCCTCGTCGGCTAAAACGGCTTCATCAAAATGACCTCCTCATAAGGAGTTTATAAAAACTTAAGGTAACATTTTCCTTTGAGTTCACATGACTTTCCTAAAGACGATACCAATATGTAACCATCGGGTTGATTAATATTTTTAAAAAAGTGACAAAAAAAAGAAAAAAACAACTAAATTCCATTATCAAAAATATAAATACTTTTTTCTTTTAACTAAAGCATAAAGATGTCGGTACTTATACATAAGTATTCTATTAGGGAAAACCCAAAGTAATGTCATAATAATGAACTTAAACAGATTGTAATGTTAAAAGCCTTCCAGATAAGACTGAAACTTTTATGTAAATAAAAAGATTACGTGTCTTGGACCCGTCTACAAACTTTTTAATAGTTTGTTATTTGTAAAAATTGGTAGATTTTAATTGTTATAATAATAATAAGATAAAACTTTGGCTTCAACGAAGCTTATATACACTTCACATAAGTTGGATTGTTTGATTTTATTAATTATTATTTATTATTTATTGTTCAATTGTTTTGGTCATTTATTTTATATTCCATAGCATTTAACAGTTGACAGCACGCGTTTTTACAGTCATCTATAAATGAATAGATAAAATGTACGAAGTTTTCTTTCATCATTTATTAGAAAAAATATTTTCTTTTTTGTGGCATCGAACCGAAATTTGGACATTATAAGTGAGATTCAACAACCATGTGAATTTGAAGAACTTAGGATTACTGAATCGTATAGCTACCATATAAACCCATATTCAAATTCATGTTCTGATTACAAAAACTTTTTCATTATTGGATATGTGTCTGACTCATATTCACCAACTATGTTCAAGCACCTAAGCTTACTGGATCGTATAGCTTCTATACAAATATTTCGGTCTCAAGGTAGAAATTGCAATATGAATACTGACTCTACCCTAAACGTAAGACAAATCAATTATGTAATATTTCTGTTTACTCAATCACATGAGCGTAGGCAGAAACATGAAGAGTGAAGAGTAATACAATTTCGGCATAGCTAAAGATAATCTGTTTTTCTTGTTATACTCTGTACGGGAGTGAATAGTATTATAAGTTTGTTATGAAGTTTGTAATAGGTAGAAGGAGGCAAACGAAACCACATAAGGTTCTCTTCCCGTACAAAACACCCATTTGAATTCATGTTCTTATTAGAAAAACTTTTTTGTTTTTTGTCCTAACGAACTGAAACTTGGACACTATCAGTTTCCAAGACAGGCGCAGTTCATTTGTTGGAACCAGCTGAATCGCACCACGAAGAAGGGTACCTCCCTTACAAACCCCGTGAAGAAAATTTCATAGTCGAAGATAATGTTCTTTCTAGTTTTAATTAATTTAATTTAGTTTTCTATTTTGCGAACGGGGAAACGAGTTTTTTGTTTTTGTATTATGTATAATACCTAAGACAATTTTTTTAATAAAGCTCTTTAATGGGCTTAGAATCCAGTCGTTTAATGTCACATTGACACAACACGAGAAAATGCTGTGTTGTTTTTATTAAAGTAATTTTCATCTTGAAGAAGCAGATACTTCTTCATCTTTGTCACTTGCAAGCAATAACTTTGCATGCTTTGCTTTGCTATTCGAATGAATTTTGTTACCAAGGCATGGTACTACTATATATGAGAAGGTGGGTATTTTTGACGTCACTTTACTTTATTTTACTTTATTGGTGCAATTATTAGTTTGCTTTGTTGATTTCCCACCTACCCGTGCTTGAAACACTTATTGGTAATAAAGGCAACATAGAATCTGCACCAATGTTTACGAATAGCTTCGCTGCAACTTTATGATCAAGTGAACCAGCAATGAGAATATTTAGATAAAAAAAGAAATCAGATGTAAAAAGTAACTCTTGGATATGAAGTACCAGTATTTTACGTGCTCACCTGTCTGTGAAGACTTAAGAACACGGTGCCAAGCACATGGATTGAAAAACGTCAATCAACGTCCCCTTGGATATATATCCGCAGGTCCCAAATTAGAGTCATATTCATTTTGGTGGGGAGCGAGGCCCATCTTAAACCTCTGCTGCTCTCTGGGTCACAGCACCCGGTAGTATAACGCTACTCCACGCCGAGTTATACTCTATGCGCATTTGGGTATTAAACCATAGCCACCACGATACTCCCACAAGGGGGCCGTACCCGCTGGCCAAGACGGAACAAGTCCCGTGGGCTCCTGTACTACCAAATTCAAAATCCAAAAAGTCCATGGGTTGGTGACCCATATTGTTTTCATTCATGTAGTAGCCAAGAAATCCCATTTATAGAGGATAACCTGGATCACAAATTATAAATGAAAATAACGTTCCCTCCAGGAATATGAGTTCTATACATCAAGACTATAAAACTCAGAAGAATTTCCCGGAGGGGGCAACTCTTGGATATAGTGATTACTTTTCCTATACAAAAAAGAAGCGCTGGAATGACAAAGTGATTGTTACTGTAACTAAAAATCGTGAGCCTCATTACCCACCATATTGTGTGAAGCGTTAAGAGCCTACAATCAATGAATGGGAAGCTTTGATATATTCGATAACTGCAGAATCCGAGTGCATGGCAGAAAGTGGTAGTCACTAACCAAGGAAAAGTGCTTAATATCGGTTAATTAAATGCGAAACAAAAAATCAGAAAGTCAACAATTCGCAACTCATGTGTGATATTCTTAAAAACGTTTTTGGTCTACATATTTATCGCATTTCTCACATTTCCAGACTGTGTTGCTATGGCAGATGCCACAACAAAATGATTAAACATAAGTATGTATCTTGTTTGAAATAAATTTTTGAATCATAAATAAATGTTACTAAATAAGGAAGTTCAATGATATTTTTTTTTTTGTTCGTTTTCTTGTCCTAGAATTCCGCACATTTTGATAATTCAGAAACAGCCCCATTTTTACCGTCCGGATTATCGAGTTCAAACTGTACAGATGTTTGTTTGTATGTTCCCCAATGCACAGTCTTATACAATACAAAAAGCAGGTTGATGTGATAACATATTTAATTTTACACAAGAGTATCTTAAACTGTCGACCCCTCGGGCCACGATACAATAATTTCGACACTATCTATTGTATATATGTACATACTTACATACATACGTCGTTAAATGTTCAGGATTGGGATCAGGGGATGTCCACTGACTACATAAATATAAGAACCGCTGCTGTACACACTTTCAGTTGGGACGAGTGTATGGAAATGAAGTACTCAGCATTAATTATATTCAACATAATGACTATCACCAAATTTAAATGTGCTGCTCCTTCTACTGTTCGAAATGCTGTTCGTGTAAAAATGATTACTGCTATGAAATTTGACGCAATTGAAATTTGTTTTTATTTAACAAACTATTAAAGCAACCTCAAACATCATCGCGCTTCTGGACTGGAATAAAGAAAATAATGCTTAGCACATTAAATCTGAGAGATACTCGTATACTCGTACATGTTTGTACTTATGTTATGTTACTTAGTTTGGTTTGCAACACATGGGGCTAAGATAATCAATTTAATTGTTAGACGCCACGTCAAATGTTGCTGACGTTTACTTCTTCATTTGTGGTTTCTTGTTTATTAATAATTTTAGTAGATTTGTGCCGATTTCGTTTACATCTTTTATGGCAATATGAGTGAATAAAATGAACCAGAAAATTTGTATAGTCTGCTACTCAAATAAATATAAATATAAATAGCAACACATAACCTTAATAGTAAGGTCTTTAAAATTAACATCATCGTGTGGTTGCCATGTTGTGTGTGATATGTAGAATAGTATCGGATTTCATAAACTACTTATAATAAATATAATTAAATCTATGTATTAATGCTTTCATTGGGAAATGGTTTTGACATGGTATGGTGAAAGAATTTCCAATTAGTTCTGATGTTGCCACTATCATTCTTGTTACTGCTTCTGTTGATAACGATATGAGCATCATATTGCTGTTTTTGATGATGTGTGCAAACTTGACTCGTTCTGTCTTGTTGTTTAAGAGCAAACACAAAAAAAAAAATTGGCCGATTTTCATGTAAACATACTTTTTGAATGGGACACATCCTTTCCATTCCTTTCGTTTCCTAGCGTTGACTGGTAAGAAAGACAAATTGTCGTTGACATTTTGTCAACCATCACATCACCATCATCGGCAGTGACATCGATCTGCATGGCGCATAACTCACTTGTCTGTTCACAAATGATCTGACATCAAATGGTACCATACCGGTCCGGACAGGCCAGAAACACTTGAGTTTAATGATGCTATGCAGTGGTGTGTGTCCTTCGCATTTTACTTTATTTTCATAATTCCTATCTTCCTCTCCTGTGTGTCCTTCGCTGACAGTGTATCTCGGTTATGAGTGAATTTCTCATTTGTTAGGTTGCTTCATCATTATTTTCGTTTCTAACTTGAAGAGGATTTGTTGTGCTTTTCGGTGCAAACATGTCTGCATGTGTCCTTCTTCTAGTTACTGGCTTCAGCAGTCAATTAGGCATGGAATTTTAATTATTACCTAGAAATTTGCATTGATTTTTTTTTTCAATCCATGGGCTTTGCTTTATCTTTTGCTATACAAAAACAGTGTTTGTTGCCAAAGGAAAAACTGGAATAGAAATGAAAATTTATTTGAATTTTCACGCCCGCTTGCATATATTTAATTTCCATATTTCATTCATGGCACGTTCAATGTCGCCGCCATTAGGGCCAAATTGTATTATTGATTTTGAATGTTCGCCAAGTTGTGATTTTTATGCAATTAAGCACTGAATGCATTCTCAGTTATAAGTAACACAATAGTTAGTAACACATGTTGACGACAATCAGAAGACAAAATGATGTTGATAATTTATTTATTTACATAATACAAAAATCGCAATAGCAATATGCTATTTGACCACTATAAATTAGGATTTAAGTTCAATAACATAAAGTATGCTATAAAACAAAAAAATGAGTATACAGAGGTTTGTACATTTTCCCCAAGTTAAGATCGTTTATGTGTAGTGAATGAGATAAACACAAAGTATGTACTTATATATAAATACAAGATATAAATGTACTTAAAAGTCTTTGATATATTTCTCATACCAACCAAAATAAACTTGTTTCACGGCTTCATTTCCTGATTTTTTTCTTTCTTCTTATATGTATTTACTTTTATTTTATATATGTACTTATATTTTTACAAGTATATTTGGTTTTTTATAACTTTTTCTCGTCAAAAAAAAAAAATTTAATGAATTATAAAAATAAACGTTGTAAAAGAGGATAGGGGGAGGAGACACAGACTCTTTGAATGTTTGTTAAAAAATCGAACATTATGAGAAATATCCAACTTTTCTTTATAAAGCTACGCCCATGTGGATATATCCTTAGCTAATATTGTTTATTTATGGATTTTGTTGTATTTGTGTTTACTCATATTTACCGTAATGTTGTAAGCTTACAACAACAAAACAGAAAATCACTTATAGTGATTTTGTAAACAAATACTTACTCACATATCTAAAAGTGTATGTAACAATGCTACTTTTGTAACTACAACAACAGTTCCATGCAAATATTGACATTGGCCAATACATTTGCTAAGCATTTAGTAGGTTAGGTGCCTTGTTACATGGACATGAATAGAATGGAATTCACGTTTTGCATTCAGGCCATAGTCAATAGCAACAATAATATACAAGTAACAATGCAGAAGTCCAATTGCGGTGCATTGCATTGCTTTGGTACTTTTCGAAAATTCTCTTTTATTTCAGTTTAATTACCCATGAAATTTTCACAAAATATTTTTCATGACATCCTATTTGATGTTTGAGGGGCATAGGCCCATCCGTCGGAGACTTCCATTACAAATAAATATCATTATGACGAAAAGACTCGATAATGCCAAATTTATCGCCCGTCCGTCCATCTGTCTGCTGCTGCAATGCAAACTTTAATTTTTATTTTTTTTTTTTTATTTAACTGATATTTGATAAAGACATAGTTCTCCGCTAACTGGAAGATATAGACCCCATAAAAATTTTATATAATATTAATTAAATATTTCGTAAAAATAAACCGAGTATATCCAAAAATTGGAATGATCGGACCAATATTTATATAAACTTGTGATTACTTATGAGTTTTTCTATAGAAAAATTGTGCGTTTCTTAAGATATTCAAGCTAAACTTCACGACTCAATTTGGGCAATACTTACAAAATATACAAAAATTGGGTGCTATTGGGTCATGTTTTATTTACGACCTGTTCCGCTGGATGCCATTAAAATATGACGCAAGGTATTCATTGATAGTAGTATCATTTAATTCCAGTAAAACGACGTTACGATTACCCTGACAGTTAGATCTTCTAGTTATGTTTAACCACTGGTATATGGACTCCAATAACTTTATTGATTGCCTTTAAAACATTTACCAAGGAATTTTAATACTTTAGTTGAGGCTCGATCTTAGTCAATGGATTCTACAACAAGGTGGACATCTCCTGGGCATCAGCAATTTTGGTTAGGATGGTGAGAATATCATCTTCATACGGGTAACTCGAAACATAAGCATTCTCTCTCTTATTGTTATGCGATTGACAACTGACTAGGATATCATGACACACAGTCAAAATTCAAATTAAAAAATTTGTAAAACTAACAGTTGGAAAAAATGATGCGTTTGTTTCTTTTAATAATGAAAATGTTTCAACTGAATTTTACGAGTGGGTATTTTTTATATGAGTTGAACAAATTTTCAACTTTAAAATATGCTAAATGTGCGTTGAAATGATGTAACCTTGAAAAGAGTGATTTTAAAATACTTAAAGTCCTTGCTGACCAAAAAGGAAAAGTTTTATTATTTCACTAAGATTCACATGGCAACTTCCTTGGTCTCGTTAAATTTGAGATTCAGTGTATTGTAGCAATGTGATGAAAACGAAAGCCACTCTATACTACAAACTACTTATACAAAGACTTTTCTTCATTTTTCTTGGCCAACAACAAAAACTTATGCTGTAGTAAAACAACAAGATACAACAATGACTGCATAAAAAGGAACAAAAAGTAAAAAGCAATAAAGACATCGGCACTGAAAATGTAAAGTTTTTCCTTCTGTTTTTCCCAAACCACGTATAATAGTGAAGTCCTGCGCAAACAAATGGGGTCAAAATGAAGTTTTATTTGAAATATGTCTATGTGAGTATTATATTAGTATATACATGTAGTATTAATGTACGTGTTTTGGTAGTAGGTGAAGTAGTAGTAGTAACAGTTGTAGTAGTTTTAGTAGTAGTTATGTATTATATTATAACCTTCAAAACAACAAAACTTCATATTGATGGTAGTTTTCCCTTGCCATACATTTGATATTTTGAAACATTTTTCTCAATTCCCCCGCACTTTTATGGGTTGTTTTGTGCCTCTGTTGGATTTTATTACATTTTTATTTGCATGTTTTTCTTTCTATATATTCTTTGTTTTATTCTTGTTATGCATTTCATGGAGATTGTGAATAGTATTTTCACTATGTCGTTGTGTTTGTAACGCATTTAACGTGACCCCACAATGCGATCAGCATCAAAAGAAGAAATCATTTAGCACAATAGTATTTTAGAATTTAAGCTATCGATTTGCATTTACATGCATATAAGCTAATAATATACTTAAGACGGAGTTTTCCGTTCACTAGAAGAAACAGTTCCTTTATAATCCAATATTAATTCTATAACTAGCGTTGCTCGGCGGGCGTTCCTAGGCCCCCGATGTGATGTAAGTGTGTGATTTTTGTAGTCATTATTGTTGACATAATTGTTTCCCACCAACATTACATCGTTTCTTTTTCTTGAATCAATTAACCGTGCGAAGCAATTTGGGTCGAAGAACTTTAAATAGTGGAAACTTTCATAAATACGAGGTCTGTTCAGAAATTAAGGTGAATTTTAAGTTTTTACAGGCTACGTACTTTCGATTTTCGATTTTGTGTTTGGTTATGCTTTTTTATTATTTTCAGCCAATTTGCTTTGTTAGTTTTTTTTTACAGATAAAAAACTGGCCGTGTTTTGGCGATTTGTTGCTTCCAAAAAAAAAAAAAAGGGATCAAAAAGTCTGTATTAAGTTTTTTTTCGTCGTCATAACCATGTTTCGTCACCTGTTAAGACACCTTTTAAGCAATTTTGGATCGTCGTTTACGTCAGTCAACAGCTCCTAGG
This sequence comes from Amiota minor, assembly GCA_037043295.1. NCBI lineage: Eukaryota > Metazoa > Arthropoda > Insecta > Diptera > Drosophilidae > Amiota > Amiota minor. The sequence continues at coordinate 3,185,988 of JBAMAW010000786.1, read as the reverse complement.
CAATCCTCATGCACAGTTTATTTTTGTCAAAATTTAGCAAGTTCGGAATAAACTTTGCTGTGATCGGTTAACTCACCGATACGCGGACACCCTGAGAAACTTTTCTAATAGTGTTTCGACGATTACATCGGTAGTTGACGTCCAGGTCAGGCATCGTTATTAACATCTTCTCGGCGTGCTGTGAGAAGTTTGTACCACTTATAAAATTTTTATTGTTTGTTCAAGGTAGACTCGGAAAATGCAACAGGCAGCATTTTAATTGCTTTGGAGCTCTTTTTTTTTTTTACAAAAATTTAATACAGATTCTTTGATTCATTTTTTTTCATCGCCAAGAATACCAAAAAACGTATCGCTTTTATATCTGTAAAAAAAAGAAAACAACAATGCAAAATGGCTGACAATGTCAACACTACATATTGGGGATGTAAAAAAAATTAAAAATCGAGTGTACGTAGCCCTAGAAAAAAAAAGGAATTCAACTGTTTTTTTAGACAGACCTCGTATTCCAAAACTTTTCGGATTTGTTTTTTGATGAATAGGACACAGTGTGTCTGTGCCATGACAATAGTTGTAACATTGCTTAAGTGAATTGGTCTTCATAACCGGGTCCCATTTTTACATAACCATGGATCATTCCAATATTATAGTATGAAACGGCCTAAATGGTGTAGTTATTGTATAAGGATTCTTCAACAAAGCTTAATTGCAGATAATTATATGTTCGTAATCCTTCCCATAAAAACAAATCATGAGAATTTATGATTTTGTATGACAAACCTTTTATTATGTTAATATTTCTTAATGTTTCCATTTGTGTGAAAGGTATTTACCCATCGGTGGGACCACAATTAATATTCTTGTTGGATTTTTATTGTAGAATATTTGGTAATGGTTTTTTATTACCACCTTCTACTTCTGTACACATTCGTCGGAACACACAGAAAAAATGCGTGACTTTTCATGAGCTACAAGATTAAGCTTGGTTCGCTACGCTGCGCTGCCTTTTGGGTGTTTAAATTTGGATTTGTTGGCTCACACACACTCACCCAAATACTTACATATGTATGTGTATATGTGTATTATAATTGTGAAAGTGACCATGTTTGTCCGCCGCGTGTTTGCATGATAAAAATGTTTGTATTTGTTTCATTGTTTGTCTGTGCGCTGGGTGTTTTCATAATTTCTTTTTATATTTATTTGCATCTTTTTTGGTAAAATATTTTATATATTTTTTCATTTCTTACTTAAATGTAAATTGTATGCTTTTCACCTGCTACAATTGTTTGCTACCTTAATTTTTTTTTTTCCTTTTATTTTATATTTTTATTCGCTTTCTGTCAGATTAAAATTATGTTTATTGTTGAACGCATGTGTGTGATTTTTCACCCCTTTTTTCGTTCCCTAAAGCTTTGTAAGGTTGAGCCATTGACCGACCGAGCGAATATACTTTGTTTGCTTTGTTACTACATAAACAAATTGGTTTTTTATGCTATTTTCATTTCCTCTTTTTTTGTTTTTTGTGCAGCTCAGAAAACTATGCTACGAAAAAGGAAAATCTATGAAATATAAATATTTCTAACAGAATTTAGAATTTTCTTTAGAATTTTTTAAATGACACTTTTGCGTAGACCCGAGACATTTGACATCGATCTTAAAACTTAATTTCATTTCGGTGGCTATAACGAACCACATTTCCCAACAAAAATGTTTATTAAGGTCAATAAGTCTCTTTGTTGAATTGCCACTTTTTTGTGGTAAGACATCAGTAGGTGTAAGGAAACTGAGAGAGCGATGCTAGTCGTAGCCAAGGCCACTTAAAACAGACAGGAAGAACTCACATTTTCTTTTGAAAACTCCTTATATTGATTGAAAAAGTCATTATTTTACAAACCACCGGTATTTCCATAAATTCTCCTTTGTTATTATTGTCATAATTGTTGCTTTAGTTAATTTTTCAAAATGATTGGCAGTCACCAATGCGCTGCGCTTTTTTAACTAAAATAATGATGATTTGCTTAATTATCTTAAAAGGATTATTTAATGATGTTGGAAATTTTTTCTAACTTTCGTTTTAAGATTCATTTATCTTTCTTGTCCAAAGTTTTTCTTACTCACATCTTCCATTAAAGTTTTACTCTTGTCATTCCTGCTTAATTACATGGAAATCCATTCACCATTTGCTAAATATAAAAAATAAATTTAAGTTTCAGCGAGTGTAAACAAAACAAAAGAAAATTTTTCATAGTTAAGTGGCGTTTTAACAACAAAAGAAGGAAGGAAAGAAAATGAAAATGAAAATGTTAACAACAAATTGCGAATAACAATAAATACACAATTGTGCTTGAGAGAGGCGCAAAGAATAGAAAAAAGGGTTTCGGAAAACAATAATAATGCAATAATCGGTATGAGGATGGAATGTTGGTGGCGGACGCTACAGGAACACAATAATACCGCACAACACAATGCAACAGTTGTTGCAAGAGCAGTTAAATGAAATGCGACTAAGGGATCATAATGAAGAGCGAAAGTAATGGGAAAGGAAGGAGTCATTGAGAGAAAATTGTGGAGAGAGGTAAGAAGTGAAAGTATAAGCAAATAAGTACGAGTATAACGATAAAAGGAAGAAGAGGAAAGTATATATTTTAAGTGGAATATTAACTATCTCTCTCTCTCTCTCTCTCTCTCTCCATCTCTATTTATTACACAAACTTTCACTCCTCTTCCTTCTTTCACTATCTCCGTGCCAAAGGCTATGAGTGTTGGAATGATGATGACAATGATGATGGTGAAAGTGCTGCCATTGTTGTTGTTAGAGTTTGTATGCAAAAACGGAAATTGCCATTTATTTACGAGTTAAGTGTCTGTGCAGTAACTGTAATAATGTATGTAAATATCTGTGTGTGTGTGTTAACTAGTATATACCTACATACGTACATATGTGGGATAGAGTGAGTGTGAGTATGGCAAATGCGCGACACATTTGTGCTAGACAGTTAGAAAGTATGTAAATGCACCTTCTAGGAAATGCTTTTAATATAAAGGTATGCTGTTAACACCGTTAACATTCTCAGCCTATTTGCCTTTGCATGTATTTATGTGTACATGAGTACAGGGCTGATATATCTGTGTATGTATTTGTAATTATGTTACTGTGTTTGTAAGCGAATTAGCTTTTTAACACATTTACTGTGTGTGACCTTGACTCCATATGCTCGAATAAGCAAATAGGCGAGTATGAACAGCGAATAAGAATATTGATTGAAATATATTGCTACCGTGCACTTTCAACTTACGTGTATCCCTTGCAGTTATTGTCATTTTGTTTTTACATACTCATATTCATACCACATGTATGTATGCCCCACTTTGGAGGTTTGTAAATGCCCTAAGGCTTACACATGTGGTCGGTCATCCATCCAGGCAATAATACACAACGAGGTGACTATATAGTACACTGAATGCATTATAAATTTACATACATATATGTAAGTTTGTATACAATAAAGACTATTTTTCTTTTGTGGTTAAGGCAATGACGACAGCAAACCAACAATAAATAAACACTATAAACCACAGAAAGTCAGACAACAAACAAGTGGTGGAAAATGCATTTAAGTCAACACATTGAGGGCGAGGTAAGAAAAGAAATGTTTTAGTTCAGTAAAGTGAGAGGCACATCCTTGCGCGCTTATTTCTCGTTTATGCAAGGCAATGGCAATGACATCTCACATGGCATCCACACAAATTGTGATGTCAATGGATTCTGCAACACGTGCTCAACTTATTTTCACAATTTCGTATGCAGAGTAGTGTACACACACACACACACACACACACAATACTTAGTACAACCCAACCAACCAACTCTGAGGACATCAGATTTTAGTTTCCGTGGTCATTTCAAAACTTTTCCGAATGTGTACACACACACACACACAATACTTAGTACAACCCAACCAACCAACTCTGAGGACATCAGATTTTAGTTTCCGTGATCATTTCAAAACTTTTCCGAATGTCATTGCAATTCTGACATAAACATTTCTACTCACCATAATCCGTATTAATTTAATATTATACTTTCTCTTTGATTTTAACAAAATTTTGGGAAAATTCGATTTGCGGTGACTGGAATTTTATTATTATTATGCTTAATTAAATAAAACGAATAAAATATATAGGTTTTTCGGCAAAAAGCGTTTTATTTCTCAACGTAGGTTTTTTGAGAATATGGAGGATGATGAGGCAGCAGTTTGTAGCTCAATTTATGGATTTTAGACATGGCGACTACATACGTGTGCATTATCATGGTGGAAGAGTTATTTTTTTTTTCAGCCAGATGCGGTTGCTTTTGCTTGAAACCTGAATCTGTCCAACACCTCAGAATACTATTGGTCGGTTATCGATGTATTTCTGTCAAGGTAATCGGCATGAATGATACTGCGTGCATCTCAAAAAACTGTCACCTGGACCCTTTTTGGTTTACTTTCACCCTTGGTTTGTTGTATTGGATTCATGTTCGCGCGTTTGGACTGCGGTTGAACATCGCCAAACTTTTCTTAGAAGTAGCCAGACAGATGCGCTTATGATGAGTCTAAGTCTAAGTCTAAGCAATCGCGCCAATAGATTTGATATGTCCAAACAATCATGTTAAACTTGATGTACGCGCGAGAGAGGTGCGTACAGATTCAGCCACTTCACGCACTTTTATTCTCCGATCGTCCAATATCATTCCATGGATTTTATTAACGATTTGTGGTGTGACGACCTGCCTAACTTGTGCTAGTATTACCACAACGGAATTAAGTAAATCACTTCTTAACCATTGAAATTAATGGTGCCCCATATTTATCAAGCCTTTTCTTGGCTTCGGTAATGTTTTTTTATGCAGAAAATAATGCTTGATGAGCAACGAAAATCACATTTTTCGAATTTCTTCACAAGGTTGTTTGATTTCAATGTGGTTGTTAAACATAAACTAATAGATGCAGCTTACGCAAAATTGGACAGTATTTTATGTCTATTGAATAGAAATTTATAAGCCTAAAAATTATATAATTTTACTTATTGAAGGAAAAAATGAACAATTCTAAAAACATTTCCAGGATTTGCGGTGGAAAAGAAAAAGTATTTCTTATTTTCTCTTTAGTAGACTCGATTTAATTTTCTTGAAAATTTGTTTACTGGAATTAACATTAAATCTATTTTACATTAAAAATAAACAAAAAGTGGTGTGAATAAACAAAAATCACTCATACGCATCAATTAATTTCTTTGTTTTAACAACAAAAATAACAAAATAAAATAAAGGAAAACATAACAAACAAATTTTGGCATAAAAACAACAAGATATAAAATGATTTTCTTTACAGTAACATAAAAATGATGAGTGCAATAAAAACCAAATCAATAACAATAACAGCTAATGTGAATAGATACATTGTAACTCATGCTAGAGAAATATTATTGACAGTTACAATAATAAATACAATACCTTAGTATGTTAATAGTATAAAAACATTTAACACTTCATAAAGGAAATATGTACTACTTAAGATAATTAAATGAATTATATATTTATTGAGCACAATAAAGAATTAAAATAAATTAGATTTCAAAGGAAACAAAGGAAATAAACTTTAGATTGCATAACTTGTTTTGTATTTATTTTCCATGTGAGAGATACGTTAAAAATGTTCTTAGATACAATAATTAATTTATAAGAAACGAAATAATTTTCTTATATAAAACTCCTCGCCTTTAAAGACAATTGGACGATTGCAATGTGTGATGCATTGAAAGAAAGAAAAAGTAATTTCTTGTGAATAAGGATTATCCTTACGAAATGAGAAAAGAAATTTGGTTATCAGTTAAATAAATCAATTTTATAAAACCAAACGTAATTCCTCCTCCTACTCTTGGGTATATAAACTCAACCAATTCATGTATATAAGATGATAAAAATAAATCAACAAGAAAACAGAACATTGTTAAAAGTGTTAAGCCCTGAAAATGAAAATGACTTTAAAATCCTGTTGACCAAAATACATAAGATAAACGTAGAAACCTTACAATTTTATGGTGTCTATGTATTTTTATAACTTTCACAAAGGGAATGGCATATAGAATTTGATTAAAAGTTTGTAACAGGTTATAGTAATCAGCCCTCTATATCCCATAAAGAGTAGTCTAGGATAAGACTGACGAGACAAATTATAGTAAGTCGTCATGTGTGTATAAGCAAATGATTTTTTAACTTTCAGAATTATTGTCATAACCGAAATATTTTATCATAAGTACCAAAAATTCAAATACTCTGTTAAAATTGTTGTTCTCTTATGTTAATAAACATACATATGTATATCGAAAGTCAATACAGATTCCTTATGATATAAAAATATTTAAAAATATATATTTCTTGAACTGTATGAAAATTTCCGTCATTTCGACGTTGATAATTTTCCCCATATGAATCTTTCACACTAGTGTAAACAAATATTATATCACTTTAATTTAATGTTTTCAATGCATGAAAGTATCGGAGACTCCATAACCATAGCATGTGGAAATGATCAGCGGAGCAAATGAAAATGATTACTGCCAGTGATAGTGATAATACAAAATTCATTGTAAAGCCGGAAATGTTGTGTTACATATCATGATTTGTTTGCAAATCAATTTTAAATGATAATTAACTCAATATGTTTTTAAAATTTGGGGGTAAAAGGTATGTAAACTTCGGTGAACTGAAATTATTACTTTTTCTTGTTTTTTATCTTTAGTATGATAAATTTTTACTTTCTACAAAATATCTACAAGTATAAATACATAAAAGCGAATATGGGCAAAAGGCAAATTGGTCTTGAGTTACTGGATTAGGAATAACCATTTTCAATGCATTCATAAGGATTTTTATACTTTTTTGATTCAGTGAATATGTGGAAATAATCCAAATCCCTGTTGAATGCCACAGAAATAACTTTTACTCTACACATTTGCAGTTCATGTGGAGATTTTTTGCTTCTTATTTTAGTACTTTCAGTTGCAGCTAAACAACTCGAATAGAGGGATAAAGTTATCCGAGTAGTATAATAGTGTTTGTGTCTTTGTTGAACAGTGCCAGGATGAACATTTTAATGGTGTTTTTTTGTTGGTGAGAAAAAATTATTGTACATTTGGGGTGTTTTTATTTTTAGAAATGACAAGAGCAACCGACCAAATGACTGACCGACCGACCGACATACTTGTGGTATATTTTCATCGATATTCAATAGAGATAGTAGTAGCATTAGTAGTATGTGATTAAAGAAAATATTTATAGACAAATTTTGTAAGCATTAAATATAATAGTTTCAGACGAATAAAGGAGGCAAAAAACTGCAAAGGGCTTTTCTGAATCTGATGGTTTTGTTAATGTGCAACTTGCACGCCATTGGATTAAACGCATGTCTATATATATATATAGCCTTGATAGATACTAATCCTTGAATATCTGACAAATATAAAAGCATATTATTAAGGCTGTAAAAACTCAGTGATATCACTATGTAATCACCCTAACTCTCGATGTGTGTAGGCATTGGAAATGTGGCAACTAGTGTTGCATGCAAATAATACCTTGGTATAATTTTTAAAAGAAGTGATAATGATGATAGCAGAATTTACTATTAAAGGAACCACTACTTCAATCTAATTAAGAATTAAGTATGTATAAACTGATAATGATTCCATGTATGAATTATGTAATATAATTAATAATAATACAGAGCGTCTGGAAAACCGGTAACAAAGTAGAAGTAAAGGTTATCAATTTGTTGTGTGTAGACTGAACATTTACGACATTGGACAGTTGATAGAGTTTAATTTCTCCAACAAAAATTTCAACGGTTGCCAACAACAATTTGTTTGAAATCCCGGAACATTAAACTCACTTAACTGTTCATTGTCAGAATTATCCAATCTAAATTAATGGTTAATGGTCTATGGTATGTTTTTTCAAATATTGTTGAAATTTTTTATCTCAACGCCTCCAGATTGCGCTGACGTTTCGGGCGAAGTGCTGATTTCAGTGCGCCAATACTTTGATATTTTTCCTTTTCTAAAGTGTCTCAGATTGAGAAATCCAACGAATGCGAAGATGACATCTATTCTATTGAGGTGACACACCATTTATAAGACAGTGCGGAAACCATTTCAATGCTTTTTGTGTTTGGAATGTTACATGCCCAATGCATCAAAACGCCTTTCAACATCTTCTCACGATTTAATAGTTGAGTTTATGTTATTTTATTGTATCGCATCGGCCTATTGCTCTGTTAATCTTGATTTGACAGATATGTACATACATATATCGTCTTGAATTTTGTTGTAGTTCTATTCTGTACGCTTGTAAATTATATTACCTATATCATTTCGTATTAAGCAAAAGTTTTTAATCACATTTTTAATTTTTAAATGTTTTTCTTGGAAATTACAAATTTAATTTGATGTTCTAACGAATTCACTTTACATTCTGTTCTTTTCTCGTTGACGTTAAATTAATTTTAATGAATGAGCGCAACAACAATGTGCGACTAATTGTTTCAGCTTGAATAATATTCAAGAATAATAACAAAAACAACAGAAGGGACAAGAACAACAATAATAAGGATAACAACAACAGCAAAAAACAAAAAAGAAAAACTTGAATCAGAAAAACAAGTATTCATTGAAAAGGTAGAAAACCCGAACCAAACCAAAATAATTGAAAGCCTCAAGTGAATTTAAATATCTTGTACAGTTTGTGTGCATGTGAATGTCAAGTAACGTCACACTATCAGCAACAAGCATTTTGTCATGCTGCTCATGCAACACTTCCACCAGTAATCTACCAATCTTCACCACCTCATCATCATCATGTCTCCTACATCACGACACACGACATGCTTCATTTTTATAAGAGACAATTGCTCCCTTTATGAGGTGAACAGAAAGAAAGACCCTTTCTCTGTTTGCTTGCATAAATTAAACGAGTTACTCTAAACGTTTATAGACAGACACACTGACAGACAGTCATATGGACGACACCAACAAAGAACCACTACTTTGGGACTTGCTACAGATAGAATACTACAACGTGTCAGTGTTTGAAAATGATGGAGAGAAAGAAAAATGCTCATACGCACATGTTGCCGCACTGCGTCATACTGCGCTAAGTTGTATGCATATATAAAAACTCATACACATAGATGCGAGTGGAAAAAGGATCCAGTATCTTTTCTCTATTACTACTACTATTTGTGTAAATTATTGTTGTAATATAGAAAGGAAGCAGAAGCTGAAGCAGCACATATTGTTTGTTATGTGGTGCTCAATCCGTTGTTCCTTGATATCCTAAACAAAATTTGTTCATTTCCCAATAAATTTCACTTTTTTTTTTTTCTTTTTTCACATTTTCACATTCACATTCACATTTCGATTCATGTACTATTTTGGGTTATTTGTTTCCGTTTTCATTTTGTTTTAAATTACCAGAGATTTACTTTCCATAGACAAAATCACATCAGTAAATAAACAAGGTTTTCATGTTTAATGAAGATATAAATTATAGTGAAAATTGCTTGAAATGAAAAATAAATTTATTTAATTCAAAAAAGTAAGTAATAGTAATAATAATAAATTAAATTCCTAAATTTTTAAGGTTTTTGTTCCACTACTTTAAACTTAAAGTGTTTTCCATATGTTTTCTTTCGAATCATGCCAATTCTTAGTAGTAAAGTTATAAAATTATAATAAAACTTTGTACAAATGGGCAATAAATAAATGCGATCACATAGTACAATAGATTTGTAAGTAAAAATGAGTGTTATTTTTTAAAATAATGATGTTATTATTCAATAAAGTAGTAAAAATAGAATATTTCTTAGGAAGTTTGTTTTGGGGCTTTTTTAGTCATCTGTTCTTAAATAATTAAGATCAAATCTGTTTGAAGAGACTTCAAAGGATATAAGTATGTACATCACAAACTTCTAAAAAAAAATGTGGCTATCTAAAACACATTGATAAATCACTCATCCGTGAAAGGACATATGAAAGTCCAATGTTCAAGTTCAAGTTTCAAGGGAACCTACACACAACAATACGTGGCTCCCAGTAAAGAGACGTTCCTTATGCATTGTGGAAATTAAGAAATTAAAAATTTAATGACATTATTCAGTGCTGAATGTGGAAATTTGTTTCCAGTCTAAACTATGCAATACTGCATCATTTTCTTTTCAGACGTTGATGGAAGTCAGTTGAAAAGATGGTGGCGAATAAGAATAAGTCTTAGGGTATCAAATTCATAGGCACACAACTTTCTTCTTGATCTGAAGTTAAAAACTTGTATCTAATAATTCTTTTTGAAACCAAGTGTAAAGGATAAATGCATTTAAGAAAAGACTGATTGTTTTTATAATTTAAAATAATTATCGAATTAAATATTTATTATAATAGTATTCAGTATCTGCATTTGATTTATTTTTCTATAGATCTTTATACACCCATCATCATCAACGATTGTGTTTGTGTCAGTTGTTGTCAATGGTTTTTCTTCAATATTATTGTGTCATAATACTTACAATAATATGCCATAATTTATTCCAATTTGTTAAATATTGACAGTCAGTCATACACATTTCTCAACACATAACAACACAAACGCACACATGGATGAACATTTACTTAGAAATTCACAGATAAATTCAAATTTACATAGATACTCATACCAAAGCAATAAAGTTGAACTACTACCACCAGGTATACAAATATTTAGAGATACTATATACGACAATATTGATTATTTACATTTGTCCATGTGTTTTGAAACTGTTTTTGTTTTGATTTTTCTTGGTGCTGCTGTTGCTGTTGCTGTTGTTGATGTTATACAGTATGGAAGGTAGTCCATTGCTGCTGTTGTTTTATTACGGACACTTAAATGTCAAATTCTGACAACGACGTGACAGTGATGGTGTTTTGTTGGTGGTTATAACCACAGGCAGGTGAGCATGAGAATGAAGAAAATATAGGAAAACTGTTGCTTTCGGCGTATTTTATTGAACTACAATATAAAAGAAAAAGGATGGAGAAAATCAAAACGAATGTTATCAGAGTTAAATCAGAAAAAGAAACAAAGACCCAGAATGAATGAAAAACTAACCAATATTTGTTAGTGTTACTGGTTGTGTTTGTGATTGTATTAAAGGTGTTGTTAGTTTAACAACATGTTTCTGTTCTGTCGCTGTGTCCTGTCCTGTCCTGTCCGTGTATCGATGAAGGACATTATGCATGAATGCTTGAGCGAATGGCATAGTAACAAGAAAAAAAAAAAAAAAAAAACAAAGCAACAAAAATTCGAAGGAAATCAACAGACAATGTTTAGAATGAATACAGTTTGAGAATGTCATCTGCACTGAAACACTCACAGCCATGGAAACACACATTTGTCACTTTAACAGTTATACGCATGAATGATTACTGAAGCATACACCACCACCACCACCACCGCACATTGGCAAACTTACAGCAGACAGTAGTAGTAACTCATTTTGCTTAGAAATGAAGGATGTAGGACATCAATTTGAATTACAAGACTAATTTTTTTTTTTTTTTTATTTCTTGCCGTTATTTTCTTTATTGTTTTTCTCATCTCTTAACGCTTAAAGGCCTTCTAGGGTCATTAGATTTGTTCATTTTTATGCTATTAACCAAATGTTAATTTACTATTTTCTTTAGGCGCCTTTAACATTTTTTGATAGGGGAAAAATATACCGACATACTAGGGATGTTCATTTTAAATTATATCGATATTTATTCTAATATGATATATCGTAGCTCTGGAATGTTATGTTGGTATTTATCGAAATCAAATATCAATATTTTCCCTATATCGTAATAAATTTGTATTTGATTGCCAACTCATTATATACACTAATTCAAAGAGTAAAGGTCAAACTCCATACGACGCTATAATTTGTACTTGTTTCAACGGCAGAGGTCCGTTAGTTTTTTGATTAGCAAAACGCTGTAAAGTATTCGATAGCCACTGATTGGACGGTTATCTTTTAATTTCTTCGTTGCATCTTGGGTCTTAAAAATATTGCGCAAACAACCGCTGTTTATCGTCGAAACGGCGAAGAGTTTAAAGTTGTCACTTCGGTCGGAGGTCCCCATGATTGCCTCTTTCAAATTGTTTTTATGTTCCCCAACTGTAAATAATGAATGTAATATCTGGTTGCTTACTAAAATAGAAATACTTAAAAAAAAAAAACAAGTTTTGAAAAAAACATTTTTGTTTGGTTATAGAGGGAAGAGATGAAAAAAGGGGGAAAAAATAAGAAAAGAATGAAAAACTGTTGAAAGGGAACATATTTGTGTTTGACTGTGACTGCGATTTGGCAAAAGGATAAATGCGCTACTTAAGTCTTATGTTCTCAAAATTGGAAATATTCAACCAACATTCTTCATCTTTTACTACGTGCCTCCACTCTCTCTTCTTACCATTTTGTTTAATCTCCTTACTGCTCGCTATCTTATCACAATTAGGATTTTATTCATACAGACAGTTGAGCACACTTGACAGTTGACGAAGATGCGTTTCATGGCGGCATGAGACTACGGAGATACAGATGAATGAATGAATGACAGAAAGCATGTGTATGTGTGTGAGTAAGTTTTTGACTCCCCCGCATCTGTACAAGAAAGCAAAAGAGAAAAAAAAAACTTAAGATATTGTGTTCCCAACGAAGCCAAACAATCAACCAACGCCGCCCACGCAGTTAATGCTGATTACGTTCATGAAGATAATGATGGCGATGATGGCGATGATGACGATAGCGTTGAGGTCCAAAAATTTGCGAATTTAAACTGTTAAGAGAAGCATAAGATTATCTGTGCTTATACGAGAAGTGACCAAAAGTTTAAGCAACCTTTACCGATTACATGTGCGTGTCGTGTTAGTTCTTTCCAAGTTTAAACGAGTTTCTATGAAGTTTTTGCTTGCTTTTGGCAAAATACAGATGATAATTATATAAATAAGTTACTTATGGGTGTGTACTATTGCGGAGTTTTGAAAGCAAGTCAGGTACTTTTGGGATACGCCTCGTGTTTGCTGTATGTGATTTCCTTGCAATTTTCTTTTTTTTTTTACTGAAGAGTTTGGTGTTCTTTAATACTTGAGCGTTTGCAGCTAATGCGACATTTGAACATGATACTTGAACAGTCCTGTGCACACACACATACACACATGCTCCTGTGTGATATGTAGGGTATTCTACACATTCAATTTGGCCAATTTAATCTTTAGACAAACTCAGGGAGTTGTTGCTTTGAAGGTTTTCCTTGCTCAGTTTAGTTAATTAAAGTTCGCTCTGCTTTATTTATTTGCCTCAGTAATTGAAGCAATCGGGATATGTTACCATATTAGATATTTTGCCTTTTCACCTGTAAATATAATAAAATTCGATTTTTATTTCATTGAGTGTTGAGTGCTAATGAATATTCTTAAGATACTTTTTCTTTTCTTTTGTTCGCGTTGCTTTCGATGATGTTGTAAATTAACAACATCAGTAGTTCGCCTGCCTTTATGTCTGAGCCTTTGCGAGATTATAATGCGCAATGAAGAAAGAAAATGTTTCGAATTCCACAAATAGAAACGCTAGCTAGCATAACCCATCAATATCATCATCATCATCATTCTCATCATCGTCATTATTGTCAGTTATTGAAGGCATACTGCGTCAGAAAGTCTTTGTAGCAAGGAAAAGAAATCGTTGTGCGTGCGCATACTTGAAATAACTTGCATAGCTTCTGGGAGGAGAGCAATGGACTGAAGGACCAAGGACCAATGAAGGGGGGAATCTGCCATGAGTAACGAGTAACGACGAGTATCATTGCAAATATCTATTATTTCAATTATTACACCCGCGCAAAGCAGTAACTTACTTGGTAGCGTTGATGGCAGCCATATCCTTGGCCTTGCTGAAGCTGTTGCTGTTTCTTGTCCTTGTGCTCCTTTGGAGGCGCCCTTTCGCCGTTGAGTGTTATAAATATTTCAGCAAATTAAGCTGCGTCATGTTGTCTACGACTTTTTACACTGTTCTTCTGTTGCGCGTTTCCTCTTCCGTCTATTTTCTGTACCCAGTATGTCTTCCATTCTTCTTGTTTTTGCTCTGCAGTATCATGCGTACTTCCGCAAACGATGCTGCTTCTGCATGTTATGCCATGGAGTCTTAAGTCTTCTTCTTTTTTTTATTTTAGAAATGGAAAGTCAGTCAGGCTGGAACACAATAAAATCAACAGAGACTGATTGAGTGACTGGTGGACTGACTGCGTTGTGTAAATGATTGTGCGTTTGTTGTTTATTTGCTTGTCTATCTTTTTATCTGTCGGTCCGTCTGCATACATCTTAAATGCTCTTCCATGCTGTAACGCTCTTCATTCACGATTACTTATTGCTGAACATACTTGAGTTGATGATGAAAGCCTTTGCTGTTTATCTTATTTTGCTGTAATATTTTTTTGACATAGACGCGGTTGACTTCTGATTGTTTGAGTCATGACTTCTGTGGTATGTGCATTGTTTGCGGTTGTGTGTTGTAGGACGAACAGTCGAAGTGAAATATTTATGCATATTAAATAACGAAACTGTTGCAAATTTTCAGGCAAAACAATAGAAGCCTCTTCAACTTGGTATTATTTTGTATTTTAACAAAAGATTTAAATTGATTCTGCTTCTTGTTTTGAAATCCTTAAAGATATATGTACTTACATTCACTGCAAAGCACCACTGGTAAATCCAGTGGAATTGTATTTTTAGTCAAATACATGAAATTTGATAGAAAAAAGAAGTTTAGAAAAACATGTCAATGAATAATTTCACGCCTAAAAAGTGTTTCGATCTGTGTGAAAAACAACATGTGTCAATCACGGATAAAATTGTTAAAAATCTGTCCATATTTATTTATATATTAGCGCAATCGGCCCGACTTAGCCCAGCCAACTGAACTTTTTCTTGAATTTTTGTGAAACAAAATAATTTCAGCACAATTTTGGGTTTATTAAAATGAAATAAATCATTTGAAGGCACTTGAAATACTTTTGAAAAAATCAGGCGAATCAATTATTTTGATTTTATATTGAAATAATCAGGTGTGCCAGAAACATCCGACGCTTTTGAGGTCGGTTAGTTTCAACTTCGCTTTTTAGGAATTTTTTTTTTTTTTTAACTTTGATGTTCGAATGAACAGCTGTTTGCGATTCGACCCGCTTGACACCTAGTGACTCTGTTTGGAAACTTATCGTTGATAATTCTTTGGTGTCTCTTGTTCAGCTATAGTCGCAAGAGAACTATTTTCAAATTTCCCACTCTCACTCACATCCCTCTCTCCAAAATATGCGAAACAAGGCAAACAAAAATAGCGATAGAAAGCTCTGCCGGAGAGTCACCAATGAAAATTAAACTTTTCACATCCCAGCTTTATTAATAACATTTATAGTTTTTCTTAACATGTCAATTTAATAAATTAAGAAAGAAAGAGGTGTCGCGGGACACCCGTGTAGAGTGCAGCTCCATTCAGAACAAAATTTTTAATTATTATTTTTATTTTTAAATATTGAAAAATTTATGTTACAATATTTAGGGTTCCGGACCCAAAGGGTACCAAAATGAACCCTATTGTAGAGACTTCGTTGTCCGTCCGCCCGTCCTCGGATTCGGGTTCTTATAGGCGCGGTACAATAATTGGAATCAGCCAAATCTGCCAATTAGGAGGGGTACCTGCCATACAAACGATTAAAATTCAGGTTCTTTTTCCAAAATCCTTTTTTGTTTTTGGACTATTGAACTGAAATTGAAAAACTATAAGTTTCTGATATAGGCGTTATACATCTGTTCGAATCACCATTAAAATTCAGGTTCTTATTCAAAAAACTTTTTTGTTTATTGGCCTATTGAACTAAAATTTAGACACTATAAGTTTCTGATATAAGCGCTATACATTTGTTGGAATCAGTCAAATCGGGGGCCAATTTTTTTTTTTTTTTATTATTCATTTTTATTATTCGTTATTTATCACAAAAGAGAATGAACGATGTTTTCGTTCATGACTGCATTAATGAGAGGATGAGAGTTCTATTAAGACAGAATTAAGTAAAAATAAAAATATTCCCAGTGCATGACTCGAAGCCCTCGGTTTGTCAGTCCTACACTCTAACCAGTAGAAAAAACCTGACGATTCTATTTTTTGCATCACTTTTTGAAATTTCACTCATCGCGTAACGCACATAAAAGAGATCGGATCGAAAGAGGTTTCTGGCGCATAGCCTGAGATTTTTGACAAAGATTCTAAAATATGTCTCGTAAGTTTTATATTCCAAAATTGATCCACCAATTTCTCGACAAAATTGCCGCATATCGGATCCAAACGTATTCTATGTTCAAGAATCAAACGCATACACAAAAATGCATAGCACCAATTAGATAAATGACAGACGACAAACAAACAAATATTAATTTTTATATATTAGATACATATGTATATAAGTGTATGCAAGTGTACTTAATATTGTATGTAAATAAGATCCAATTGAAATTCATACACCCCTCCTTATTTAGTTTCCGTCTTTCTTTACTTTTATTATTGTATATAAGAGAATAAAAATTATTCTTTGTATACAACAGAATTTTCATTTTAGCTTATTCAATTCTTCCAACATTGTTCAATCGCCTTTACTTTTCTATATTCAACGTACTCAAAATCATCATTTCTTTTGAAGGATATATATTCCAAGTAATTTCTATTAGTACTGGAACAAAAAATAGTCTCTTGAAGTCAAATTCAGCTAATCAGAATGATAATGGTTCATTATATTATATATTGTAATTCCAATTTATATCATTGCTCCAACAAGAAAGGTATGAACTGATGAAAAGTCACCCTATTTTGCTCCAGTAATTGTATTTCCTCTTTCCAAGTCAATGATTCTTAAAGTTACCTCTTATATCTCCGTTTATCATTCAAATCTTATTCAATCTGTCAATAAAAATTAATTTTATTGCATAACTTTGTAAAATAGAAATTTGTACCGCATAAATTACAATTAAATTAAAGTCAAATGAAATCCAAATGAGTGTTGAATACCAACCAACATCATCAAGTCATCGATAAAACTTTCTTTAAGTCAACAGTATTTTATTGTGATTTTAATGATTTTACCCAATGAGCCACAAAATTTCTTCTCAATAAAAAAGTGAACTGAAACATTTTTGTAACATTTGTTTGTTTAAATCTATTTAAATTATCTTCTAAGCAAATATTCAATTTAATTCATTTAATGTTTTTTCTTCCTATTACAGATTCAAAAGAGAAGAGGTAATTCATCCAGTGATTGTTGATTCGTTTGGAATTTTCATCTGGGGACTATTTGCTAAGGCACGGTTCGGTTCTGTAAGGCTCGGCAAAGCATAGCACGGCACGGCACGGCACATTCATGTTGGGCAAATTCACATCGAATCATGTGCAAGTTTATCATCAATACACGCGCACCATTTCAGTGAAGAAACCAAAAAAGGTAACTGAAGAAAAGATAAGTAAAAAGATGCATCAGGATACCATAACACTACACAGACATAAAGATTTCAATCGTCCTAAATTATTTTTATTTATTTTACTCCCAAACAAATACACTTTCTATGTATGAAAATTGGCAAAAGATTTTTAGTATGTAAACTTTCATTCATGTTTTTTCTTCCTTTTAAAAATTTAAATTTATACATTTGTATTTTTGTTTGTCTACATCACATTAGCCTACAAATAAAATCATGAAGATTATCATCCAAGTGCTGTTGTTGTTGCTGTTGTCATCCTTCTAATTGGTGAAAGGTAAAAAGGATTTCATGTTTGTTTTGTCTTTGATTTTTATTTTGTTTTAATATGTGTTTATTTTTGTTAATTTCGTATATATACCGTTTTTTTTTTTTTTTAATTGTCTTGCGAACTTGCCAAGTATTAAAGTCTAAAAAGATGATTTTATTTTTTGTATCTAAAGAGTCATTTTGTTGTAGTTCTTGCGACGAAGTGAGTTCAAATTGAGATTGAATTTAATTGATAAACAGAAATTGGTTAATATTTTTTCCTTTGTTTTTTTTTGTTTTCCTTTTTTTCTTTGTACAATGGAACAAAAAATCCTTTTTACCCATTGAATTCGATTTTCTTTTATCGCCCTTAAACGTGGCGACATAATTACAAACTTCTCCACAGATTTAGAATTCCAAAAAACCAACAACAAATACTTAAAATCTTCTAAAGTAGAAATGTTAGTTGTTATCTAAAAAAGGCAAAAAAGTGAAAGTAAAAACCCTGAGACGACGACATATTTTTCTTTACTTTTATTTTTTTTTTTAGCCACAAAAGCAGCAAGAAAAATAATTGCGTAACGACGAAAGAAAAATAACCGGAAACAAATCACCGAAAGTAGAAATAGAAAATAGAAAGAACTGGAACCTTCATTTAATTTAATAAAAATCAATAAGAAAATAATAATAAATTCAAAATTAAATCACCACATCAGAACGACGGACTATGTTGAAGCCAAAACGACAGGCGAAGCAAAAACCTAAAGCGAAGCCGGTAAGATAAATAAATTTACCGATTTTTCAAATCATTAAATGAAAATATAATAAAACCACTTTAACTTTGAGCAACATCTTTTTGCTTGCTTTCTCTCCTATTATATTATATTATATTATTTCTATAATTTCAATCCTTTTTCTAGTTTTGCCACACACGCCGCCTACGCTTGAATACTTCTGTGCTGCGTTCGACGTGTTTGGCATTTCTTTCTATTTCATTTCTTTATCAATAGCGAAATTTATGCAAAAGAAAATTCACTTTCATTTATTCCTGATTTTACCTTGACTAACTACCAAACTGCTTTAATCGTACTATCTTCTCTATGATATTAAATTATTTCAGATTATTTTTGCTCTATTTGTATTAGTAGAATTCTTTCTTACCACTCACTTTCACCATTTGTTGTCTAGATAAATTTCCTTTCTTTATTTGCTTGAAAGTTTTCCAAGTTTTTGATGCTACTCGTATTTAAAAGTAAAACTTTTTTGATGATGATGGTGCTGCTGATGAAGTTGATGAATGTTACTTAACTTCATTTTTGGCGTATGAATTGTAATTTGATGGTTTCTTTTATTCATAGCTACAACATAGTTTGCTCTTATACTTTTGTAATATCTCTACAAACGATCTCTATTCATTTGAGATTTTTGGCAATTTAACTTTAGTGTTTCTGACTTTTTCTTTTAAAATTTTGTTTGTTTCATGTTACATGAAAGTTTTTCACACTTCCTGTCATAGAAAGTTGGTAGTATTATTCTTCTATTTGAAAAGAATAGTAACATAACTATTACAAGATATTTCAAAGGACGAATTTCGATTAATAATATGTAACAGTAAGTTTACCAAATCTGTTTATAATTTTAAACGTTTTTCATATTAAAAATTTATAAGAATAAAATGAAAAATGCGCTAAATGACATGAAAGCCACATGTGTGTGAATGTGAATGAGAAAATATGTTCGGTTGGTTCTTTCTTCCATCATACTATAGTTAAGGTTATTTATTTAACAAAATGTATACAATAAAATCTAAGTAGAAAAACATTATTACAAATGAAATAATTACTAATTTAGTTTTTGTTTTCCTTAAAAGGAAATTTTTGGAATTTTTCATTTAATTTTAATTATTTATTTATCCTAGAAACAAAAAATAAATAGTACATACATTGTTTAGAAGAAATATTTCGAATTTGGTCATGTTAGTCAGTCATGTTGTCGTATAGTTTCGTGACAATTTTTTATCGAAAATTTTTAAAGAAAAAATTTTCCAACAACAATATGAAATTTGTTGTAATACGTACCCCGTTTCTCCATTTTGATGGCTTTTTTAAAATGACCAAAAACTGGCCAAAACGATAAAGGCGTAAAGACCTAAGCAAACCCTTGTGACATAGAGCAAAATAGAATAGATTTGGATTGTTAAAAGATCATTGCATACTTGTAGGCATTGCATTTAATATTGGAAAAATGTATAGAAAAATAGAAAAATGTTTATAAAAGTATGCTATGTAGGCTGCCATTTCAAGAATTTACTTTTTTTTCGACAATTTTTTGGAGTTTTTCGGTCATGTAGTCAGTCCTGTTGTCGTATAGTTTCGTGACTTGGGTTCTTCTGATAAGTTTTTGAACGAAACCTTTATCAATTTACCGAAATCAAGTTCTCTCTATTGTTCTATTAGATAAGCCAAAACTTAACTAATCGACATGAAATGAAAAAGGCATTTAATGGGGTAGGTGCTTGTCTATATATCAGATATATATGTATGTACATTGGTTTATCATTACCGTAAAGGTTTAGGAAGTTGTGTTTTTAGTTCTACAATGTTTAATCTTAGTTGTTGCTTTTCTTATCATATCTCGTTTGTCTTTCAAATTTAACTCCTTATTGGTTTTTTTGGTTAATGTTTATTTACTAATGTACTAAACTTCTTGAGCTCAAAATTTAAGTGAGAGTTTTTTTCTATGGCTTCTGCTCATGCTTTGATTAAGTTTTGTTTGTTTGGTCATAGTTACTATTACACAGAGTAGTTTGAGATAAACTTTCTTGACCCCACTCTTGTATGTATATGTGAATATGTATTTCATGGCTTGAAGCCAAAGTTTTTTGTTTCTTCTTTAGACCATTCAATTTTCGCTCAACTTTGAAATTTCATTTCATTTGGAGAAAACTAATTTAAAATATTTCGCTTTTGGTATGTTGTTTTGTTTTTTTATATTTCTTTATTTTTTTGGTGAAACATTGTGCAATTAAATGAAATTCTATGATTTTATGATCTTTAGATAAAATGTTTAATGAGTTTTCATTCTTTATTTTTATTTTTTTTTTTTGTATTTCGTGCTATCAATGAGACTTTAATATTGAAATTTCAATTTTACTCTATTAGTTGTTGATTTTACAATGTAAAGGCAATCTGTAAAGAACACATCTGGATAGGTTTGTTTGTTTTTAAAAATGTACTTGCATTCAAAATTCAAAGGAAAAAACAAAACCCCCCAGCATATATTTTTGTAATCATTGTTGTAGGTACTATATCGGAAATATGATTAGATACCTAATTCAATAAAATAAGATTTAGTTAAAATCCAAGTACATAATTCCACACTAATAAAAGAACAGAAGTAAGATCTACATTGGCTTGCAATATGTACTACAGTTGTAGTAAATGTTTCAATAACAGAAACATAGAAACTTGTTTTAAAATTGTTTCAAAATTTTTCAAAAGTTATACATTTGTATGTATCTAGATTTTAATCTGAGATTTTTGATTTTATAGCGTATTTAGAGAGTCGCATTGGGTGATTTACAAAGAAAAGAGAGAGAAAGCTATATTATTGATAACTTGTGATCAAAAGAGAAAACTTCTAACTGAAAGCTTTTAAGTTCTTAAAAAAAACGAACATATGTAAATATTGGACTCTCATTATTGATATAAAATTAATCTCTCGCTCTCTCTCCCTCTGTCGGCATATCCCCACGTTGCTTGTTTATATTTTTTTCAATATTCTTCTTCTACTTGGTGCGATATTCAATTATATTGGCAACTCTAATTGCCGCACTCAATCACTCGCGCTCAGTCATCGTTTACAGTATGTGCTACTGTGAGACAATTAGTTTTCCATAATTTTTGTTCTTTTTCTTGTTGTTATTGGTGTTGTTCCTATTGTTGTTGTTGTTATTACAGTTCAATATTATTTTAGCTCTTTTTTTCTGTGGACGTCGTCACCATGCACTTGATTAAAGTCAAAGTCTCCCCATAGAAATCCAAAACCTTCTCAGTATGCGATGCGACTTCTCAACGCAAGACATAAAAATGCTAGAAACATAATAATTGCAAGTTCTCGTGCCGCCTTTAAGAGAATTTTCTAGCAAAATACGCAAAGACAGAAAATGGAAAATTTTTAGTTTAAAACTAATTGAAACATATAAAGTCAAAAAGTCTTATAATTAAAAGCAATTTTGATCTGTTAAATTTATACATATGTCGACATTAATTACTCACGTGCTACGTGCTCTGTGCTCAATGTGAATCGTGTAACCAGTTTCTGTTGTTTGTTATTATAAATTGACTATTTTCCCATGTGTGGTGTTCTATATTGTGAAATATATTAAGAGTTCTTCGATCATTTGACAAATTTTATTGTGTTTTTCGATTAATGTGAAAAGTTTTCTTTGATGAACCATCAACTTAAGCTGATTTATATTAATTTTGACCTTACGCTTGTGCTATGTTTTTCCAAACCAAATGGGTTTTCGTAAGTATTTCACATATCCGTATTATAATAAAATGGTAAATGATAATAATGTTAAGTAAATAGAAGTAATGTCAAGATAGACAACAAACAATAAATTTCGTTTCATTTAAGTTCAATGTGAAAATATCATTGTTTTTTTTTTGTTCCTATTTATACCGAAAGTCGGGGCCGCTAATTCTGTTCTCCACATAAAAAACAAACAACACTTTTTACTGTTTGTTGTGTTGTTCTCATTCTTGTTCTTGTTCTCATTTTTTCTGTAAATTTGTATTCGTATTCATTATTATTAGCTTTGTGCTTTAGTTGCTCTTTCTTCTCTCTTTATCTGAGTCTTCAATTATTAAAAATACTGAATGCTTTTAGTAGTAAGTACAAGTATATGCGTTTAAGCTCTTCAAGCTTTCTTTGGTGTTGATTATCAGCACATTATTTATGTGATTTCTCGCTCTTTAAAAAACGAACAGCTGATTTTTGTTGTTCTGTTCCATTTATTTAAAAACTATGTATGTACTTATAAATTATTTATAGAAATTTGAATGTGACAAAATTGATAAAACTTGTTTTCTCTCTCTTAAATGATGCATGAGCAATCAACCGCAAGATTGACATTGCCTTAAATAAAAAGAAAATGTAAAAGAAAAAGGTATATGACTTATTTCAATTTCATAAACTTCTGGCATAATGTACTCGTAATAAATACACTGTCATACTATATTGCAATTAATACAATTGTTCATGTTCATGTTATAAATAAAATCCAAAAAATTTAATTAATAACTACCTAACTATCAAAGTATAAGAACATTTATTAAAATCAAGGTTAAACTTCTATATAAGTAACATGTTGTGGCCCTAAGATCTACTCTTAGAGATGCATCATGCATCATCAAATGCATTTTTTCGTATATTTCAGAAGAATGCAAATGTGAAATCACAATTTCAATCTATATACTCGTATTCTATGTTATTAGTGCAGTACATTGATCATTTTCCCTGCACAAACTGAAATTAAAATCACAAGTAATGCCAAGCTTACTTAAGTCGTACCTGAATCTACTACAGTGACCACTCAAATAACTTGACATGAGTTTACTAAAACATTAGCTTTTTTGAGATTTACATCTGCCTTAAATCCTGTAGATTTATAGAATATTAATTAAAGAATATTTAAAAAGAAAAATCCATCATATTTTGACATATCAATCCCCCCATCTATTTGTTAAAAAATTTTCTTTCAATTTGTCTATTACATGACAATAAAATATTCTTATTATCATTAAAATTTTACTATTGGAATTTGTCAAACTTTCTTGCGCTTGCTTACACTACTTCAATTCAATTTTGTCAGTTCCTTTTGAACTCGTAAAATATTGTAAAAAATTTTGTGTACTCATTATTTTTACCATATGCTTATTTGCAACATAATCATTTCTCATCATCTTTTATAAGTTGTATTTAATGCAATTTGATATATGAGATGATGTCCATCAATACACACTTCAGTATAATGATTCATGACTTCATTTTGTTCACGATGCACAGTATGCATTAGACTAGAGAAGAATTATGTCCTACTACATACTTCATCAATTTCAACATCAAACTGTAGCAAAAGAATAACAACATCACTGCCATTAAAATCAACATCATGAAAAGCTATGGCATCAATATCAATTTGCCACTTAATACTCTGCGTAACGCCGCAGTATCAGGTCTTTCTTTAAAAGATCCTTTGGGCGCATAACTTTGTTATGCATTTTTTACTCATGTTTTCTTTTCGACTTTATAAAATGCAAAGTTTTACGCGCTTCGTTGACTTTCTGAAATAAATACAACAAGTTTGTCCCTCCAGCAGCCCTCATATATTGAAACTTTGAATGCCTCAGCACTTTTTCTTTGGTTTTTGTTGTTTCATCAATTTCTAAAGCTTTTGGTGACGTCAACAACGTCAGGTAACAAACAAGTGACAATATGAGGACTGAATTTCCATTTGTGGTGGTGGAGGAGACGGTGGTTCTTATCTGCATGCAACATGCAAATGGTACCCTTTTTTATTTTAATTTTTTCCTTTCACATTTTGCATAATTCATACGGTTTTTTAAAAAGCTTTTCATAAGAAGTTAAATGTTAAAAAAGAATTTGCTGCCCATTTGCCCTATTTAATTTTCTTAATTTAAAGAAAAATCTTTTTCCATTTATGTTTTTGTGGATTAAATGATCATTAATTTGTATTTTTCGGAAATTTTGCATTTCATTTCATTACAAAAATAAAAATGTTCATTTTGAAATGCAAACAGCAAATAATGAAATGAAACAACAAAAAGTGGAAAACTTAATCCATGCCACGTTTCAATAGAATTGGAATTGTTGTGCTATTCATTATAAGTTCTTACTGAGTGTTTATAGAAGATACCCATTTAAATTTAAATTTAAATTTCAGTGCATCTGTGAACTTCTATTCGGATGGAATATATAAAATGTATAGAGATTATGTACTATGTATGATAATGATTAGCAAAACTATATTATCAAATTTTGGTTGCACATTCATGTTGATGTTGTTGTGGTTGCTGTCAAATATGTACATTTATCCACACTTATGGATTATTGAACTCTATTTAATTAACTACAAAATTAAGTACTGTAATTGAAACTACTTTGAACACTGATTGGATTTCAGTTTCGCATTGATTAAATTTTGTTCACTTTAAATAATTTTATTATATAAAATGAATGAGGAAATTTTAAACATATTTCACATAGAAATTATTTAATTTATATTTCTCAATAATAAAAATTAGTATTATTCTATGAAAATAAATGGATTTATGCTACTTAAGCTAGAGAAACTTAAATTTGTTTTTATAAATATTTTCATTCTCTGTCTCTGCTGAAATATTCTTGTATGTTTGTTAAATCTTCAATTCAAGTAATTCAAGTTGTTTTGAGATTATTTTTGCAATGTGGAAGGATTTTCGCTTTTCACTATGGTGATAGGTTGATTAACTTGTAGAACTCTCTGTCTGATCTTCTTAGATAAAAACACATTTGGCTTAGATAAGAAGATAATATTTTGATTAAAATAAAAAATAATTTAACATTAACAAATTTTTCTAAAGAAAGTGGTTTGGTAGTCAGTCACTAAGTCAATTTCATATGTATGACAGATTAACAAAGTCAAAATAATAATATTCCTGCTTGTAAGAAGGATTTATTCTTTTCCTCTATTGCTTTCATTAAAAAAAAAAATTAAAAAAAAATAAAAAAAAAATAATAATAATAATATAATAAATCATCGGTATTCTTCTTTACCGATCAATTACTGTTGATATATACTTACAACTTAAACTAATTTTTGTTATTGTTTTTAAATTTCACTCTTTCTCTTCTATTTCTTCTATACTTTCAAAACAATTTGATTTTGCACATTTTTCTCTACACTCACATAAAACAATTAAAACACTTTCTCCCTTACAACAAAACAAATCAATATAATAAATATACATTAAACACTTTTCTATTTATTAATTAATTATTCTTAACTGATTATTTATTTCTTTATTATTATTATTTTTTAATTTAATTTTATTATTTATTTCCATACAACTGTTAATTAATTTAACGCAATTTTTTAATTTAATAATTTTTTTTTATTCACATTTGCGCAACAACAAAAATCTGAAACCACACAAAAAACGTTATAAACAAAAAAAAAAAAAAAAAAAAAACGTACACATGTAAAAAAATAATAATCACAATTCGCATACAAATGCACTTGTGTTTACGTGTGTATCTATGTATGTATGTGTGCTTGTGTGGGACACAAACTGCGGCAAATTCTCACACAAATTATAAATTATCATATGAACAAAAATCACACAAAACCAAATCCCCACGGCAAAATATTTTATATAAATAAAATACATAAAAAAAAAAAAAAAATACAATTAATAAATAGATACCATGGGGACTGAAAAAAATCTGTTGGGGTCTCATAAATATAACTGTGCCCAGGGTAAGCTATCAATATTTAAAAAAAAAAAAAAAAAAAAAAAATTGTCTGTCTTTTTTCTGTTCTTTTAGTGTTTGTTTTTCTTTTATTGTTCTTCTTCCTCCATTTTGATGTTTTCCTTTTATACAAAAATCACAAAATAAAATTGTGTTTTCTGTTTCCATAAATTGTGTTTTCTCCTTTTTTTTTTTAAATATATTATTTTCTTTTTTGTGTTCATGTAAAGTTATAATTATAATATAATAAATTGTTTAATTGTTGTTATTCTAGTTGTTCTCGTTGTTGTTTGTATATTTTCCTGTGAATTTTTTAATTATAAATTTTCATTTTTCCATATTTTGTTCATTTCTTTTTAATTATCGTTTCTATTAACTTTTTTTTTTTTATGTACATAATTTTTTATATATATTTATTTATTTATTTATTTATTGTATAATAGAAAACTTAATTCTGAAATACAATATTAATATTATATATATATTTAGTAAATTTTAATTTATTTTTAAATTATTATATTATATACAGTTTAAATTATTTATTTATTATAAACATTTTATAGCTTAAGAATATTTATTATTGAATGAATTTATAATTGCTTTATACAATATTAATAAATTTTTTTACACGATTTCAAAAACGATTTACCAAAAAGTGTAAAAGTGTAAATAAATCTATAAAAAAAAATGTTGTGCTGTTAGCACACCCAAACTTAGTTCCGTATATTTTTATCTGTGATTATAACCATCAAAACCTAAAATGTAAACAAAGCAATGTCATTTTCTATTAAAACCATTTTAAAGTTCAAAAAATTCCCATCCAACTATTTGTGATAGTATGTGATTTGCGAAGATAATGACCTGAAAAACATCAAAGTCTTGTTTTGCATTATACAATATTAATTGTATTTAAATCATCAAGTTTCATTAAAAGTTGCTTAAAAATCAAAATCATCATACAGCATAATCAAATTAGATGAACACGAGGCAACTACAAAACTATAATGAGATAAAGTAAATACAACTTACAATTCTTCGTTAAAGGTGCAAATTCTTCCATTTTCTGTCAGTTTAGATTTTTTTAAAATTTCCTTTTAAATCAAAACATAGATAATTAATACTTAGTTTAGTATCAGTAACAAAAACAAAAAAAAAACATTTCAATTAAAATATATACACAAATTTCTTGTAAAATTCTTGCGATTCTCTAACCAAAATTTAATGAAGTTGTAATTTACATTGTAAAATTATTTCCATTGAATTAACTGAAGGCCAAAACTGAGATAATTTAAAATCTATTTAATATAAAGTATCCTTTACCTAACTGAAATTGAATATTCAACAAAGTTTTGATAAGCTGAAAAATGCCCTACTATTACAATATTAATTATAACCAACTTACAATACGACAATTACTCTACCGACCAATCGACCGACCGACCGACAACATTGCGTACAACGTCCATCAACATCCACTGAGTTCTTTGTCGTTGCTCTTTTAATGAAATTCACCTACTCACTTATAGCTTAGAGCATCCTTCAATAGCAAACAATTAATTAGCTTCATTTCTAAGGAGGTTAACACAATCAGGTCTGTTTTAACCTTTAATTGTGCGAATTGTTTGCAGAGAATCCTTGCTAGGATAACCATCAATCAAAACTATTTAATGGTAGACTGACTGCATTGTTCAAGTTACAAATCAAATCAAATTGTACTTATTTAAAGATTGCGAATAAATGAAAAGAATGAAAAATTTTCAAGGATTCATTAAAAGAATGTAAAGGAAAAGTAAATTAAAATAACATTTGTTGCTCAACGTTGTTAGTAATTTGTATTATAGTGCGGCTTACAAGTACAATGTATTTGGTAATTAATTAAATACGATTTAATGCTTCACTAGTCTCACTGAGGCTGACACTCTAATTATGTCCTTGCTGTGTTGCGTGGCAACAACTTTCCGCTACTAAAGTAATTAGATACTTGCAGTGACAAAAATTTTTTATTTTTCTGTGCAAAAGCAAGGTAACTTTTTAATAAACAAATTGTAGTAGAAACAATCTTAACATAACTTTGCAGTAGACCACAAATTGCTGCTTTCCACTTCAGGGTGGCTTATATGCTTTATGCAATAAATAACAGTAAAAAGCTGTTATTTTACGTCGAATGCACACATTTACAAGTATTGGTGTGTGTGTATCTATGTGTGTTGTGGCTGCACAACTACAAAATGCATACAACATGCAAATGCTTTATTAGCATAATTTTATTAAGGCACAAGTGGAGGTGGGAAACATAATGTCATATCTTGTCACTATCTTATGCATCACTCGTCAACAGAGAGTAGAGTAGAGTAGTTTGTTGTTGTATGCTTTAGTGCGGTTTATAACTTAATAACGAATGTAGAAGGTGACATGAAATTTTGTATCTTGGTCACCGGGACAACTACTGATGGACACAACAACCTGTCATGCTCTGCAATCTAAGTTGATTCCTTGCGGTCGAGGTAATTGTAAACTGTCACAAGCAATAACCGTAAACGAATCAAAACCAAAGAAGATGATAGCGTAGCATAACCACATACATACAAGTACATAAATGCTAATGTATCATGCTGCCACAATGATAGAACCGTAAGTCAGTCTGTAGCAGTCAGTTAACTAAAACTGAAAATACAAAAATGTGGTCGGTCTTCTTATCAACAACAGCAGCTAACCAGTTTACACTGAACAAAATACTTCACCAAATATTGCATTGAAATGCATTATTTTTTGACGACGATGAAAGATAAGAGATTAGAGCGATTTATGAAATATATTTGTTATTGTTTGCTATTGTGATGATTTCGAGTATCTACTCTATAATTCCGACGATGAGCTTAGGCGTTAAACGCAAACTCTCTTAGTGTAAATAGACTCACTCATAGACATATTCAAACATAGATACGTATATATCTACATCGTAGATAAATAGATAGCTGGCTATCTAGATACATTGCTAAGTTTATCAGTAAGGCACGGGAGCGCATGTCAGCGACTAACAGCTTCCTCAACAGCATCTTTGTCAAACACGACAGGTGCAACAGTTGCCTTTTAGCAAGCGAATGTGCCGGACACACTGAGCTAAAGTGAAAAAGATTCTATGTTGAATTTAAAGTGAAATTGCTTTCCTTCATTTTTTTTTCTTGTTTTTTTGTTCTTTTGTTTGTTTTTTTGCAAACAAAGTAATAAATCGCATTAATCTATGTGAAAGTAAAAGAAAAATAGTTAAAACGGAAGACAAACAAAAGATCACAACAGTGTGTGTTATAGTATTTGAAGAGAAAAGTGAATCGGAAGTTCAGGACAATGGTTATTACGGACTCACCGCAAGCTCCGCAGAGATATCTGCGATGTATCTCTAAAGATTTCTCGACCGTGCGACGTTTTAGCTCAACGCCCGGTGATATAGTGACAATAAGCAAACCAAACACTCCAGTAATAGGCGTTGGAGTAAGTGGGGTACCCGCTGAGTTGTGCCAATTGAGAAAAGGTGGTTCCTTGCGTGGCATACGTCGGCGGGACCGACCACGCAAACGTTCTTCTGTATCATCTACACTGACAAAAGTTTTAATATTAAATGTACGCGATTTACTGAAAGTTAATGCAGCCAATGAGCAACATAATGAGGTATGAAAGAATGTTTCACAGAAACGGCATTTTTCTGCAAATAAGTGTATCCATGACGGCAGCATTAAGTTTACGTGTTCACATGGCAACCATTTTCTATTATTTTTATTCTTATTTTCCTTCGTTCGATAGTTGGTTGATTGGTGGATTCATTCCCTCCATCTGCAAACTTTTGTATCATAGCAATTTATTTTCATTAAATTCGTATTTCTGTATCTAGGTACAATATCTATGTATGTATGTATGTACATACTTTATACTTAGTATATCGGTATAAGTTTGCAGTTCGCACTTAAAGGTTATGCATTAATACTATTTTGCTGCATTGCGAATTATGTATTTGAAATAGATTTTCCACGTATTTAACAATGTTTGCTGAATGGATTTTGGTCCATTGTTCCAATGGAACTAATTAGTATTCAATTAGCGTAAATTAAAGGTGAAAATTGGTAAACAAAGACGATTACGAAAGTGTAGTATATCTATCTAAAAGAGAAGATGCGAGGCCCACAGCTTGTTAAAGTTTTGATTTCAATTTCATAATGTACAACTTTAATCAAGTATTATAAATAAATAGTGCCTCCGTTGTTAACCTCAAATTATTCGACCACATCATGTAGTGATAGGTATACCTATAGTAGGAACATTAATCAATTCACAATAGTGTGGGCTTCAAAATAAATAGCAAATTGAGCTATATATTTTCAGCTCATCTACCCTTCAGTGATTGAGTGATTTCTTTAATAACTGTGGTATAAATAAGGATATGTTAGATAGCCAAAGGTGATTTTTGTATGTTCCCTTATAGCAGCTTATTAGCTCTCGCCGGAGTCTATTATTCCTTAACCTTGTTTGTGAGGTGCCGGTCTTATTTGAGTATACAATGTTATTGGAGTAGTGTTCAGTTTATCTTTGGTGGGAACATGGACACATGACATTGAGAAGCTTGTGAATTAGTCTGGACTGAGTCCTCTCGCATCTGTCTAGTTTTCCAAATGTACAATTGGCAATTAAAACAAATGGAAAAAAATTTGTGCTTACTGGGGTAATACCGACCACATTTAAACGGAAAAGAACATTTGGCTCTCTAATGAGTCATTGGCAGGCATCCTTAAATGTTTAGCATCATTATCTATGATGTTTGCTGCAGTTGTATAAATGGGTCCATACATTTTTTAACCCAAGTGATCTCAAATGTTGCCACTCTAACCTTACTTTACTTTTAAGTCAAGTCATTTCTCCAAATAAATAAGAATACTGTGTAATTTTATGCCATTGTAAAGGATTTCTATACATTATGGACTCTAATACGATTAAGAAGACAATGAAGACAATTTACCAGTTAAACGTTAGTTAGTAAAGAGATGCCTGACTTGATGTAAACAGAATTAACATAGAAAGTACGAAATTCAATTTTTTTGTCGGACGAATCCATCAATGTAATTATTTTTTTTTTTGTATTTTGTTTTTATTAAAATTATTAATAATTATGTGTCAAAACAAATAATTTTCGGTTAATAATTTCTGTAAAAAATTATTGTTGTTTCCTATATAAAGTTTTTGTGTGTAAAATATGAAATGAAACTCCCTTTCACTTATGTCTATAAAATATTTTAAATCAAAACATTCAACATTCCATTTCGGATTTTTTCTTTAAAAACTTTTTATAAATTTGTAACTTTATTTTTGTACAATACAAATTATGAATTTATTTTTACACATATAACTACAAAATTTTCCAAACTTTTGGTATTTTTATTTTATTCTCCTTTCGTGTTACCCTTTACACTCTCTTTGTATCTACTATCTAGATCTCTATTCTCTCTACCTTTTTTTATCGTTTTTAGTTTTGTTTATTTATTTTCTGTGATTATTTTTTTGTTTTATAAAGGTAAAAACTTTTTATATTTTGTAAGAAAAAAAAAAAACAACAAGAAAATAAAATGATGTAAATTTTAATTCTAATATATAAATATAAATATGTAGTTATAAAGAAGAATAGTTATAAATATTTATTAAATAATTATATGTATTGTAATAATTTTGCATTTTAATTATTATTTTCGTAAAATTTTTATTGAAAGAATTTTTTCTAAAATTAACTAAATTATTTCATATTTTTTTAAATTATTTTTTTTCCTTACCCACAACAATTTTCATGTATTCAGCATCAGCCGCGCAGTTGGATCGAGACAAATTTTCAGAAACGTGAATGCATTAAATTTATACCATGTCCAAAGGAAGAAACAAGGTAAGTGAGAAAAAGTATCCATTAAATTATTATATTTTATGGAAAAGAGCAAGGAAAATAAACAAAAGATTTACTTTTGTTTTTTTTTTTTTTTATCTTTGGGATACGTGTATACGAGCATAGCAAACAAACTTAATGGTGAACGAGTTAAGACAACTTGACCTAATTTCCGAACGGTGTAAGACTTTATGCCTATCACCGACGTCATCAACGACCCAATTTTTATCTTTTTTTTAGTATCTTTCAATCTATGTGCAATATCTGCAACTGTTTGGTGTTGACATTTTTTATTGTTTATTGGGACACTTTTTATACCCACTAACCAACTTACCGAGTATCTTCTTTCTTTGCCTTTCTTCCTTTTCGTCGTTATTGTCACTTATAAAGATAAATACGCAATAAAGTTGCTTTATAGAAGAGGAAACTACTTACACTTACTACTACATACATGTTGTATACATACATTCAGTGTCTCTCTGTGGTGGTATGTGGTGAAAGTTCAGTTTCTGTATTATTATGATGAGAGTTTTATGGTTTCAAAAATAAGGTAAATTTTAACTTGATTTTGTGTTTGTCTTTTTGATCCAACAACTTATCAAAGTTTAAATAAATAAATATACATTCCATTCATTTTTATTATTTTTTTATGGTTGCGTTCTATTTTGTCTGCGTTTTAATGTGCGACATATTTTAATTGTTGACTTTTGGGTATAATAACAATGAATCAGAATAATTTGCGCTATACAGTAGGATACGTTAGTATACTCGTGGTACTCTGTGTAAGTAATACCGGGAATTTATGATTTTAAGGATGCCACCTTTAACATATTGAACTCAGTTTTTTCCTGTTGTCCTACCTGCATTGTACTGGATTACAATGTGTACAGTACTTTTCTGTTATTCACTGATTTTACTATGCAAATATTATTGTTGTTGAATAATAGGTTGTGTGCCTTAAGTTTTGGGTGTTAAAAAAAAAGTATACTGTGCTGGAATACTGGGTACCATGCTGGTAAACAAATAGGGTTATTTTGAAGATGACATATATAATTGTGATGGATAAAACATTCCGATACTTTTTACACAATTTGTATGCCTTTCACAGATCATTTTGTCGTGATGTTTGTAACACATAGAATCATTTACTCAACATTTCTAAAAATAGAACGATCTGACAATTAAATCTACATATATAAAAATGTACCAAATGCGAGTCAGACCCGTACCAGATTGGGGTTTGTTTGGGAGATACTCCCCTGGTGGTCCAATTTGACTAATTCCAACAAATGAACCGCGCCTATATCAAAAACTTATAGTGTCTAAATTTCAGTTCAATAGTCTAAAAAACAAAAAAAAAGTTTTTCGAATAAGAACCTGAATTTTAATGGTGGGTTTGTATGGGAGGTACCCTCTCTAGTGGTCCGAACAAACTGAAATTTCGACAATATAAGTTTCTAATGTATAACCACCAACCATGCAAATTTCGATATCGTGGAGTTACTGGATCGTATAGCTGCAATACAAACCAAAATGTTTCTTGTATGGGGACTCCTTTAATTTTTTGAAAATTCTTTAGTTTTAGTATTTGTTGCTGATGCCCGGATAGAATTACATATTCTGTGAAAATTTCCACTCTAGTTATTATGCTTCGTGAGATATGATCCGAGGACGGACGGATTGACTGACGGACAACGAAGTCTCTGCAATAGGGTTCCCTCTGGGTCCGGAACCCTAAAAAGTAGTATGACCGCGCAAAACTCGAGAACGGCAGGACCAATGTTGATAATTTTATTTTTGTTGTACTCATGGAGTTACCAGTCAGGTTCTTTGCTACATTTGGATCCGGTAGGTGACGATGTAGTTCATTCACATAAAATTATTAATTACACATTTTACAACAAAGCTTTTTAGAAGAAACACCCAACTAGCGCCTAGTATTGTAATAAAGCTGCCATTTAAATTGCTTAAAATATTTAATTTTTTTATAAACAAGTAAATTGGGCTATAAATTTTCATGTATTTGCATTAAAAAGTGGCACCTTTTTTTACTATTCTCTTAGATGATTGCAATAACTGTTACAAGGGTGGGTGGCTTTCAACTCTAAAATGTGGTGATAAAACTTGACCGACTTTATAGAGAAATGTAGATAGTTTTAATATTGTATAACCTGATTTTCAAGAACAGTTATCATTTATTTATTTGAGAGTTGAATATTGTATTTTGGTCTGAACTAAGAAACTTAATAAATAAAATAAGAAAATAAAGAATGCAGTATACATAAGTATTAGTTAATTTTCATTTGTTTACGTATTCCTGTTGCTGTTCAAATATTCACAGACAAGAAAATATTTTCCTCCTAACAATACTTATGCATATTGTATACAAAATTGAGAAAAACATTTAACGAATGACAACAGTGCGAGATAAACTTCAAAAGCTGTCGACAACCATGTCTGTCAAATTGACACATAACGAACAACGAAACATCCTCATCCATAAGGCATACTAGTCTCTGATAATTTGTTGACAGAATTAATTGCTTTATTAACACATTATTCAAGATGTTGGCAATGATGGTAATCTCGTTGTCTTTGTCTTATTGCGTGCAATGACATTTGAGTTTCGTATGAAACTTTTGTCTTTGAATTTCGGTTAATTTATTCATTAAATCAATTGTGACAGTAAAGAAAGCTTGTCATAGAAATTGTATGGGTGTGTGAGTTTCTACAGCCCTAAATTATTGAGAAATGAAAGCCTTAGGTTTGTTATTCAATCTGCGGTTGTTAGAGGAACGAATTCATTAATGAAAGCACGAAAGCAGAATAATTGAAGGGCAGTACACACATATGTATATTAAGTCATTGGTATTGAAATGTATTCACACATGCATAACAAATGCAGAACACACGTGAGTTTGTATATATTTATACTAAAAATATTTGTCAGTAAAAGACATACATGGAATATCGGTTTTTGGAATGAATTAAAGAAGTCTACCTACATTTAAATTGTATCCGTGGAAATGAATACTTTCTAAATAGAAAATAGACTTACTGGAGGAGATTTTATATTTTGTAACTAACACTCAATATACTCAGTCCAACGATATTCCGAAAAGTATTCTTCCTTAAAGTCTCTATAATCGGCAATAGTTCAAATTGTTCATTTGTTGAAATCTGTTACTGCCGACGAACTTCTGGGAATTGAAAATGGGATAAATCTCGATAAAGAGGTCTTTCTAGATTTTGTTCAGTGAGTATGTCTTTTGATAAAATCAACGTTTATCATTTAACAAAAATTCAAAATTGAGTTTCTTATGACAACTTCAATAAAAGGAATGATGAGTTAAAATTGCCATATACCCTTCAGCTGTCACATAAAAGAATATTGTTCCATGGGTCCATGGTTATAATCTGACTTCCATCGTTTATGACATATACAGAAAACGCAACAATTTTCAGTTTGCAACAAAAATTAGACTATTTGATTATTGCATACCAAATTCCTAACCATGATGAAGATAAAGAAGGTCATCACTATCAAAATGTGCAATGCATACATGTGTGGCATTGTGGTTTCTATCAAACATATTATTATAACATAGTAGTTATTTCGCCTACGAAATGTGAGACATATTCAATTTGAAAACCCATCGAATTCGTTTTGTGAATTGTTAATAAAAATGATGATTGAAACTTGTGGTAAATAAACCTCAAAAATGTTTTTTTTTCTGAATTTAGTTTTTAATTTCAATTGATTTTAAATTAAGAACTCTCCATTTCTTCTTCTTTTGTTTTGTTTTTGCAGATGTTGCTGCGGCCAGGTGCAAGTGACACATCAAACTATACCTGGCATCGAAAGTGGTTCACCCGGTGACAATTGGCTGCCAACAAAACACACGCGTCCTCAACCCACCGATGCCTATGGCACAATTGAGTTTCAAGGTGGCGCTCATCCCACAAAAGCACAAGTAAGTACAATACAAATGTGGGATGTTGTAAACGTGCAGAATAGAACCCCAACAATGGGAATATTTTATAGAGCGACAAATGTGACTAATTGGCATGCGTTAAATAAACCATGACACGGGGGGCGGGCCGGTGCCTAAAAGAAAATACGTATACGCACGGATGTTGTAAAATATTTTCATCGAAAACAATTTTTCAGAAAATATCTACCAAATAAAAACGAAAAAACAAAATTGTCAAATTTAACTTTTATCAAGCTTTCCAATCAATTGTCAATGGTTATTTTTCTTATTTTATTTTGTTGTGAGCCTTCATTGCTGTTGTTGTTGTTGTTGTTGTTTGTAAACAGCGATTTTTTTCAGATTTAGTTTTATTCAATTGTCATTGGCATCCTTTGCCAAGCTTATCAACAATATCATATATCCCGATGTTTTTAATATTGACAGTTATGCAGGTGTATCTAACAAACAACATCAACATCAACATCATCAACAACAAGAAATGATTGAATATTTGTCATTATATCAAAAAATATATATCATTTGACAGACATTTTAGTTTTT
Organism: Amiota minor; assembly: GCA_037043295.1. Lineage (NCBI taxonomy): Eukaryota > Metazoa > Arthropoda > Insecta > Diptera > Drosophilidae > Amiota > Amiota minor. The sequence continues at coordinate 3,149,132 of JBAMAW010000786.1, read as the reverse complement.
TGTATATATCTTTCTTCTTTCTTTAGTATGTGCGTTTATCGTTTGACACGCGTCCAGAACTTTTAGTACAACTATTCACAAAGGAATGGAATCTGGAATTGCCCAAACTTTTAATAACCGTGCAAGGTGGTAAGGCAAATTTCGAACTACAACCCAAATTAAAGAAGGTTAGTATCACACCCAGTAAAAGCGTCTTCAAAACTCTGTTCATGACTTCAACTTGAATAGAGTAGTCAAGAAGTTGGTAGTTACTTAGTCCCTGAAACCACTGATGATGTTCTTCATTTGATCAACCTTGACTAAATAAATGAATGAATGACGGAAACTTATAATTTGTTTGTTAAACTTTTTAGGAAATCCGCAAAGGACTATTGAAAGCAGCCAAGACGACAGGTGCTTGGATCTTTACTGGTGGTACAAATACAGGTGAGTGTGCCTAGCGATGATGACACAACTCTCAAGTATTTTCAATAAAATTTTTCTTTCCGTGCACATGACTATGTAACAGCACGTGCAATAATTGAGCAAATACTACTATACAATAAATAACTAAGTGGAAGGTCTGAAGTGATGTTTCAACGAAATGTAATGTAATGAAGAAAGTATACAAAGAAAGCAAAGAATAAGTAAATAAAAAAATAATAAGAAAATAAACGAATAAAGAAAAGTAAAAGTAAAGCGGAAATCACACAGCCAGTGATTGTTCATTTGCAGGACAAGCGCAAATAAGAAGGTGTCCTTTTATGTGTCATTGACACACTCACTATTTTCTCCAGATTATGGCAGCATTTGTTGCCCTTCTATACAATTGAATGTCTCTATACTGCGTAGATAGATAGATAGTCATACTCTTGTGGAGTTATTATTAAATTTTACTTTATTATTTTAAGCGAAATACATATATTTATTATACTTTTACTTTTGTTAACTTCTAGGCGTGACAAAACAAGTTGGTGATGCCTTACTACTCGAGGGTCAACAGCGTACCGGGCGTGTCGTCAGCATTGGCATTGCACCCTGGGGCATTGTTGAGCGCAATCACGAGTTGTTGGGTCATAATCGTGAGGTACCCTGCCACAGTATAAGTTCACCAAGGTGAGTTGAGTTTTGTTGCATTAAATTAAAACATTTTTAATAAACTTAAATTTCAAAGTAAATTACGTATACGCAATGTGGAAATTCTAGTCTTTATATTAGAATTGCATAGTATAAGAAGAAAGTTATGCAAAACTCATTAAATTTTCTTTAATATTCTAAACTAAAGACACATTATAAAATACTGATTTCTTATTCTATTATAGAAAGCTGTCTAAAATACTATATGCATTGACTTACATATATTGTATTTGTTCTTTGTTATATATATTGTTTGCCCTTTACTATTGTTATTTTATCATTTTTATTTGCAGATCAAAATTAGCTGTGTTGAACAATCGTCATGCATACTTTTTGCTCGTTGATAATGGAACACAAGCAAAATATGGTGCTGAACTGATATTGCGACGAAAGTTGGAAAAATTCATTTCCAACTTAAAATTACATCCATGTAAGTTGCAAAAAAAAAAGTGAAAAGCAAAGAAATAATAATGTGAAATCAGGTCAAATAAATAAAGAGACCATGAGAATTGAAGAATGGATTACTCATTGGTTGTACATAGTAGGAAAATCATGAATATGAGCAACATTTCCACAATGATGACTGACTGAGGAGTACTTTCCATCCAATTGTTGAACTAGTGATTGAATGCATGCCAGCATGCATGAATAAATGATTGAGTGACTAACTGATTGACTGAATAAATATTTGATTGCATGAATGAGTGAATGAATGAATGATTACAACAAAGCAAAGGAGCCATGAATGCGCTTCAACGACCATTTGTGAACGATTTGTTATGGTTGTTCAACTGTCACTTGGGAAAATTGATGATTTGATATGCTTGGCTTGAATTTTAGGGCTTTTCAAATGACGATTTACCAGGCCAGACAAACAACAATCTGCTATAAATCTTCACTGCACTGTGGATATTCTTCCTTACTTTCACATTCAATTGCATTTCCCTCTCTTTCCATTGAATTTATCGATTTGCTCAACTTTCTTATGAAAAAGTGCACCTGCTTTGGTGTCGCATTACAAATAGAATTTGCAACAATTGCATTGCAAAGTCTAAAGCAGAACTTTAACAAAGTTCATCCATGCCTCTTGCTATTGAGAATAAGAAAATGCAATGTGTTTTATAGATTGTGTGTGAAGCCAATGTAATCCCAATGCAACTTAGTATTATTTGATGAGTTTCGATTTGTGGCTACATTAACCATAGGTAAGCATGCCTTTCTCTCTGATTGTCTGTTTGTCTGGCAATCTGACTTCCTTTATTACATTGATTGTAGCATAGCCATTATTTTGATGTTCAAGTCATTTTCAGGTTATTGTAAGTTTAACAACAATATGGTATATGAAGAATGCTGTTCGGTTTCAAATGAAATTCAAGGATATCGTATTATACAATAGTAACATTCTCATTGTGTTCAAACTTATTATTTCGCTTTCAATTAGCTGAGTTCAATGGTAAAATAAATATGAAAAAATTACTGTCAGTTACAGGGAAAATCGAAAGTTCTTAAAGAATTAAGGATGCCCTCGACCATTGACTAACCTGTAATTCGCAATCATTTCGAAATTTTAGGTTTATAGAAAAAGTGGGAAAATGGTTACATCATCACTGCACCCCAAATTTGGGACTATGATCATCTGAAATGAGCTCACACTTTTCGCTCAAGTTGTGCTTGATGTGAGGCGCTCAGATGGATAAAAATGACCGAATTGCATATGTTTCTTAGTGGAGATGAAGAATATTGAAAACACTTAGTGAGGTCCCCACCATTTAAAAAATTTAACTTACTCATATTTATGGAGAGAGTACAAACAGAATATTAATATAATTTAAGGCTAATGGAAGGACATTGTATAGTTTTTTCTTGATTTTATTCGATGCTTCTTGTTTTTCATTTCATTTCGTTCCTTAATCTTTTTTACTTCTTACAATTGTATTTATATACATTTTCTACTACTACGTTTATCACATTCATCTCTATCATTTTCTCTTTATTTATATCTTGTTTTATTAAATTCTTTTTTATTTTTCAGTTACACATTCCAGTACTCCTGTGGTGTGTCTTGTAATCGAGGGCGGTACAAATACGATACGTGCGGTGCTTGAGTACGTGACGGACTCACCGCCAGTGCCAGTTGTGGTGTGCGATGGTTCCGGGCGTGCGGCTGATCTAATCGCCTTTGTGCACAAGTAAGTCATATTCAAATAAAATCTCTTTAAGTATGTATGTGTATATGTTTCAAAGTTTTTTTTATAAGTGGCCACACATGTTCGTTTTCTACAAGCATCATTCGTTCGTTTGTAAAATGATTTGATGTGGTTCTGTCTGTAAGTGAATTTCAGTGTTAAAAGCCAATGTAACTTAAGTTGGGAAATGAAGGAGCAAAGAAAAAAAAAAGAAGGAATCCCATTAAATTTCATTAGAGGCATTCATTCTACTTGTCTATGCTATATGCTCGTTATATATTCTGGATCCCCTTGTTGTTCTTATTGTGATCAACATCATTTATTTCTTTATATAAGGGAATGCGGTAAATTGCGGTTGATGATTTTTGTTGTTCGCCTCAACAGCTTCAATTAGGCCCTTAATCTGCCAAGCGGTTTTATGCTTTTCTATTGTAAAACTTCATTTCATACGCGACATTTCCCAAAATAAAAACATCCCTAGACATTTGTTAGTTTGTCACAGACGCATTCGCTATGACTGAGTCCATGAGATGTTTATGATGACTGAATTCAGTCAGTCTTAAAAATGGAACGCATACGCATTGTGTACCCTTTTGTTTACATAAGTAATTGTTTTTACTCCCTCATTCACTTGAGCCCTCATTTAGATACTCCCTAACACACGACCGACAGACAGACAAAGGGGCAAATAATGCGGCAACCTTTTTGCTCAAATAAAGGAAAATATTTGCTCTTAAGTTCACCTTGTGTGTGAGCGCGCCTTATTGTATGCAACATTTATTTTAATGTTTTTAATTAATATTCACTTGTGCCTGTGCTGTGTGTGTGCGTGTGTGCGTGTGTGTGTGTGTGTGTCGGCATCAAAGTAATTCTCTCATTTCCATTTCCTATGAATAACAACAATTCGTTATAATTGTTTTGTTTATGTGGATTGTTATTGCTGTTACTGTTGGTCCGTTGGTACCGTCATACCGTCATCATTTACATAACTAAATAAACGAAAAATATTATCACAAATTCTTTCACTTTCTTCATGTTTGTTCACCTTCTATCTTTCTTTCATTTATATTGTATTTTAGATACGCATCCGATGGTGAAGAACAGACCGTACTAGAGTCGATGCGGGATTATCTAATTGGCACAATACAAAAAACCTTTGAAGTAGGAATCGACCAAGCCGATAAACTCTACCAAGAATTGATGCAGTGTACGCGTAATAAGAATTTGGTAAGTACAAAAATACTAAGATAAAGAAACAGAAGAAATATGAAGGGAAAATGAAAAATATTTATTAAAAAAAAGACCCCATATTATTAATGGTTGGCTTAGTTGAATATTTATAAAACTTTCCATATGATGACATGACTTTTTTAAATTTATACTAAGAACGAAAAAACAAAAGTATAAAAAGTGGAGAAAACACAAGACGAAAAAGCCGAAAAATAAAAAGAAATATCGTTTTACGCTTAGAGAAATTTTTAAATTTAAATAAATTACTTCAGGTTTAGTAGCAGGTTTTGATTTCTTTGGCTATGTTTCATTGCTTTTTTTTTTTTTTTGTTTTCTTTTTTTTTTTTATTTTTATTTTTTATGGTTGACTATCCTATCGTTGATGCTTTTGTTATTGTTGCTATTGCTGTTGTTGATGATGAAGATGATGAGGAATTGACTGAGTTTTCAATGGAATAATGTGATTATTTTAATTTTCTAAATTGTTCTTTAGAATTGTGAAAATTGTGTGTAAAACGTAAACTGATTTAATAAAAGAAATCCTTCAGTTTGAAATGAATTTATTGTGAGTTTCACTTCCCAGATTAGAATAGATTCTTTTGGTAAATTAGACATTATCTTTATGATAAATGTTTATTGCCATGTTGATTGGCATAAGAATGATAAATTTAGAAAAATTCCTTTAACTGTGTTTGGTGCATTGGTGCCAAAATAAAAGTGCTGAAATCGCTCCGATTTATAACAACTCCAGTTTTGTTTTGTCTTCCTTAAATTGCCTTATAAAATGCATTGCTACCATAATTTCTTAAACCTTAAGTTTTATACAAAAGAACTGTCATGCAGATTTCTTAAGAACATTTCTGCAAAATTATCCAATCAGCTAATGGAAGCTCGTTGGTAGCTTTGAGCAGATTATATTTGTAAATGTTACAAGGCCACCAATTTCTTAATATTGAGTGCATACAGAAATTGATAAATGTTGGCAGTTTGAGGATTTTGGTTAAGAATTTTTAGTAATTACCTGAATATATAAAATAGATTCCTTCGGCCTGAGTGAGTTCCATAGAATACTTTCATCTTTTTAATATAAATATTTCATTTAAAACTTTTATCACATTTCCTTTTATTTATTATAAATACAAATATCAAATTGGAAAGGGCATCTTAATGAATCTTTTGGAATTCTTTGAAATAATATTTCAATTGCTATATTATTTATTTAGTGATATAATGTAGGTACATATATTTAAGAATAAATCGCCTCATTATTAATATTTTATTTAAATTGTGCAATGGAATCTTCTATTCTAATGAGGCAAGAATGTGTGAAGTTATTCCAATTAAGACAAATAAATTCAAGAAAATCAAGTGTAGATAAAAAAGGAAAGCAACAATGGAAAGCGTAATGAAATTTCAATTAACGTTAAGAGAGATTAGACCTTAGCTTAGCTCAGTTCAATGAATCTGAGACGGCGAGGTCTCAAGAAGGAAAATGTTAACAACGATGACAACAATGACGTTAAAGCATGTTGGAATAACAAAAAGTTGCTTAACATCAAATAAAGCCATCGCGTATTATTAGGATTTAATTGGGGTTTTTTTTTTTCTTTTTGCTTGTCCTTTTTCCAAAGGCAACAATGATAGTGCTATAGTAAAAAGCTAAGAACGCTTGAAGGCACTCAACCACACTGATTTTGTATTGTACTAGATGAACCCAAAATTCGGGGCCACTTGAAAATGTTCCTTTTCGTTCCCTTTTCCATTTTTTTTTTTTTTTTTGTTTGTAATTGGCATATACTTTCCAACCATTGATTTTGTTACTAACTCCCTTATTCTCGTGCTTTTTTCTTTTCCTTTTTCTTATAGATAACAGTCTTTCGTATACAGGAGAAGCCTGAGGGTGAAGCACAAGAACTGGATCAAACGATATTAACGGCATTGTTCAAATCTCAACATCTCAGTCCTCCAGAACAATTGAGTCTTGCTTTGACATGGAATCGTGTAGATATTGCGCGTAGCGAAATATTTGTCTATGGCCAGGAATGGCCCAATGGTGCGTAGAGTGGATCTTATGTTTGAGGGTTTTGGCAAGAAAAGCAAGAGCCATCATCTCTTAAGCTCATTTAATTGTGTATATTTTCGTGCATAATTTTTATTATATCTCAATTACGACACTCATAATCAAGTATTTTGAGACGAGTGGACACTTTCACTTGCTTCATACGAAATTTTATTAAAATTTTCATGACTTCATTTTGTTCTACTTTTCCATTTCATGTTTTGTCTAACCACAGGCGCTTTGGATGAAGCCATGATGCAGGCACTCGAACATGATAGAATCGATTTTGTCAAATTACTTTTGGAAAATGGCGTTTCAATGAAAAAGTTTCTGACAATACCGCGCCTCGAGGAATTGTACAATACAAAACATGGTCCAGCGAATACATTAGGGTGAGTCTTTGTTATTCATTCAACTTTAACTGCCCTGCTTCTCTTCCACTCGGAGTTGTTCATGGACTTATGTATTGTATCTTATCGTTTTTTGGTCTCATTTAAATAGTTACATACTGCGCGATGTTCGTCCTCATATACCCAAAGGATATGTTTACACGCTGCATGATATTGGACTTGTAATCAATAAACTCATGGGTGGTGCATACAGGTAAGTGTCCTTCCCTTCGGCTTATCTTCCTAGTATGTCTCTGCTTTTGTTTGAATTGAGAATGGAAAAGAAAAGAAAATATATCCAAATGTCATTTACAAAAATGAAATTTCAACGCATTTCTTTCTTTTGACTAAAGTATAACGAGCAACTGACACACACAAAAACAAAAAAAAAAACAAAAAGAGGAGAATTGGGGAAATATTTCAAAAGTAAAAAACAAAAACCTTTACGCACCAAAGTATGCAACACATGTCAAGAGCACATTTTTTCTCTTTCATTTACACTTTCACCTCTCTGCTCTTCTCCTCCTTTTATATTTAGTACTTTGTTTTCAATCTTTTGTTGGTTAAAGCCCATCCAGATACAACAAATTACTCTGTCATGGCAACAGAAATTTCTTTACAAAGATCTTTTGTTATTCTTTGACTTCATTGCCTCGTTTTTATTCAACTTTCTTGGATTGGGCTGCTTGTGGTACGTTTGGCTTGGCTTAACTCACTTAGCATTTTCTATTGCCTAATTCTTATAAAAATTTAATAACTCGCTTCAGGCTAAAGTATTAGCAGCCGCACACTTGATCCTTTGACGCTTTAGCGGTTTCTTTGTTTATTGACTTTTGATAAAATGGCATAAAACATTACCAAGCCAATATCCTGAATCCTGTGTGGATTGAGAATGGTAAAAGGGTTGCGGTGACTCAAGAAGTTATGCCAACGTTAGCCAATTATGACACATTAAAAAGAAGGAGTCTTTTAGACAGCAAGTAGAAAATTTTGTGGTTTAAATTATTTTGGTTTAGGTTCTTTTTTTTTTCATTGTTTTTTATATTTCTTTTAAGTAAATTGATTTTCTTTTTTTACGTATTTACTTAATTTATTGGTAAACAAAAAAGGGGTGAAAATACTACTTACTCGTATATATAAAATTCAATCAAAATATTTGATTAAGTTAAAGGAATAAAAATAATCAGTGTCAAATTTCATTAAAGTTTTTTCTTTTAATTCTTATTTCTATTGTTTTCTGCACTTTTTACACTTGACATCTTTTTTGCCTTTTTTTTCCTTAGATTTCTCAATTTACTTCGCATTTTCTACAGATAGTTTAACTTTTAGTTAAGGATTTTGGGTCGAACAGTCAAGGGAGACAAACTAATTTGAACATTTTCATTGCTTTCTGCTGTTGTGCGTGACTATTTCCCTTTTTTTTTTTTGTTTAAGATGTTAGCCATCTTTTGTCATGTTCTTAATACACTAATCAAATGTCAGAAAGTTATCTGAGAAATGCCGATCTTAAATGCTTAAGATGGTGTCATAGATACACAACATATATGTACATAGATATACATTTTCTTGCATGGGAATGGATTGGATTGGCTTGTTTGTGTCAGTTGTATCAGTTTCTCTTTGGTAACTTTTTCTACTTTCTATCAGTTTTCCTTTTGAACTAAATTGAGACAATATGTCAGTATGATTAAATCATGTGTTTATCCATTGAATTGTATCGTTTGAACGTATTGCAATTAAATTACATTCGTTTTATCTTTACTTTCAATTCATATTGTTAAAACGTAAACAAGAAATGAAATGATTGGCGAATGGAAAAGAAAAACTTAAGACTTTTTGTTTATTGTAACCCGTCTCTTTTTTGTTGCTTTCTTAAAAATTATTTGATGTCAAAATGATGAAATTTGATTTGTTTGCTCCTCTTTAACCTTTCTAATTGAAAATGTAAACGAAATTGAGAAGACAAAAAGAAATTCTAATAAAATTTAAGGATATTCAATTAACCTTTTTATGTAACCATTCAAAGTATTTATTTATTTATATAATGCCAACCTAAAGTTAAAACTAGAAGTTAACAGAAAAATAGCCATGGCTGCCAGGACCTTCAGCAAAATATTTCAACTGATTTTGCAACAATTTGTGTGTAGTAGATTTGTTTTACTTGACTGCAAGGTAAATAAAATAAAAAATTTTCTCAGGAAAGACAAATTTTGAAATATTGTATTTTGCATATATTGTATGTATGTATTGTATTTGTATTTCTTTTAACCTCAAAAGCTTCTAAGAATTTCAATATTCAATGAAAATGTGCATGAAGGAAAATGCTTCCAAAATATTAAATCAAAATAAATACAATATATACTTTATGAGTAAAAGAACATAGAGACACTCCAATGAATGATGGCAATAGCATCGCATGCACTTAAAACGATGCGAATGAAAATAAAAATAAAATCTTAATAGAAAACCAGGGTATAAAGATTGGCAACAAATCACTTAAGCTACCATCATTATGAGATTTAAAAAGAGTTTAATTTTAATGCTAAACATAGCAAAGACAAAATATATCTGTTCCTTTTCGTTTGTCACATTTATTATAGTTGAACGAGCATTTCAAAGAATGCATCTATCACCACCAATCAAATTTTATAGTTTGAGTTGAAATGCTATTAAGTTTTTAACCGCAGATCAGATGGATAAATAATTAAAGGAAAATCTATTCTTCGATCATACTTATTTCTATTGGTTTAGAAGAATAATCACGGTTATTTTATCTGACTGGTTTTAAAATCTCTAGTTGCTTGTCCTGGATAATTAGAATTCCCTTAGATAAGTTCTAAGCATACAGTGAATCAGCTCAGGTTAGATACTTCTAGAACTACCCTCTTGTTAAAATTCGCATTAAATCCACATTGAATTAAATTTTGTTCAAAATACCTAAATCAATTTGCATAGTTCACAATTACCGCAACGTTATGATGTCTTCTCAGTCTATGTCCATTGTTAATGTTGATGAAAACTTAACCAATCACTGCAACGAAGATTAAATCTTACTCACAATTCAAATGGAATAAATATACATAAATTTCAAGGCTATATATAAAGATAGAAGACATGCAACAAATGTTTTGTGGCATCGTAACCAGTGCTTTGCATAGATTAAATTGGCTTTCTTTTATTTTTGTGTTTTATGGTGTTTTGTTTTTATCTTAGTCCTTGTTGAACATTGAATTTATTTGGATTTAAATTGGATTTTGTTTATTGTTTCTTTCATCGCAGATCCTATTATACTCGACGGAAATTTCGTCCCATTTACGCAAAGGTTATGAACAGTTATGCAAATGCCTGCCGAAAGTCATCAACTTATCAACGCTATGCTGGTGCAAACTCCTTGAGTTTAGTTACTGGTCTACTGCCTTTTACCACTGAGATGGCGCTCTTTGAGTTCCCATTTAATGAGCTACTGGTGAGTGAGTTTTCCCTCTTTCTATTTATGTCTATCTATTTCTCAGTATGCCACTGACTTATTATTATATGAAATAAGAAGAAAGCGAAACAAAAAAAAAAAAGTAATGAATAAAAAGAAATATTCTAGAAGAAAAACAAAAAATCAATAAAATGTGCTAATATATTTTGTTGTACTGTGCAGATTTGGGCCGTTCTAACGAAACGCCAACAAATGGCTTTACTAATGTGGACGCATGGCGAGGAGGCCTTGGCCAAATCACTTGTTGCTTGTAAACTATATAAAGCAATGGCACATGAGGCAGCTGAAGATGATCTGGATACAGAAATTTATGAGGAACTACGCTCGTATGCAAAGGAATTTGAAAGCAAAGGTAAGCAATACTGAATGAATGGGTTAAGTAGATGGGCTAATGATGATGATAGTAAAACCTGTCAAATACCATTTAGAATAAATTAAACGAAAGAAAAAAGAAGATTTTTCTTCGACTAGACTGAAGTTGAAATACTCTTCACGCTTCACGTTCCTGTGATTGGGCATACAAAAATATTGATTTGACTTATGTTTAGCGTAGAGTCAGTATTCATACTGCATTTCAACATTATGATTGAAATTTTTGTATGTGATCCGTCGTCTCGCGAGGTGATTAAGAATATATGTATGTACTTTATGGGGCTCCCATGTTTCCTTCTGTCTGTTACAAACTTCATATCGAATTCACTTCTTTCAATTCTCTGCGTGAAGAGTATAAAAAACACTCACAAACATGAACATTGCCCATTGCGGTCAAATACCAAGCCAATCAAATGTCACAGTTAATTAATGAAACTAACCAAAGCCAAAGAAATCGGCTTAACTCAACCCAGGATATTTTGTATACAATTGAACAATCTCGGCTATTTAAAAGCCAATTAAATAACTTCCGTTTCCGTTTGCCATTTTGATCATTGTTTTATTTTCTTATTGCGTTTCATAGGCAACAAACTACTGGATTTTAGCTATCGACAGGATGCCGAAAAAGCCCAGCGGTTACTTACATGCGAATTGCATTCGTGGTCAAACCAAAGTTGTCTCTCATTGGCCGTGGCTGCAAATCATCGCGCATTGCTGGCACATCCTTGCAGTCAAGTCATCCTTGCTGATCTGTGGATGGGCGGTTTACGTACGCGAAAAAATACAAATTTTAAGGTAATTATACTTGACTAGCTGAAATTTCAGTCAGTAGTTAATTTATTATTACGAGGGATATCTGATTTGTTTCCTAATTAACACTATCAATCACACTCAATTGAATACGACCTCCTGAGCCAAAAATTTATTTACAAATATATAAGATTTAAATCAAGTGTGGAAGATTATTATTGGGAGAATATCAAAATGTTGCAAAACTGTTGAGCTTTTTTTATTTTTTCTGTATGTTAGTAGGACTACCCTTAATTACTATGGCAAAAATGAGCGCGATCTGTCAACCGGTTTGTTTACAGCAGCTGGTTTAATCAGTCCACCCCAGAAGTTCTTGGCGAATTTTACAATGAAAAAAAAATATTGAACAAAGAGTTTGTCTCAAATTTTGTATTATGAACGAAATTTCGTTTGCCGAATCGATTTCGAATGCTGGAGAAGAGTTACGGTGAGTCTGTTTTATCGAACTCAGACTTACGAGTGGTACAAAGCCTTTAAAGATGGTCGGGAGATCGTCGAAGACTTGCCTCGTTCCGGGCGGCCATCGACTTCTGGCACTAGCGATAACGTCAAAGAAGTTAAAGAAATCGTGGTTGATAATCGTCATGTTAGTGTTAGAGAGATAGCACGTGAACTCAACATCTATCGTGAAACAGCTCGTTTAATTTTGGTCAACCATTTGAGCTGAATTTTCTGACACGATTATCAACGTTTATAAGGACAAAAACGCGATAAATACCATCGACCAGCCGCCCTATTCACCTGACTTAGCTCCGTGTGATTTTTTCCTGTTCCCCAAACTCAAATTGCCGCTTCGAGGAATCGCCGAGAACTACTGAGGTGGACTGATTAAACCAGCAAAAAAAAAACCTTAAAAAAAATTCTTACGCGGGCAATTTAAGTGACAAATTCCGGGTAATTTATTGTTGTAAATCGAACGTTGAAAATTTAAATGAAATTCCTTGGAATAATTTTTTGTTTTTGCCAGCTAAGAAAGCTGCTTGATTAATGATAAATACTTATTTATTGTCCACAGGTCATATTGGGCTTAATATTACCATTCTATATTAGGCAATTGGATTTCAAGACCAAAGAGGAATTGCAACAAATGCCACAAACGGAAGAAGAACATTTGGAAAATCAAAATCTAGACAACGATGATTCAGATCGTTCACAACCAGATGCGGAGGTGAGTTCATTTCGATTTTTATACGTTATAATTTTCTTTATTTTTTTTTTTTTAAATGCAATATACAATAACTTTTAATCCTCCCTTCCTCACTCTGAACAGTTTTACCCAACTTTTACTTGATGTGTAAAAATATTGTATCATAATTTGGTTTTATTTAATATTTTTTTTTCCTTTTTTTAAATTTTACGAGTCGCGTTCAACAGAACAAAGTATTTTTGCTTCATTTGAATGTGTATACATATAATAAAAAATAATAATGATAAAATATTTGTTTATAATTGACATTTTTTTTCGGTATTCTGTACTGCAATTTACAAATATACACAATATTGTATACGGTACTGCTCTCATCCCTAATTACTTATGTAATTGTGCTACATACTATCCAATGAACTCTGCTACTACTTCTACTACTCTACTACTAATATTCTACTACGCTACAATGCAAAATTATTGACTCGAATATTAATGTACAATAGAATGCGCTGACAAAAGCCAAAAGATCAATTTCTCTCAAATGTAGGATGGGCAATAAAAATGATAAGCCAAATAAGGTAGTATGGCAATGCCAGATCGTTTTGTTGCTTATTATTGCTCTCAAATATATTATAATATATTGTAATGTAAAATATTAAATGTATATTTTTGATGTCTAATAAAAAAAAAGTGACATTTTGTCTGTGTCTACATGTACAATATTTACTTACTACTACTACTACTACTACTACTACAGCATATTGTATTGTATATTTCTAAACTACTAAACTAAACTAAATCTGATAATTTATACTACTTTCTTTGTAACTGTATCTATTATATTTGTCTGTCTCTCTGTATTTCGATAAAAAAAAAAAAAAAAATACGAAATGTTTTCCGTATTTGAGTATTGAGTTTGTTTTGCAATTCAGTTTTGTTTTTTACCTAAATACTTTCTTATTACTATTCTTGTTTATGACATACATATAGACTTTGGACTTTATTTTTTATGTAGTATAGAGTTATTGATTTTTGTTTCAATAATTGTACTATTGTTTTGTTTTCTAATAAATCAACATTGTCCAAAGTCCTATTTATGTATGAAACATACATATATGATTGTTAATATATGAGTGAAGTGCCTAATTGTCTATTGAATTGCTGCTATCAAATTGATTTCATTTGATTTACTAAGTCCATTATAGTTTTTCCTTATTTTTTTTTTTGTTTTTTCATTGAAATTTCCAATAGAACATTTTAGGTTGTATAAACGACAATTTTTGTTATGTTATTTAAGCATAGTAACTAATAATTTCTCATATATGTATACTAAAAACTTCTATCGCGTGCTTAAGTGCAAATTAATACAAACCGAGAAAACTTCGCCATCTTATAACAGCCTTACACAATCGACAAATGTAAGTTTCTAACTAATTTGGCTCAGTCCACAGAATAAGCACACTTAAAACCAAAATCCTTTCCAGCAAAAAACAAAATGTATGAAATAAAATTAAAAAAAAAAAAATTAGTCTCACTAAGTGGCTAAAATGTAGTTAAATGCTTTTTATATTTGCTTTCTTTCAATGTGTTTTCACAGTAAATCCTTGCAGTCCTTTAAAGAATATTTAAGTTGAGCCTTTGTTGATGATGCTTAACTAAGTGCAAAATGCCATTACAAATTTAATACACACATAGACACATAATACATAATCACACTTACATACACACATACATACTCGTATGTATATATACATATACCTATAAATGTACGAGTATCTGTATATGAGTCCTAGATTGATTCTAAACCTTAAAAGCTTCTTTTAAAGTTCAATTAAATAATAACTTTTATGGTTTGCCTGTCCATTTATTTTATAGTGAATCAACTTAACAGGCAGGCAAGCAGTCAGTGAAGCCTTCAACCAACTAAGCCAATTTAGTTTTCTATAATATAGTTTTATAGTTTCCCATAACTTAAGGTATATACCCTAGTCCCCTTATCTTTTTGTTCTATTCCTCGTTGAAGCAACACGAGTTGTACAAATATTTTGTTTGATTACATAAAATCACTTAATCAAAAATGCAAACAAAGTGCCAGAGAGAGGACTATAGCATAAAAGGACTTAGCGTATCAATGTGTCTATCTGTGTATCTATGTCTGTATTTATCTCTATGCATTTATGTGTGTATGTGTGTGTGTGTTCAAGTGCATGTACATATGTGTTGCATACGCAATTCTCTTCAATATCAAAATCAAACAAAAGTCCTTCATGACATAATACACACTTTGAGGCGCTTGTGTTTTTGAAATATGATCGCTTAAGTGAAGAGCACATGAGTTTGGACTATATTAGTTTGAACGACAGCAATTAAACAAAATGGAAGAACTATGTTATGGATGAGTGCGTTTTTTTGTTATTCACACGTATTTGAATGCTATAGAATCTTCCATTGAAATGATTTGTAAATATAAATTTTTTTCTCTTTTTATTTTTATCGTAAAATATTTTTAAAAAAATATCTTATGGCTCAAAGCAATTTACATACATGACTAATGTAAAGGACAACAGAAAAAAATATTTGTATATATATCAGACAGAGTATATGAAGTTGGGTTTCAGTGATTCTTATATACCTTTCACACCCCCAACAGAGAAAATGAAGAATTTCTCTGTATAGGAATTAAATTCATTGAAGAATACACAAACTTTACAAATTACTATATCAAAAGTTTTTTGCCAGAAGCTTATTTTGTATTACTTAAAATACGTTTGAAAATCGAAAAAGTTTTTCAAATTGAAAATTAGCTTCCATCTCATTTTAGTAAAATATGAGTCCATACGGTGCTCCTACATAAACTGATGACAAAAATGATAGTCGAAATTTCTTTAATATAAAGAATACCACAGATATGAGTATGATATGTATAATCATGTTGATTCCATCGGTTCAATATTAAGGTTCCATAAAATCAGGCAGTTTTTATTACTTAGCAATTAGGAAAGTACAAATATTTCAGAGAAAAACTCATAGGAACTCATTTTCTACCTTTGGTTTATATGAAACTTTCTGATCCGATCGTTTGTTAATTTGTCATTTTATTGCCTTTTGTAAATTTTTGAAATTTAAATTAAAATAGAATCAAACCATTGCTTTTATATAGGAACTACCTTCTTCCAATAATCGCGTTAATTAACAAATATATTATGATGAAAGCCTTACAATTCCCATTTTATACGTACGTATCTATTGATGATCCTACTTACAAACATCACGGTATAGTGATAACATCCTATTCCTTTGACTTTATATGAAGGTATAGAAAAACATGATATCAATTAATTCATTGACTTATTAATTTACATATATTTACTTAAATAATAAAAATGTTTTGTACAATATGTTTTCAATTTTATAAAAAAGGAAAATCCAAATGAAATAAATAAATAATTAAATAAATGAGTGGTAAATTATCCACTTAATTTTGCACACAATAGTAATTGTTTTGTAGAATGCATCCATCATCTAGCGACAATTGCATAATAAATATTTTAAATGTGTATAATTAATTTTAACCACACAAAAACAAATTTAATAAATTTTGTTGAAATATGAAAATTCGCATCGTAAATATTGCAGGCTCTTTTGGCGGATACATATTCAGTGCGCGATACAAAAGTACACGAGAACGGCAAAGTGAGTAAAATCACACAAAATTGACACATATCTATATGTATGACAAAATATTTGTGAAAAATTACAACTTCAAATACAATACATCAACAACAACAACAAACACTATAACTATAGTCACAACTAAACACTAGAAAAAGACTAGAATCACTTTTATTTTAATTTTATATAAACTATAAACATTTATCTCATCAAATTACACTCATGGTTAAAATAATAAGTACAAATTTATTATACTTAAAATTATTTTCTTCTTTTCGTGTGTAAAGCTATCTATGTATTCACTTTTAGTTAAGTTAGGATAGAACTATCCAGCAGGCGACTTGGCCATGATAGACTGCAAGATGGAGTTATAATGTTTAGTGATTTTATATTGAGTATCCTGCTGGATAACAATGCTATCTAGCTCCTCTAATGAGAAATCATCTAGTTTCTTAAGAAATAACGCATTAGCATGTCTTTACTAAACTTCGTGCTAACTCTACAACTCTACAAATGAGATGCGATCTAGTTTCTCAACTATTGGTCTCCGTATTTTTTTAGTAGTGTAGCATAAGGTATTGAAGAATTTGTGTAAATAAACCTTAACCCATTCGACCCCAAGCATAGAAAGCTGCTGTTCTAAAATTTTTATTTATTTTATTTGAGTGCACTTTTATTTTCATATTTTTTTGTCTGAGGGCAAAATAAATTTTATTTTCAAGTTTTTTTTTTTAAAGATTTATGTGTGAAAATTTAAAAAAATAATTTTTTGAAGTGTTGCAACAATGATGAACATAACATTTTAGGCATTCGGACAAAGGTGTACCCGTCTTATGTATCCTACAACGACCCTTTTAATCAAAATTTACCCAGTGGCCATCTCATATCATTTTGATGTAGATGAAGTTGGGGTGAATTTATAAATTTTTTTTCGTGCTTCCATTTGATGTGGTGCTGCTTGTAGATGTGGAAGAATAAGATTGGTTTACCGCATTATTCACCACTTTTCCTTTCTGCAGTAGAAGAAGTTAACTCCAAAAGTCTAATAGCAATTTCAAGTTGAAATTTAATTAAGGGCATTTGCTTGGCTGTTGGATCAAATATTTTCAACTCTTTTTCGATAAAAAAATCAAGCATATGTAACTGTTGTGTCTAAACACAAGTATACTATTTTCGTGAACGATGTTTTACTTTGTAAAGTTTCATGAGCATATCCGACAAATCCACACCGCCCATATTTGCGTTATATGCAGTAACTATAGCAGGTCTTGCAATCTCTACATATTGTTTTGCCTATCCGCTCCAACTTCTACAAGTTCAAATGGAATGGGCTCCAACATACGAAGACATCAATTGAATTGACTTGTTGCCAAACTAACGTACACACGCTAAATTGTGATTCAGTTCCAATTTTCAATTATAGAATCGCATTCCTGTTTTCTTTAGATCTGAATCTGACAACAAGTTGCAATTTCCAACAAGCTTTTTCTTATGGTACATGTTGAAAATATCCCCATTTCCTGCAAAGCTACGACGAGACTTGCAGACGTGAACCAGTTGTCAAACAATGGCTTGTAATTCTTATGCTTTGGAAGAGTGTCAGGTAGATAATTTTTGCTGGGTTACTTTGTTTAAAAGCTGAAGGTCCTACAATTAAAATCAAATGTACAAAAATGGGCCAAGTGCGAGTCAGACTCGAACACGGACGATTTCGTACCAGATTGAGGTTTGTATGGGACGTACTCCCCCTTGTGGTCCGTTGACTGATTCCAACAAACGTACCGCGCATATATCAAGAACTTATAGTGCGTGGTCGATGCCAACAAGCCAGCACCGTTGGAGGATCTCAGAGGCAATATTGAGCGAGACATAGCAGCCTTTTCCCTCGAAATGTGTGGCCGAGTCCTCGAAAATTGGGTTCAACGTATCAACCGCTGCAAACGTGTCCGTGGTGGACATATGACCGAAGTTTTACTTAAAAAGAAAGTTGTCAAGTCCTTAATGGAAAACCCTATATAATTAATAAATTATATATTTATTTTTCAACCAAAATGTATTTACCTTTTATTTTCGTTTTACATTATCAATATTGTACAAGTGTTAATTAAAAAACAAAAAAAATGTCATTATCAAATGAAAGTATTTAAAATTTTTCAAATATAAAATTTTAAAAGTTGACCACCAATTTTTCTGCCTTTATTCAAAGTTTAAGTTGTTTCTGGCCATGCTACAGCTTACTTTCTTGTTAATAGAATGTGCGGTCCATTTGTGTGTTTAGCGAAAAGTTACGGTACATGCCAAAGCGTACGATTTCATTTGAAAATGACTGTGGTAACGGAAAGAAACGCTGTGGTATGGTGTAGGCATTAGGAGCATAGTATCCATATTCCGAGTTGTTAGTCC
The DNA here is from genome assembly GCA_037043295.1 of Amiota minor. Classification (NCBI taxonomy): domain Eukaryota; kingdom Metazoa; phylum Arthropoda; class Insecta; order Diptera; family Drosophilidae; genus Amiota; species Amiota minor. The sequence goes on along the minus strand of JBAMAW010000786.1, from coordinate 3,130,261 downwards.
GGTACATAATGTTTTGGTCAGTCTCGACTCCATATCCCTTGAATTTGTAAGGACATTTAATATTTTCCTTTCTGTTCAACTCCTCGACGAGCTTTGCTGTTTTCACAACGGGTTTGCGCTTGAGAAATTTTCCGAACTCCACCTGCGGATCAAACGTTTCCAAGTCATCGCAAGCCTTTTCACACATTTTATTTTGATTAAAGTTGTCTTTATTCTGTTACTTTTTAAGACCTTATTTTTTGTACAAATTTGATTTACTATTATTACGATTTGACTTCAAATATTTTATTATTTCATTTATTTTTTTTTTCATAAAACTTTTTACAAAAGTTACTGGGGTGTTTTTACTTACAAATCACAAAAAGTCATAAAATTCCTACACAAAGTGACAGTTGCTCCATATACAATACAAAAAATGTGAGAGCTCGTTAAAAGTTGGGTGAGGTTTCGTACGCGCAAATTTTTATTAATATTCAAAAAAAAAAAAAAAAAATACTTCCGAAAACCTTCCAATTTTCCGCTGAAAAATATTCAGTAAAACTTTCCTTTATTATTTATTTTCCTCTCTTGATTTTATATAAAAAGTATAATAAATGCAAAAATTATTTGTTTTATTTTTTACTAGCCTTACCCGGCGTGCGTTGCTACGTCCCCTGTGCGTGCCCAGTTATTAAAAAAAAAAAAGAAATGGGCCAAGTGCAAGTGAGACTCGTACACGGAGGGGTTTGTATGGGAGGTACTCTTCCTAGTGGTCCGATTTGACTGATTCCAACAAATTTACCGCACCTATGTTAAAAACTTATAGTGTCTAAATTTCAGTTCGATAGAACAAAAAACAGAAAAGTTTTTCCAATAAGAACCTGAATATTAATGGGGCTTTGTATGGTCCGATCAAACTGAAATTTCGACAATATAAGTTTCTGATGTATACCCACCAACCATGTAAATTTCAAGATAGTGGGATTACTGGATCGTATAGCTGCCATACAAACCAAAATGTTTCTTGTATTGGGACCCCTTTAAGTTTTCGAAAATATTTTAGTTTTAGTATTTGTTGCTGATGCCCGGATAGAACTACACATTCTCTGAAAATATCAACCCTCTAGCTATTGCGGTTTTTAAGACATGACCCGAGACGACAGACGGACGGACGAAAAAAAAACCTATCCTATCCTATGTCCGTCTCCTGGTTCTAAGCTACCTCCCCACCAATTTTCAGCCAAATCGGTTCAGCCATTCTTGAGTTATAAATAGTGTAACTAACACGACTTTCTTTTATATATATAGATTTTTTTTAATTAAGTCTTTGAAATAAAATTATTTATTATAAGAAAGTGTACTTATTATTCTGACCATCGATAACATGGTTCATACTCAAATATTGTCATAAAAGTATGTAATATTTTTGTTATTGTATTTTTCAATTTAATTTAATCATAACTCATTATTATTCTATTATACTATTTTCATTGTATTAGGTCACACACACATATATATGTACACAGCCATAGAAGCAGATTGAATTTAAAATACCATAGAAAGTAATAATAATACGCATACGCCACATAGTAGAACTCCTTTATACAATAAGTATGTTTCAGCAAATTAAGTCACAAAAATATATCAATTTTTTTTTTTTTTTTTTGTAGAAAAAAGAAAATAAAATTCACAAGCAAAAGCAAATTAAAGTTTGGAAAAGAAAGATCAATAAATACTATTACAACCATTTTATTCCCTTTATTTATTACATTTGTATATTTTTCCTTTTATTTATACAAATTTAACTTTACCAAATAACAACTAAATACCATACTCGTAAACAATCTAATTGAGCATTGATTGCGTAAATATTTACTAGAATTTAGAGAAACTTTAATTTAAAATTCCACCAAACACATTAACTAAAGATCACCCATCACCCCTCACCCCTCAAAACCGTAACGAAATGCCAATCCAATAAAAAATGATGAGATGAAACCAATTACAATAATTAATTTCAGGTTAATCTCACTGCTGGAGCGGAAGAACCACCCTCCAAAGTTAGTTTCAACTTAAATAAAAAATAAAGAAATTAACACGTAACAAGTTTTTATATCACAGTAAATTTTAATTTTTCACTTACTACGGTAGTTTGAGAATAATTTTCTTTTTCATATCTTATGATCTTCTTATTACTTATTTTTGCTTAATCACAGATTAATTCAAAAATGTATTTAATAAATTTTAGTATAGTGCAAGTAAAATAATAATTCGAATTGCCCATTAAAGTATGCAACACATTATGCAGCAGTTTTTGTTCATTTACGACACGAAATTAAAGACCATTTATCATGACTTATGGATATACAATGCATACATATATTGTTTAAACAATTAGAAATTTTTACACTATCACCCCCTATCGTCGTATAAGGGATTTTGTTTAATAGCCAAAATTTACATTCTTTTTTTAACATACTCAATTTGTTTTCCGAAAGTTAAACACAAAAAAAATTTGAATAATTTTCATTATTTTGTTTGTCCCATCACTACTCAATAAGTTCCAAAACTAACAAATTATACCAATGAGTTTTAAAAAAATGAATTTCATGACGATTACATAAGTTTCAGTGGCTTAAATTTAATTCCTAATTTCATTCTTTTCAAAACAATGGAAAAGAGGTAATGCAATGCATTTAAGCAAATCAATGACTTGACAACCGTTAAACATTGTTTAATTGAATTTTAATATAAATACATATACAAGCACCGATGGCAGCAGTTCTTCTAAAACACATAATATAAGTACAAAAAATCATTTTGGAAGACTACATTTACAGGACAAAACTGAAGCTATTAAGGCATCAGAAGGCAGTGTACAACTAGTCATGCAAATTTCTACACCATGAAGCTGAATGAAGGAATGAAACCTCGAACCACCACTACACTCTGGAATTACATCCTCAGTCAACTGTTAGCAGCAAGTGAAAGATGTTCAAAGCGAACGAAGCCGCAAATGTTTGCGGTTTCAATTGCAATATAGCAAACCATTCCTTCTGATGTTAAAATTGCACACATTGAAGTTCTCATTGCTTCTTCATTTCCCTCATAATTAACCAAAATAATTTAAGAAAAGAAAGAGATTTGCGTGAAAATCTTAAATGAAACAATCGTTTATCTTAATTCCAAAGATAAATTGTTCAAATAAACAAAAAGAAACAAATGACAAACAAAATTTTTTATTAAAATGAAGGATCACTTCTGAAACAAGTAGAACTTTACAACAAGATGATTTATTAGCAGAATAGCTAAAATTGAGACTTATTGAGTGGTGTGAGATTTTCATTTATTTATTTGCATTTATTTCATTATCACTCTTCTGAATGCTTCAATTAATTTGAAATCTACAAACATTTTGTATGCATGAATCATAAGTAAAAGTTTCACTAAAAATCAATTACCAAATTGCCAGAATATTTTTGAGCATATTTTAAATTATCTCTATTTCATCATTAAATTTTTCTATACTTAAACATCTTCTTAATTTTGCTCACTTCACTTTCACATGCTTCCATTTATTTTACTTTTTATTGTGTGCGTGTTGTCGTCTCGTCCTTTTTTGATTTAGTTAAAACTCGTTTTATGTTTTGCTATTTTTATTTCATTGCACATTTACTTACTTACTAACTATTTTCTCTCTATTGTGTGTGTCATTCTCTCTCTTTATATAAACATATTTCATATATATATATATATGTACTTGTATATGAGAAAATTTCTAATATAAAAATTGTTATCATTCACAACAGGTTTCATTGACCGATTCCGATCCATCACAATTTCGTGAATTCTTTCATGCTTCTGATTATAATGAAGTAAAACAGCATCAACCTTTGCGTTTGAAAAAGAAATTCTATGAATTTTATACAGCACCAATTACAAAATTTTGGGCAGATTCGGTAAGTGTATTTCATTCATTTCATCCAAGCGATTGACGGGTATTAGGCAGACCAAGAGTGTCCCAAAATTATATGACCAAAGTTCATAATTTCGAGCCAAATTTTACTTCGAAATATACCACAGATAACGATCAGATCAGATCAGATCAGATCAAAAAGTAATAACAACGGAGTTATGAATGCAAGTTAAATTTTTTTTGGAAACACACTTTGTATATAAACATTTTTAATATCCATCATGACACATCTTGTTACTTCATAGTTGATATTCTCATTATAAAATCATTGTCACTATTACGTATACTAATCTTTGAAATCTCAATTGACAGATTGCCTATATGTTCTTTTTGGTGATGTTTTCGTTTACGGTTTTGGTTCGAATGGAGCATTTACCACGTTGGCAGGAATGGTATTCAATTGCTTACATTACAGCTTTGGGTTTTGAAAAAGTACGAGAGATTATATCATCTGAGCCGGTTGCCATAACGTAAGTACTACTACTACAATACATAAACAACATCAAATAAATAAATGTGTATCATCTATTCATTTTATCCAAACCAAAATAAGGGGATACTTGATTAAACTCATTAAGTGCCATTATTTACACTTCCATGATTCTGTTCTCAACCGCATTTAATAATTTTTATGCCTTTATTTTGGTTTATATAGTATGTATTATTCTTCTTTGCACTTGATTTAATGTTTTCGATTTTTGTTCTTACTATGTACTATGTATATCCTTCACATGCTGCTCATTCATTTTGTGGAATTGTTATTATGTGTGTGGTGGCGCAGTCATAAATTCTCCGTTTGGGCATGGAACATGTGGAATCCGTGTGATGGGGCTGCGATTATATTATTCCTCATTGGCTTGGTCTTTCGCTTCCGTATAAATACCATGGACATTGGCCGTGTTATTTACTGTGTCGACAGTATTTATTGGTACCTACGCATACTGAATATCCTTGGTGTAAATAAATATTTGGGTATGTGTTCCTTTGTTTTGTGAATTCATATGAAATTTATAATCTAATAAAATTTACAAATATGTATGTTTGTGTCTTATGTGCCTAGGTCCTCTTGTGACAATGATGGGTAAAATGGTGAAAAACATGATTTATTTTGTTGTTCTCTTGGCTGTGGTCTTAATGAGTTTCGGCGTTAGTCGTCAAGCCATTTTATATCCAAATAATGAACCGACATGGCGTTTAATACGTGAGGTAAGTAAGCAATTACAATTATGGAAGTATTGATTAATTGATTATTTTTGAATCGTTTGTTTTTATTTCTACTAAATATACAATTTTTATTAGTTAGTATGTAAGTATGTATATGTAAAGTATGTGTCTGTGAGTGTGTGTATATACATATGAATGCATGTGTGCGTGAATGTCTTAGTTATTTGCACTAACACTATTTGACATAGAGCAATCAATCAATCAACCAACCAACCAACTAAACTTAACCGCTTAATGTCTTTTTAACTATTTAGGTTTCAATTTACTGTATAGTTCAATAATAATCACAAACTTACAATTTCACATATGGGAAATAGCAATCGATATATTGCATTAATTTTAGATTTTCTACCTATTCTTTGAGATGATCGTCATGATGATGATGAATTGCAAAATTAATTCAATTGGCAACTCTAGAATTTGCAAATTTCACAAAACTCGTTTACACATATTCCACAGTTATTTATGGTTGAGGCCTTGTAAAATTCTTAAAAAAATGTTAATTATAATTGTTTATCAATGGATGCATCCATTGAGGATATATGTTCCCCACTAAAACTTCTGTCGTAGCTTTGGAGATAAAGAAGTGTGAGAAAATCTACATCACTTTCTATGTGACTTCTCAATAGATGAACATGAATACATGCGAAGCCTTTCTTCGAACTTCGGATAGTGTAGTAAATTTGTCAATGCGCTTTTTGTCGATTCTGTGGGCTGATTCGAAAGGCGTAAAGCGATCTTTGGGATCAACTAAGGATAAACAAACGCCAATTCTCTTACTCTCCTCAATTTTAGCCATCACAATGGGCTGTAAGACATCCGGATGAAGGATGGGGCATCCTACAGATGTTCGATATCAAAACAATTCGATAAATAAGACTTTTTGTGACTTTCAATCCACAGGAGTCAAATAACTAACCCGAAAAATGGGATTTGTTTCAAAAACGTAATGTTCCAGTTCAACATTTTTACGATTACAAAAGTGATTTAAATATTGTATTAAACTGTGTTCAACAAACTTCTAATACTAATCCAATACTTATATATAAACGAGCTATTCTTCTATATATGTATGTATATATATATAAGTATAAATTTATTTTTCATATTTCGGAAACAACTCCAACAATTTTAATGAAAATTTGTTCTGACCCATATTCCCCGACCATTTGATTACTAGAATGGGTACTTCCCATACAAACCCAGATTCAAATTCATGTTTCTGATTATTTATTTATTGTATTACCGAACTGAGATTTGGATACTACTTGTAAAAATGTCTGACCCCATTATATCGGAGCAAAGCTCGGTTTCCCGGTAAGAACCATAAAAAACTGTAAACAACATAAAAGCAACGAGTTTTGTGAAATATTATTATATGAAATCATTTTCCTAACAAAATATCCAATTTTCATGGTCAGAAAGTAAAATCGAAGTCTTGAATACATTTAAAGAATTATTTTAAAATTTTTATTTCAGCTAAAAAAGATGTAAGAAAAATATGTTCATTGTTTGTAATCAAAAGTCGAGTACATACATTTACTTAAAATTTTCGGAAATAATCTTTCACATGCAAATTCTTTCTACTTATTTCTCTATTGCGCTCTCTTTGTTTCGATCATTTTTTCCAAATGAATTTGAATTCATTTAACTTGTATTGTACAATTAGTAAATACTAAAATTATTTTCCTTAATACTTTGATTCTACTACATTAATTCTCTATCCCTTTTTTTCATCATGGACTATATTTAATAAAAGGTAGTTCAACCTTTCTGGCTCCCCAGTAACATTGTTGTAAACAAATAATGTACCTTACTTCTCAATTTTTTAAAGCAATAACTTCTTTTTTTATGTTTTGTATTTCTTTGCCAACCTAAAAACTTTTAATACTTACTTTCTTTTCTGAAAGAGAGAAATCACTCTTGTACTACAAAAATACTAAATACTTGATTTAATATACTTACTAATAAAATTAAGATTATACTATTTACTATATGTGTATTCTTGTCTCTTTTGTTCTTTTGTCGTCCCAAAATTTTCACTCACAAAACATCGAACAAAACTCCAACAATTCAAATTCAAATTGAAACAAAATAAATTAATTTTCAAATTGAAAATAAAATAAATCATAAATTAAAAAAAAAAATGTTATAAAATAAATCAACAAATAAATAAATAAACATATAACAATAACAATGACAATAATGTTGGAACGAATTTTAACAACAAAATATACTTAACCATGGCATTTCTTTATACTCACAATCACACGTCCTCATTTCCGGTTCTTTGACACACTTTAACGTATTTATCACAAATTCATTGATTCATTCACACTTCGTCCGTTCATTCAATCATTTCTTCACTCAATCAATCCATTATTCACTTATTTGTTCGTCATTCGTCGAGTCGCTGGTTTTTTTTTTTTTTTTTGTTTTTTGGTATGCGTACTTCATCATTCTATTTGATAATGGTGATCATGGTGATGGTGATGGCAGGTTATTGCTGGTTCTATAGTAGCACCCGGATTCTTGGGTGCAATTGGCCATAATACACGTTCACACAATGCACGGGTCAATAATTTTGGCTCAAGTGGTGGTGGTTATTATCATCGTACAGCTGCGACCACAACTACGCCAGCACCAACATTATCAACAATGGCAGGAGGAGTGGAAGAAACAGCAACATCAGCATCAAATCTATCAAGTGATGGAATTGCAGATGAAAATGCATCAAGAACCGATTCAGGCTTATACAATTTATTGAGCGGCAATTTAACAAATGTAAACCCTAAAATTAATATAACAATCAACGGTTTGATATGCCAATTAGACAAATGTAGTAGAATAGTTAAACATAACTACCATATATAGTGTTGAAATAAAAAACTGCAACTAGAAGAATAATAAATATACCCAACCAACAGTACCCGAAATATCAAGTTAGAATAAATAATAAGTTCGGTTTATCGAAGCTTAGAAACCTTTCACACTCCAATGTTTCTTAAAGTACGACTATATTGGGTTAAATGTTCTTTCAAATTGATTTAAAAACAAATGTTTGATGGGTGTCCTTAAATTTATTTTTATATGAGGACTACCTCTTCCAGTAATTGCAGAACTCTGATATACATATGTATGTTAATTGACTTAGCCTGTCTATATCAAAATTGTGATTAGATTGTGTTAGGTTGAGACTAGTGTGAAAGGTAAAAAATAATAACAATTCATAATCTATCCATATTCTATATAACTACTCTATATACTGCCTATGTTGTATGTATATACTTAGTTTAATCATATTGGTGTTGTCATTAATTATGAAACAAAAATACTATAATTTGTACATAGAATTTAATTTTTTCTTATAATATTTATTTATTTAATTGTATTGTTTCAAAAATAACGTTACCTATAAGACTTCTCCTCTCTAATACATGGTGTACTACATATATATTTTTCATTTAGATTCTATAAACACTATATACTCCATTTGACCCAAACTTAATCTATATTTTAACTACTCGTCTTTTTTTTTTACTCTCTCCTCTCTCTCCTCTCTCTCTCTCTCTTTTGACTTTTCTTCACTTAACTTGAGTAAAATTTTATTTAAATTAGATTCTATATACTACTAACTGACTTATTCCATCTGTCCCAATCTCTGTCTATATTTTTACAACTTTTCTTTTACTCTATCTTTCTCTCTCCCGCTGTCTATTCTCTTTATCTTCTCTTCTATACCGAGACGATACTGTGTAGAGAGCCTTTTTGATGATGACTTTGAACTTCCGTTTCCTGCTTACGGCGTTCATTGTGTTCTTTTCTATTTTTTCGTTCGTTCTGCAACATCTTTCCTTGCATACTTTGCTTCCAAATTTTTTTTTTCTCTTTATAGATAAAAAGAATCTATTGCATGGAATACCCATATGTTATATCCGTGTGCGTACTTATCCAAGTAAATGTGTGTACTCACTTTGTTTATGAATATTTATGACCTCATTATTCTTAGAGTTTTATATCGGTTTTTTTTTTTCTTGTTTTGTCTATTATCTTTTTCATTTTAATTTATATTTTGATGATGCCAGAATTCTATATATTTTTATTTAGTTTTTATGCATGATATAAAAACTTTCAATGTCTATCCAATATTTGCATCATACTCTACTCAAAGAACTTGAAAGCATCAGCATCTAAGAAGAGATTCAAGTAATGGTGATATTGATAATAAATTTCAAAGCAAAATATATTTTTAAAAAGATTTTCTTCAAATTTTATAAATCATTAAATGAGAATATTTTGAAAAAGTTGGAAAATAATTTTCATTAAATCTTGACTGCAAAATTAATTTTAAAATTATTAAAACAATCGTGACTGGAATAGTATATATATATATATTTTTTGTATATTTTATTAATGAAATCTTTTAAAGAGTTTACTTCAAATCTCATTTCGAAAAAGATTTTCTTTAAAATATTTAAATTCATAAGTATAACCGTGCGTGGTGATAGTCAGTAATTTCTTGCAACTTTTATCATTTGCATTGAAACTTTTAAATGGTTCACTTCATTAATTTTCGCTACTGCTTATAAATCATTAATTAATGAAGTGTAATTATCCGCCGGAACAGTGAAAATAACTAAAGCAGACACACAGATATGATGTTTGTTTGTATCCTTGTGATTTGATTGCATGCTGCTCAAAACTGAAAAAAGTTAAAACTCTCGAACTTGTAAGAATTGTTATAACGTCAAAGTGTCATTATTACAAAATAATAATTAATATTAAAGCCATCGCATTGCATCAACAATTATTATATCTCATCGTGTTTATTGTGTTTGCTTGTAACTCTTTTCGCTCGCTCGCTCGCAATGAACTTCCTTTCTATAATTGGCTTGGTATCTCTGTGTCAGTGTGTGTATCTGTGTGTACCCGACTATCTGTGTTTCTCAAACTTTGATCCTTCTTCTTCTTCCTTCCATGCTCTATGAACGATGGTTTATGGTTTTAATTGAATATTGATGATTTAACACAAATCTTATTCTCATAGGTTACCTATCAACCTTACTTCATGTTGTATGGTGAGGTATTTGCCGATGACATTGATCCACCCTGTGGTGAGGATCCCAAACAACCCGCCTGTGTTACAGGTAAGAGTCATCAGATTTGATTTTATCAGATTTTCAATAATTTCGTTTCTTTTCCATTTTGATATTGCATTTCATGCTGTGCTGCTGCATTATAATTAATTAAATTCTCTTGATGGTGCCGATGACGATATCTTTTAATGAATTTGGTAATCTGCAGCATTGGGTGACACCGATAACAATGTCAATGTACTTGTTGATAGCTAATATTTTACTAATCAATCTACTCATTGCCGTTTTCAACAATATTTTTAATGAAGTCAATTCGGTTTCGCATCAGGTGAGCTAAAAAATTTATATATATTATAAATTATGTTGTTTTTTAATAAAGAAATGTATCTTTCTATCATTTGACCAGGTGTGGATGTTTCAACGTTTTACTGTCGTCATGGAATATCAACAGAAACCTGTACTACCACCACCCTTTATTGCGCTCTGTCATTTCTATTCACTGCTCAAATATTGCATTCGTAAGGCGAAAGGTGAGAGAGGAATGAGAAGATTTAGCTTTATTCCCTGTGAGTTATCGTTTTTGAGTGGCTAGTTGAAAATTTTAAAGAAAATTATAATGTAAAATATCTTTTTCTTTTGCGTGCTTGCCTGCCTTCCTGACCGCTCGCCCGCCCGCCTGTCTGCCCTTGATCTCGTCATACTTATATCCGTTGTCGTCATCTGCTCTACTTCTACATTATAAATACTATTGTATATTACCTGAAAATACTTCTTCGTTGTACTTTTGTATTGTATTGTTGTGTTTTTCATAATTTTCTTTCTATTTTTGTATCTATTCCGCAACTCAACTATGCAAATAATAATGTATGCGTATCGGATGATGATGGCAATTTTTGTATCTATTGATGTCGTTCTCATCGTTGGTGTCGTCGTTATGGTTGTTTTATTTTGTTATTATATTTTTGATTACGCTGCGCTTAAATGCTCTCTCCCAAAATGATTATTTTATGTGGTGGTTACTTCCGTCGCGTGCCAATTTAAAACTCTCAACCTTAAATACTTCTCTACTTTACCTATATACTTATTAATGTAATATTCTTAATTTTTCCTAATAATTTGATTGTTTTTATAAATAAAAAAAAACAAAAAAAACGAATTCAACAAACACAGGATTGGAGGTGCAACGTGACAATGGTCTGAAGCTATTTTTGGAGAAAGACGATTTGGAACGTTTGTATGATTTTGAGGAGGAATGTGTTGAGGGTTTCTTTCATGAACAAGAAATTATACTAAATCAATCGACCGAGGAACGTGTCAAGAACACAGCAGATCGCACTGAGGTAATGTCACAGAAAATCGAAGACATCAATCAAAAAGAGAATCTACAAACAGCAACCATACAGGTGAGCACAATACTTTACTCTACTATACAGTTGTATAACAATATTATTAAGGTATTTTTAATCAATAAAATGAAACTGTCAGCTAAGAAAATGCTCTGACGACAATTGAGATACTTTAATGACAGCAGACGGAATGACGTCAAAATCTGATATGGGTACTGACAATTTGACAGCAAATAGTTGTAGCTTTATACTCGTACATTCTTATTATTGTATTTTGCTTATTTTATAATATTTTTTATTTTTAGAAAATTGAATTGTAGCATTTTTCCAATTTCATATCTGAAGTTTAGTTATACAGTTTGCAGATGGCACATTTGCAAAAGAAAAAACGCAACTCCCATATGACATTCCCAAAGTAAGGACAATTGCATTTTATGAAAGTAAACGTTTCTATACCATATAGGAGATATACTTTTGAAAAAGAATTCATGAAGAACCAAAACATGGCAAACAAATTAAATTGTTGTTATACCTTTCACGCGAATGTGAACGTGTTCTATTGTTGCTTTGCCTTGATATTTGAAATGCATAGAACTTATTTGTAACGTGAAGAAACATGTGCCGAAGTTATATGTCTATATACATGATCAGTGTGTCTCTTCGCTCAACAACCTCATGGTTGTTACGCTCTCAGATTATGAGCTATCGAGCAACAAGATATGTTCAATTGTCTTACCCTGCAGGTTTATCAAAGTGTTTGTTCTCCGATTACTGGAAGAGGGAGTGTATACGAAATATAATTCAATTTATATTAAGTTTTAAGATATGGATCTTGTGGACTCAATTGTAGCTTCACATATGTAGAAAAAAAATCGACCAAGTGCGAGTCAGACTCTTACACGGAGGGTTCCGTACCCAATTGGGGTTTGTATGGGAGGTACTCCCTCTAGTGGTCCGATTCGACTGATTCCGACAAATTTACAACGTCCGATGCAAAGAAAACTTCGTGCAAAATTTTTGCTTTGTAGCTCATAAACTGTGGGACTAGTTTGCATACATACAGACGGACAGAAGGACAGACGGACTTGGCTAAATTATTGCGTCTAGGTGAGGAGACTTCTCTCCTTCCTTCTGTGTGTTATAAAGTTTATGAAAAACTTATAATACTATAGAAGAGTAAAATAATTAATAACCTTGATACTTGCAACGCAAAGAATCGTGTGAGACACATATATCCCATAAATAGTATTAAAATGACCAGTGTGTGGTGTATGTTCACCGATTATAAGCTATGGTGGAATTTGGTATGTGAAAATCTAAGTTCTCCGATTATTGTAAGAAATTTTATTTTCTCCATTTAAAACTTATTTTGTAACCAGGATTGCGTTGTTATTCCTTTCAAATTAGTATGAACAGGTGTTAACTTTGATCTTGAAGTTTGTAGCGCTTAAAATCGTGCGTTCAGAGACCCCATCAATAAGTAAAGTATATATATGTACGTAAGTTGTATCAACACCAAAATTTAGATTTTTTCTTGATAATTAACAAACATAGAATATGAAAAAATTGCGTGTGAAAGGTATGTAAACTTAATGGTTTTATCTTATTATTACTATAATTTCAGAGTATCGATTTTCGTTTACGTAAAATGGAAGAATGTTCAGAGCAAATACTTTCGCATTTGGGCGTCATACATCGCTTCATGTCTACACACACAGCAGGTCCAGATGATTTACACATGTCAAATGTAAATATACCTGCGGATTTGCTGCGTACGCGTACCGTATCAATGTCAGACAATGAAACGGGTGGCGTTGGCAGTAGTGGCGGCAGTGGCGGTGGTGGTGGTGGTGGTGGTGGAGGTGCCGTAGTAGGGTTTAACATGAGCAGCTTACAGGTAAGCAAACATTGATATAATTTCATCCTTCTGCACTAGAATTATTTATAAGCCCGCACTTATGACCAATTACAGGTTACCAATCGCCGCCGTTTTAATCGCTCACTTACCGAAGTGCGTCCCGATGCTTATATATTTGATGATGGCACACATTTCGAAGTTTTGCCCGTGCCTGAAGAACCCGATGAAGTGGTTAAGTCACGCGAGGCACTTAACGAGCAGATAGTTCGTAAAGTATCCATGCAGTCTGAATCTGATTCGGATATCTATTTGCCCTTATCACAACGGCCATCAACATGTGAAACCGTAAAGCGTACCCCATATGTCACGGTGCGTCAGGATACTGGCGCCAGCACAGAGAGTAAGGATACCCTGACGCCGCTGGGCAACAATGATGATGATCTGACGCTTGTTGGGGGAGAAAATTCGGATGAAACGACACCGGATATCAATTTTGAGGGTAATTTGCTTACATAAATGTGAGCGAGCGAGGCGCGAGAACCACTTCGTTCGTTCTGTTCTTCGTTACGTGCCCGGTGTTAACACGATTTCTTTGTTTTTGTATCGTTTGGTTTGTTGCTTTGGTTTTGTTGCGTTTTATCAATTTTTATTGAAATTTAATTTAAATACCATATGTTGTAATGTTGCCAAGTGTTGGAGCAGCAAATGCTTCTACTACTGCTACTACTCCTCTCCTATTGTATTGTCTACTACTATTGTACTACTACTACGCTACTTCTGCTGCTACTTTCTTATATATGTATATGTATTGTGTATATTCCCTGCCAACAGCTGCCAGGCATCGTGCGATGCGCCAACGCACTGTCTCGTTGTGTCGCCGCAATTCCGAGTCAACCTCCATCACCGGTGCGGAAATCAATCGTTCGCACATAAGCCTGAATCTGTTACCGATCACACGCAGGCAACTGAGTCTTACGCAGTCGGAGCCCGACAGCGATGGTGGCAAGGAGCCAACAGCTACTAATATTGGTATGTAGCCAAGCCAGCTGAGTCGGAGTGATAAACGAACCAGATACACACATGCAACATCAATTGCTCTAACTAATCTCTGCCCCATCCACAGCCAAGTTCCTTCATAATAATACATTGATTTGATTTAAAAATTGAATGAAATGAAAAATGTCGCTTGACACGGCGAATAATTCCTTTAACACGTTCTACGTCCACTCCCATTAATCCAAATTTTTCATATTGATCCTTAAACAAAATCAAAATCGTATCCATTGTTGTCGTATTTTGAGTGTCATGTTGTTGTATTGTTGGTGTTGATGATTTCGAATTACTCACGTCTATGCAAAAAACTCGAAACTCTGAAATCGAATTATTCAAGAATTTTTTTAAGAATGCATATTTCGTGAGTTTTGTTGATCTTCTTGTTTTTTTTTTTTTTCTTCGCGTATAATTTTCATTCTTTTAACATATCGAAACCTAAACACCCCTGGAATCTAGGTAAATCACTTTTGCATGCGAAACCCTCCAGAAATATCTTGCTGAAACTGCACAGCGAGTACACATCCATAACAGACGAATTGGAGAATGTGTGCCACACGATGATTGCTTCGCCAACAGTCTCGCTGCACAGCAACAAAGGTGAGTTGGTACTCAATAATTGACCGATGATGGTTTTGGCGTATTGCGGTGGAGTGGTTTCTAAAAACACATTCAAAACAATCAAACAAAAACGAAATAAAACAAGACAGAACATTAAACAACAACCCCAACTAATGAACTTCCTTAAAATATATATAATATTTATAGCACCTTTATCAGTTATTTGTCCGATACATCTAATTTTTTGATCATAAAACCTTTCCATCCAAAAAAAATTATAAAAACCTAAAGAATTTATGTGGTAACCATATACTATATCAATTATATTTGTCCGATCAATTGGTTTATACATGTTAAAAATTACAAAAGATTTCCATACGATAAAAAAAAAATCATATACAATTGCAGGTTTATATGCTAACTACTTGTATATCAATTATTTGTCCGATCGGTGCTCATTTTAGATATTTTATTATTTCAAAATTGATTTTTGAATACATTCAAATTTTGATTAGTTTTTTACAAAAATTCAAACAAAATTGAAGTTGTTTCTATATGGGAACAATATCATCATTATATTTGTCTGATCGATCCAATTTTTTAATATACATAATGTGTTAATTATGAATTTAAATCAATTTGAGATGTTTTATTTGAATGTATTAAGAAATGCAAAAGATTTTGTTACCGAAATTCATACAAAGTCACATTTCCACCATAATACGATATAGGCGCCTACACGTCATATTGAACCGATCAATTTAAGTCGACTTTTTAGACACATTTATAAGCTTTTACTAAATAACTTACAACAAGAAAAATAAGGTTAACTTCGCCTATTTCTCGAAGTCGTCATACTCTTCACACACCCCAAGAAATCGTTTTTCCTACGCTACTGTTATTGAGTATACAGAGCCAGTACACATATAGCATTTCAACACTGAGTCCGAAATATTTGTATGGGAGCTATACGATCCAATAATTCTAGGGTCTTGAAATTTACAATACATGATTGGTGCGGTTTTTAACGGACAATGAAATGGCAATTTGTTTTACGTGAACGCCTGTCATGGAAGACTTAAGAAGACGTCAATCAACGTCCTCTTGGATATATCCGCAGGTACCAAATTCGAGTCATATTTATTTTGGTTCATATGACTCACTCCTTGGTCGGGAGTTGAGGCCTATCCTAAGCCTCAGCTGCTCTATGGATCACAGCACCCAGTTTTATAACGCACCTCCACGTCTACCCACATTTGGGTATTAAACCACAGCCACTACGATTCTCCCATAAAGGCTCCGTACCCGCTAGCCAGGATGACAACAAGTTCCGTGGGCTCCTGACCACCTATGGTACCAGAAAAAAGCCTCTGGTCACAATTCGTACCCGAGGTACTACCAACTCGAACTCCAAAACGTTCATGGGTTGGTTGCCCATTTTTGTCATCAAAATGGATACAAAACGTGTCTGATCCGTATTCACCAACAAAGTACATTTCAAGACCCTAGATCATATTGCCTCCATACAATTACGTATTTCGGTCTTAATGTTAAAATACTGTATATATAGTGATTCTACATATGTAAGTCGAATCATTAATGACATACTTCTGTAGGTTCAATCACAGGAGTGTAGGCAGACACTTTCTATAGATGGTGCGTGAAGAGTATGACGACTTTGGCATAGCCGACGGTAACCTTATTTTTTCTTGTTTTAATTTAAGGATGTGTGTGTCGTCAGCTCGGTAGCTGAAAACGAAAAGTCTACTTTGTTGGAAACTTACGGACAAACTAGGCCGCAATCGCATTACATTACAAACCTCTCGACAAAGTGAAAACAATGATCTTAAAAATGATTCGTATTATTATTGGTGATTAGTGATATAGTATATTGATACTAAGTATCTAAATATGTACATAAGTAATACTCGTATATGTGTGTACATTTGTCTGTCTCTATTCCAAATATATTTTCTATCCCAATTCAAATTCTGTTAAAAATTGGCTAAAAATTTTGCATAAATAAGTAACATGTAACATATTTTTTTTTACCAAAATCTAATCCAAATCACTTAAAATCCATTGTAAAATATCATATAATCAAAACTAAACATAGCAACACACACATACATATGTATGTGGATTCATCTACATATATGAAAGCTGTAAAATATATGCCTCACGTGCCACCAATGCGCCGCTTAGCTGCGTCGTCTTCATCGGATGCTGTTGCATCTTCTCTTAACTTAAGCGAGCCTAATTGATTTTATCAAACACCATGTACCTTTTTCGCAGCCTCCTTAGATCGACCAAAGACAGAAATGTCACGGGCAGAGTTCGCTGCCATGTTGGAGAAACAACACTTGAAGGAATGCGAAGAGAATGACTACGTGATCCTCGAAGGTCTATTTCAGGCACGTGGTTCTGTCGATGATACTGCTGAAAATAGTTCATTTGAGGTAAAATGATCTGAATTACACATTTATGAATAAAATAATATATATTAACAAAAATACTTTTTCAGCTTGGAACATCCATCGACTATAGTCATCGTTATCCATTGCGTCGTGAAACTGCTATTGAGTTATCACCTTCGAAACCACCTGCAGGTGGCGGCATTGTTGGTTGTAGTGACAGTAGCGACACAAGCGGACAACTAGTAGTCACTGACTCCATTGGTATTGGTCCTGGAGGTTTTACTTTGAAAAATGAACGCCCGTGGCAAAGGAACTCGTCCATGGAACAACAACAATCATTTCAATCGCCTGTGGTGCCAACTCGTGCTACCAGTGAGTTCCTAAATGCACCGTTTGATGGGTCCGGTCGGCTTTTTAAGAAATCTAGCGAAAGTCTGCAAAAGAACTCAAGCACCGACACTGACTACTCACCGCACCCATATCGTTTTATTAAGCAAAGTTCCAATGAAACAACCACCTCGATGACCGGTTCATATAATGTGGACACACCTTCACTGACTGCCGAGCCATCACTTGATGCCGGCGATACACAATCGCTGACACAAGCCACAGCATTTCCCAGTACACTTGAATCAGCCGGCGGCATCAGCATGAGCCTTGGCGGTGTTGGCAGCAGTGCTACCGCGCGTTACCAGCCCATGCGAACAGTTTCTGTTGGAGCTGCAGATTTGAGACGCTTGCGTGACGAAAGCACCAGTTCACTGGACTTTAGCACAGCAACAGCGTCGGTAATGACGCAGGCCCTGCCAGTACTGCCATCACGACCCATGCAGCTTAAGAAACAGTTTAGTCTGGACCAAGGCAAACCGCAGCCAACCGTCATCGATGTCATTGAGACAGCAGAAGGCGCAACAAGAACAACAGAAACGGCAGCGGCTTTGCCCTCAACGGTTTCTACCAAACTGATTTCGACGCTCAAACCACCCTACACAAGTAAAATTGGCATGAACATACTCAAAGAGAGCAGTTCCAGCACTGAGGAATCCAAAGACGGTGATGCTGCCGGCACATCCACATTGGCAATACCACAGATTAGTACGCATCTTGTACAAGATGAAATTGCTAAGCTGTCATCGAACATAAAGAGCAGCACTGAATCGGAAAAAGACCCGCCATACAATGAGACAATGTGCTAATCACCACGGTTACACTACTATACTTTATTCTTACTTACAGATTCTCACCGGTTACATATGATTAGTTTAAGTGTGGATTAGTATATAATACAAAATATATATACAAAAGTATAAGTGTCACATATTTTAAAAATTCCAACTTCTCCAGATTATCACATTCACTATTATTGATTGTTCGAGAACTAGTCAAATGCTTTTTATCACCATTATTCCTTTTTCTAATATTATTATCGTATTTACTTTTATGACGTAAGACATCCAAAGATAGACAAAGAATGGTGATAGATAGATACACAAAGATAAAATATATATTAATTGTTAATTTGAAAAGCAAAACAAACAAAAAATCTTAAACTGGCATCATATCAAATATGCAAACAAATACATATGTATGTATCTACATATTTCGATACAAACAATCACAAACAAAAATATAGAAGTTAAAATGATATAAAAATGTAAATGAAATTAATGAAACGATGATGATTTTGACAATACAATAATTCTGTATTTTTATAGAGATCTGTATATCTGTATTTATTTATTTAAAAAATTATGTATTTATTCTTATCACTTTACATAAAGAAAATACAAAGCATACAAATTTGTAGTTAGATATTAAAGAAAGTTAGAAGAGATACTTATGTATTAGAAATTATATATATATTTTATGCATCAACATACAATTAGTTAGATACATTAAGCCATTAACATTATATATTGGAAAACCCCCCCCACTTAAAGTAAAGAAAAACCCTTCACATATCTTCCTAAATGTTCGAGTATCTACATACCACAGTCTCTGTCCCAAATGCAATGCATCTAAATTATTATAAATAACAATATACAAGTATATGGCATACATATATAGTAGATAAGATACTTAATTTAAATGTACTTAAATGTTTTTGTGTGTGATGGTTAGAACCAAATCAAAAGTATCTGTGTGTCCAATCAATAGAAAAATAAAATATATCTAATTAATTTATTACTGCACTACAAATAAAGTTTTTGCCATATAAAATCAGAAGTGAATACTATAAAACTATCAAAATTGTATATACACAAAACTATCTATAATTATAGAATAGTGCAAATAATTTATAAGAAACAATTAAAAAGGAAGTACTTATCTTCTTGTCTAACATTTTAATCTTTTAGTTAAAAGCATTTACAAAAAACAAAAAAAAAAACAAAAAAAAGCAAACTTTAGTTTTAAATTATTGTTTAAATTATTGTATTATTACGTGTATTTATTGATTATGATTGTCTCTCCTCCCTCTGTATGTATAATGTTAATATCTGTGCATTTTACTTAATTTATTTTTAATTAATTAAAGATTCAACAATATTTCAAAAATATTATATGTAAATCATCTACATATGTATGTAAATCTAAAATCAGAAACAAAAGTAAAATACAAAAGCAATTTTAATTGTATTATAGTGAATTATTGTGGTTTTTCTTTTATAGAAAATAATTTACATAAAGCCGAGCACTCTCCAGGACCAAGCAAAGGTTGTTATGTACTAACCACATCCATAGATTCATGCGAATTTGCTGCTTACATAACTTCGCTTCATTTTAAATAAAAACCATGGGTTATTAAAAGATCTGCGTTTTCTCAACAAATGTATCAAAATTAAATAAAGGGACTTATCATGAATGTCATTCAATTTTGTTTTCCCATATTTTTATTTCAATTTTGCTATTTTTTAATTATGTTAAATTGCCTATTCACGAAAATTAATTTTAATTTTTTTTTTTTTTTTGTTTTTTATTTTTTAAAATGTAGTGGAGGAACCGAAAATAAGTAATGCATACTTAGAGTGGTAAAATTATTTTTGTTCCATAAAAAATTGGGGTAAACAAACGTACATAATGCAAGTCAATATTCAAACGAAATTGCTCAGAATTTCAGACGAGTGCATGGCGACATTTTGAGTATAAAATTGTATTATATTTTCTTTTTGCCATCAAAGGGTTGTTTTTTACTTTTTATTTATTTATTTTATTTATTTCTTCTTTGTTGAATTTTCGGTCATGTTTAATTTAATTTAATCATTTTGTTAAAATGGAGAAACGGGGCACGTTCATCATTTTGGTCGTTTTCGCCCAGTATTCGCGTAAAATGGAGAAACGGGGTACGTATTACAACAAATTTCATATTGTTGTTGCAAAATGTTTTCTTTAAGATTTTTCGATAAAAATTGTCACAAAATTATATGACAGTATGACTGACAAACATGACCAAATTCGAAATATCTGCTCTAAGTTCCCCACAGTTCCCTTGAAACATAGGTCACTTTCGTAATTCATATCAATTTGAAAATTTCGAGATTTTATCATTTTTTTATTTAAAATTAAAATTAAGTAAAATGGTTTCTTATTGAGAGAAATAAATTAAATAAACAAGAATAATTGGAAATTTTGAATTGATTTTTATCTGAAATATGAAATTTAGTTTTCAATTCAAAGGAAAGGCAAATGGCGAAAAAACCCTAATAAATTTAATTTTAATACAACCAAATTTCCAAAAATTGTTAATTGATATTGATTTTCTAATTTCTTCTATAGGAAACACAACAAAAGAAAAATCAAGCAAATTGGTCCAAAGCCTTTGTTTTGCACAAATACTTATTTTTTTTTTTTATTACTTTTACAATAGTTAAAATGATTAGAGATACAAACTAAAATATTTATTTATTTATTTACAGGATTAGATTATATACATTTAGTTACTTATAATATAATAAACTAAACTTTTAAGGAGTGCTAGCTACAAGGCCTTCGACTCGTCTGTCTTAAATAAAAAAGATTAGATTAAATTACTAAGGTTACAGGATTTGATGAAGGATACTATTTTGCTAATATTATCGATTGAAGGAAATTGAATTAATGTGGAAGGTAGAATGTCTCCGAAGGAGAGGAAATGGATAGGTGTTTTGGATGGGTTGGAATTTTTATACCAGTGGTTGTATGATCGCCATTGTGAGAGTTCCATATCTCTTAGGATACCTTTTATATATTTCCAAATATCGCGTTCTACATCCGGGATGACTGTCAGACATGGTGCATAGCCCGCTTCCTTTGCTGCTGTATCAGCGTGTTCACTACAATTTTTTTACTTTTTAAAAAATGTTAAGAAACCGAATTTTCTTACGTGGCGGATGACATAAAAAAGCATTAGAAAATTATGAAATTAACGTCAAAAATAGACACAAAAAATTGCATCATTTTATTTAAAATAAGAACTAAGAAAATAAGAAACTGAATTTGGATGTGGTGATAAATTAAATGCAAAAAAAAATAAATAATATTATTATACAGAGAAATACATACAACAATATTTTTCAAATTTTTAAATACAATTCTGTTCCCGATATTTAAAAAAGGAGACCCAAACACGATAAATAAATAAAACTATAGAGGAATAGCGTTTTTGAATACCATCGCAAAAGTGTTCATGGGTGTTCTAAATGAGCGAATCTACAAATGGGCTGAACAGTATAACATCGTTAACGAATTCCAAGCAGGGTTTAGATGGGGATACTCAACGGTGGATAACATATACAACCTGTCAAGTATTGTGCACATAAAATTGGCAGAAAACAAAAAAGCTTACGGCTTTTATGTGGACTTCAAAGATGCTTTTGATAAGCTGCCCAGAAACCCTCTAATATACAAGCTGCATGAGATTGGCCTTTCAATAAAAATATTAAGAGTAATAGATAAGATATCTACAAAGACACCAAGTACGTGGTATGGACTGGTGATGAAATGTCAAATGTCTTTGATACTTATTCTGGGGTAAAACAAGGTTGTCTACTGTCGCCGTTACTGCCTATCTTATATCTAAATGATATCCACAACAATTTGGAAGGTGGTCTAGATATTGATGGGACAAACATAAGAGTGTTCATGTATGCGGGTGATAAAGTACTACTAGCGGATGATGTGAACGTGCTCCAATCAATGATATATAAGTTAGAGGATTATTGTTCAAAATGGAGTATGGAAGTAAATTTAATGAAGTCAGAAATAATGGTGTTCAGAAAGGGAGGTCGACTTTCGGCCCAAGAAATGTGGTCTTACAAGCAAGAACGAGTGAAGATAACATCAGAGTACTGTTACCTTGGTGTAATTCTCACACCAAAGATGTCTTTCACCAAACACATCAACAATCAAAAAACAGCATCAACTCGCCATGGCGTAATTTCCTAGGCAAAAGCGAAATCACTTTGGCGTCATTGTCACTGGAAACCGGTACTGAAGACAGTCACTATTATACATTAGAGCTGCATATGCAATACATCAAAAAGACTTTACTGTCATATAACGCAGATAGATTGCCTCATAAGTTGTCCAAAGCTATTCTAAGAAGAAACGTTGTGTTGGCAAATAAATTAAATCAACTGGGAGCTGAACACAATATAAGTTTTCAATGGAATGCTGGGATAGAAGAACACTATGGTAATCGTTGCGATCAGCTCATTGAGGCATTAAAGGCGGCTTCGTGGAGTACAATGCTGGGAAAAGTAGCAGGTAGCACAAATCGCTTTTATAAATACCTGCGACCAGCAGCCAAAAACCTAACTCAACGTGAAATAACGATGATAATAAAAGCACGCTGCGACATATTACCACTGAATGCAAATCGTTTTACGCCAGATATGTCAACCATTTGCACGCTATGCAACAGGAATGAGCAGGAAAATGAAATTAGGGTGTCACATTTTAAGAAAATTTCAATCGAGCAAAATGAATTGATAAACATTAAATGGTGACCATGAAATCAGTTGGAAGACTCTAGCAAGCTGCAATATACATATATGCACAATAGTAAATTATAGATATTTTCAAATATCAAAATTCAGCTAACGGCTAACAGCCATGCTGTAAAATCACTTCTCGTTCTTCTTTTTTTTTTTTCATTTTTTCCAAAAAATGTATAAAGTTAATTTTATTTGTACCTATGTATATACGAAAAATTGAATATATTCCACCAAAACATTTTCCGAATTTCGGTGTACTTGAACAGAAACTAGATGAAATATATTTTTCATTCAGCTGTCTTGAACTTAAATATACAAATTTCATCTTATAGCACATACTTGTATGTACCAGTATGAGTGATGTCACACTCTGAGTTCAATTTTTAAAACAGCAAACGTGAATCAACTTTTTATCAATAAATTAAAACAGTTCAACTCTTCAAGAATTTATGTGTGTACGAGCTAAAAGTTCTAGATATGGAATTCTATATGTAAAAATATCTAAGTAATTAAAGAGTTAAATATAATTTTTATTATTCTACTAAAGTTGTTGGCAGTTTTTATCAAATATGTACAATATTTTATTTGCTTATCGACTGAAGACTTGAATCATGAAATTTAAGGTCTTCTTGACTTAGATCTGTTGCGTCCTTTCTAAAAGATTCCCGAATGCTTCGATGAATTTCAGCATTCATATATTCTTGTTCCATTTGTTTGACTAAACGTTTTTCCATATCCTCCTTTGTTTGACGTTTAAAGAAACCTTTCCTCACTAGGAACCAAGTCAGTATAGATAACAGGAAGAGTCCAATAACTCCTGATATGATCCAAATCCATAGAGGTAACCTTGGTCTTTGATGATTGTGTATTATGATAGGTTGTAGCTTAATTTCAGTAATGATATTACTGTAGTTCCTGTAACACAAGGTCAAATAATTTTGTTATAACTTTGTTTATACTTATCGAGTGTGAGAGAATTACGTACTTTTTAGCCACTGTAAGACTTGCATTTAATTTCAATAACCAAGTTTTAGTGTTAGACTTCTTAATATCCTTTGAAGATAATCTCAAATTCAAGTTTATTATTTTATGATCACCCGGATTAATGACACCAAATAAGATATTGCTCTGTACACAACTTATCCCGTGAATGGAGTAACAATCCAATATTTTCAAACCCTCTGAGTTCAGTTTATATTCAGATATCAGTAAATTCCGTTCAGTTAAGAAATGTTCACCAGTTTGATTTTGATGTTGAAAGAAATCTTCTCTGATTGGTATAAAATCAATGATCTGATGGTCTATTTCCATATTGGTTTCATTGAGTTGAATAAAACTGTTGCTATTAAATTGATATGGCATCATTAAGGCTAAGTGGGCATTTTTTAACTGGCTGGGTCCCAAATTTGATAGCTGCAAGAAAACAATGGGTATGGATTTTAGCTTTAAAAAGAAGTGCTTACCTCTAACTTGTATTCTAAGTCATATACAACATAAGAATCATTTAATTCAATCGTATTCACTTCGGGTTTTCTGAAAGAAATCCAAAAATAAATATTATAAATTGTTTGCGTGAGATCATGACTTACCCCAATAGCTCTAAAACAGAATGCCGATGTACTCTTATGCGATTCTTTACATTATTATCTTCTGGATATGCATCCAATGTAATACTTCGCACATTTGTTGTAATCAAGATCTCATCACAATCTATTAACTCACTTACATCATAAGTAGATTCAACAATCAGTATTTCACTGTTCGCATTTTCAAATTTAATTAAATTACATATGACTTCTGAGCCAAGTGGTGAACACAACTGAGATTTTTTGAAATTTAGCCTTGGACTGGTTTCAATAATGAGCTGAGGTTGATAAGCACGGCCACCTCTGTTCATTATCTCATAATGTACAGTGATGGTTTTGTTTAAACCAAATGTGATGTCCTCCCTGCAGCAGATATTATAATTTAAATAGGAAATGATGATATGATACCATTTTACTTTACTTACGGCACTATAGCATGTCTTATCGAGAGATCAACCGGTTGACAAGACCCATTGCATTTGTTATCATAGTAAACTATGTGAGATGTATTCATTTGTTGTGGGCTTTTCTCAGAGGTGGTGGCAACACAATTTACACAAAATTCTGGTGGTTAACAATATGATCAAAATTGTGTTATCACTTTAAAATAATAATAAATGAATCCTTACTTTTCCCAGCCTTTTTGGCATCATTTACTAAACTAATTTTAACGTTCATTGGAATCTCCTGAAAGATCTCACGCACTTGAGTGCCATTATTTGGAGCGATCAATTCGATACATTGATTGTTGGTGGTTGATAATTTCTTAAGTTGTAGAGTAGCAGAATTTAAGGGAAGAAAACTGTATCGTCTATACTGTTGATCCAAAGTTATATCCAGAAAAATGTTGATCCTTTTAACATTTGTCGATTTTGTTTTAAATTTATAACAAATAATTATTTTCAATTCTTTCGATTCCAATGGAATTAATGTTTTTGTAGTATTTATAGTGGCCACAAGTTCGACTACTGGATATGCACGATAATAGAATACTGTTTCACTTAGAGGTGCCCCAATAGCAAGATCATTATAACCATTTCGATCGGTGTCCACACCTCGAGAGATTACAAATCCAAACATGCTGTTCTGATAGTGTTTCGTTGGTTTTAATATTTGAATGGAAGTAGGATCGGTCTTAAGACCATTTTCACTGCCAAAATATATAGCAACAGCCCCAGTTCCATAAGCAAATGGGGCGCTGATTGCGATATCTTCAAATGTTTCATGTAATTGTATAATAAGAATATGTATATTACCTACTCAACTGAGATTAAATTTCACTCACCATTATAACCATCCAAGTCAATATCGCCAAGTTTAGCAATACTGGAACCGAAGCGTCCATGCGAACCAAAAGGAGATTTAATTATATGCTTCTCAAATGATAATCCTCCAAAATAGTTGTCTTTGGCTGTATTTTTATACAAATACACTACGCCAACATCTGAGCAATCGGTACAATTACTATAAACTCCCACATGAAAAGGAGCCCCCACTAGAATGTCATCCCATCTATCATTATCCACATCTTCAACAAGAACTGCATAACCGAAAAATTCACCAAAATCTTCAGTTTCTGATTCAAGCAACTGCCTGAGCGCTCTGTTTTTATTGAAGATATAAACCTGAATATATATATATAGAAATCTATTAATTTCTTTTAAGGACAAATTCCTTACCAATCCAGAAACATCTTTATTTTTGTAAGATGAGCCATGAGGAGCAGAAGAGACAAACATTATTTCCTCATGATTGCTACCATTTAAATGTCCTGCAGACACAGCATAACCGGTATAACCAAATGGATCGGTAATCATTTTACTTATTTTTAGTTTATCGTTGAAGAGCACCGATGCACCTGAGATAAATAATTTTATAATTAAAAATATTAAGAGCTGGAAAAATCAGTAAGTCTTAAGTAGATCACCTCGCCATTGATCGAAACCGGGTGCTCCCATTATAGCAGAATAATTATTGATAACCTCCAAACTGAAACCCATTTGTGCTAAATCATGATAAAAATTTGCACCATCCATTCTTTGGTTTGCTTTTAATAGAAGTATCCAATTAAAACTCTATTCTTGATTTCACAAATAACTTTATTTAACATACTGTAGTCATTCATAAGAAAACGATTTTTTATGAAATCTTCCGAATTGAAACTCGGTGTCCAATAACAAATGCCTTGCATGCAATCGAAACCTTCCTTACAAGCACCAAAGCCCGGTGCACAAATCATCAATGAATCCTTTTCACCAACACCACCGTCCATTGTAGCACCCAAATATGAATTATTCCGATTTACACTTTTTATATAATAAGAACTTTTATCCCAAAATGGATGTTTGTGCACAACAAGCTACAAAACATCAAAAGAGATTATTAATTCTCTTGAATTTAAGATTTTGGATGGAAAACACACTTTTCTATTATAAGAATTATTACGTTCATCAACGGCAAGGCGCGTACAAACTTGATTCCTTGCAGTTGTTAGGAGAGAACACTGAAATACAGCCCCAGGATTCTTGACACTACTTTGAGTACTGATATTTGCTCGTGGTGCTCCAATAATGATACTTTTTTCCCGCAATACCAAAGAGTAACCAAAATAAGTACTTTCTTTTGTTTTGGATTCTGGATACTTGAACTCTATATTTGGTACTGGTGATACATTAAAGCCAAATACTATTCCAAATGTAATGTATATTTGGAGTAAAAATATTATATAAATGTTATTAGCAGACATATTTATGGATATTACACTGCTTTCAGTTCAGATGGAATACAAAAACTGATTTAAAGTACAAATAAAAAGTGAAATTTATTAATAATTTTACTCTGAGAAATCGCATTTATCGCATTCAACTTAAGTTTATGCGTCACTTGGAATTTCTCTGAATACTAAACTCTTATCAATTTATACAATATATTTATTTCGAAGCATAATAAGAATAAGTATATTACATATTATTATAATGTGCTGTACATTACCTTTCATCTATACAAAAATAATCTCTAAGTTAGGCCTGAGATGAATGGTGAGATGGAGTTCTCCACTTGAAACGTTTTGGCGAGAGTAAGTACGAGGGTTGTTTTAATATCATTGAATTGAGTTAACTTCCATTTAAGACATTTTAGACTCATTTAGAATGTCAAATTTAATAGATCATGTGAGTTCTCGTAAGCATCGAGTAGGAAGCTTGTAGGCAAGTATTCTGAATTCTTGTGACAAGAACATAGCAGATGTTCTTAACTTTACTATGATCTTGACTCGACGTGTGAAGTAGAAATGTTTAGTTGGATGAGTTCGTGCCCTGGTATACCATAACAATAAATACCAAAAACTCTAAGCAGTTGTAATTTCCGATTGTGTTATAGATTTACTTGTTGCTGCCTTTTCATCAATCTAACTACTTATCATATATTTAATGTACCTATACTGGGATAATCAAAACATCATCATTCAGTAATATTATAAAAAATTATTATATTTTTATTATTTATATATTTACATATACAACATAATTTAATACTTTTAACTAAATAAACTGTACAACAAAAATCTTACAATCTTATAAAATAAGTTTATATTTCTTTTTTTTTAAATTAAACATCTGATCAACATTTTCATCTCTGCTCTAAAAGTCTTTTGAATTATTTTATAGAAAAATTGCCGCTTCACAAACTATGACAAATATATTGTATATTTACATGGCAATGACATTTGTGTTTGTTATTGTAAAACTATGGAACAAATATTAAAGATAAAAAACATTTAATGTTTTCTTGGTTTTCTTATTCATCAAATATGTGTAATCAAAAATCCTTTTGATTAGATCATATTATTGGCATTTGCGATTAAATGCAAATTATTTTTTAACTCTCTTAAAGGTAAAGGTAACATTTGGTATCGTCTTTAAATTGCTTGAAATACAAAAAATTAAATAAAAAATTATTAATTCTAAATAAACTAAACAAAGTATTTAAAATAATGAACAACATTTCGCCTGTGATGTGCGTCATTCGAAACAAAAAAAAACTCTGCTTCATTTCCATTTGAAATTTACAATAAGATCACATTAATTACTACATATGTATGTAAATAGTTTAATTAAATCTAATTACTGCCACTGTTAAGGTTCTCAGCTTCAGGTTCAACCTGTCCTTGATGTACCAACTTGTCCATTTCCTCTTTTGTGGCACGTTTGAAGAATCCAAGCTGAAATTAAGTAAATAAACAGTGTCATTGCTGATGAAATAAAAATTTATGAAAATTGTCCATACCTTATACATGGCATAGGTAATAGCTGCCAGCAGCAAGAGACCCCCAAGAATGGCAAGTATTATTACCCAGATGGGTGTACTATACATTTGATGTTTCGATATAATGTTAGGTTCGATTTTACTAACTACGACCAATGATTGAGCGGGGGTCGCCCCAATTCTTGTAACACCCAAATCAACGAGTATCACAAAGAATTCCCATGGTTCAATGAGTACCTCATTGACCTCATTCAGATTGACATTGTAGTGCATGCGCACTGTAATCGGTTTCTCTGGTTTGAAGTTATGTACACGCATAACAGCACGTACACAAGTTGTCATCTCGTGATCACGACAATTAAAAACAATGGTC
This sequence comes from Amiota minor, assembly GCA_037043295.1. Classification (NCBI taxonomy): domain Eukaryota; kingdom Metazoa; phylum Arthropoda; class Insecta; order Diptera; family Drosophilidae; genus Amiota; species Amiota minor. The sequence continues at coordinate 3,100,560 of JBAMAW010000786.1, read as the reverse complement.
CGATTGACGGGTAGTTTCCCTTTAAAGTCTTCACTTAGCAGATCATGGGCCCTTGCATTGGATATGCGTGCATATTGATCTCGTGAGGCAGTTAGGGCAGCCAACTCGCGACGACTACGACGTCTCGTCATTGCTGCCGAAGCCACGGAATCTGATTCAAATGTTGTCATTTCATGCACATGACCACTTTTGATCGCATCATACTGTCGGTTGCTGTGCGTGATAACAGTCTTTTGGGCATGATTGACACCTGTCGTTGTTGAGATCTCAATGGTCTCCATAAGTATCTGTGTATTGTTGTGATCTAATAAATCAATTCCAACCAGTTGCCCATCATAGACCGATTGCATTGTTAGATTAGAGACATCAATGATTGGCACTGTAACACCACCAACTTTATAGGCAACCGGTATATAGAATACTACTTCCAAAGCACCAACTGTACTAGGACCATTGCTCTTGATCTCGTAATTGTTTATGATTTCGGCAGAGTTCTTGTAATGCTCCAAATCAATTTGAGCATTCGTTTGAGCACTGAAAAATAATGTTCATTATTAGTTTCATTGGATAGAATTTTGGCTATGCTTTTCATCAGACAGAAACTTACCCAGTTGCCTCGACTTCAGTGTGCTCTTTAAGTAATATAACATCACGCAGTATATTATCTGCCATGTATTTTTCCTCACCAGTGCTGAAGACCTCAGCGGTGATGACCATATTTTCACCCCTTATACTGCTAACATCAAAGATAACGCTTATTGTATCCTTAGAGCCTCTGGCCATGGGTTGACCACGATTGAGATCACAAACCAAAACAATAACATTCGCCACTCTACAGTTCGAAGGTATTTTGGCAAAATTCATGCGATTCGATGAGGTTATGTTTATTTGAGGCAGATAAGCTGGTTCACCATTATTAACGATTTCATAGTTAATTTTGAGAGTGTTGCTACTACCCAGAATGTAATCCGATCTGCAAAGAGGAACTCATATTACAAAATGATCTTGAATTGATCACTTAAGTTGGGCACTTACGTTACACCACTGCTCTTGAGCATTAGATCCGCTACACAAACTGAAGCGCAGCCTGTACTGAATATGATTTTCTCGGTATAAACCTTAGGCTCTGCAGGATCAATAGCAGCACAGGTATCACAGAAATCTAAAAATATAATTATATAAAATAGTAGATAAAATAGGAAAGTATCTCTCTAATAAAACTCACCTTCAGAGTTAGGCACTTTATTGATTAAATCATAATGCATTTCCAGTTCAATTGGTTTGAAGATATCCTCAACACTATACCGTACTTCACACTCAAATTCTCGGCACTGCTGACTAGTGCCAGCGGGAGCATTAAATGATAATTCATTTGTTTTTGATTGTGTAAATTTAACACGCTTTACTTGTGGATCGATTACTAAGCGTATAGCCAAATCTTGTCGTATGATCTTAGACGAAGTCGTTTCAATGCCATAGCAGGCGGTCACTGTAAATCTTGACTGTTCTGGTCTTATTTCACGAGTCCTGGGTCGAATTGTAGCAACAATTTTGACTACTGGATATGCACGATATACGAAAACACTTTCAGCATTTGGTGCACCCACAGCAAGATCATTGAAACCATTTGCATCGATATCAGAACCCTTAGAAAGCCCATGCCCAAACATATGTGTGCCATATTGCGATTGCGCTGCGGCGAGTGGTGAATCAAGGCGTTGACTATGTTGTTGACGAATGCCCTTCTCATCACCCATGTAGACAAAGACCGCACCATTCTTGAGGAAAGGTGCGCCCACAGCAATATCTACAAAAATAAACAAGGCAATGAAACACAATGTAAATGAAGCAATGAGTACTTGAGAAACACTCACCTTTGAAACCATCGTGATTAATGTCCCCCAAACGTGTCAATGTGGTGCCGAAACGTCCGCTCTCGGTCACTGGTGTCTCGATTCGTATCCGTTCAAAATTAAACTGTAATCAATACCATAAAAATAATGAGTAAGTTTCATTAGACCATTGACTGAGTGACTGAGTGACTCATTTCAATAGAAACAACTTACATTGCCGCGATTAATGAACACATAAATGGCACCATTGTCATGCGAGTCCTCAAAACTGTATTGTGGAGCAGATACAATCACATCCGACAATCCATCACCATTGAGATCTTCAGCCAGAACAGAATAACCAAAATATTCACCAAATTGGGTGCCTCGAAATACGAAATGCTTTGTTATAGATTTACTGCGAATATCAAAAATGTAGGCCTCGCCTTGCTGTTCATTGGCCTGTGGTGCTGTAGCAACATACAACAGTTTCTTTGGATTGGCACTATCAAAGTATCCCGAGCCAACGGAATAACCGAAATATGAATCCTCTGGTTGACCCCAAAGTTCTGGTCTCAGAACATCACTTTCATAGGTTATAGCTGGCGTGTAGTCAATGGTATCCGCATCACGTATTGTGCGACGTTTACTCGTCGTATCACGTCGACTGGCAATTGGATCATCGATCAATTTCTTCTTGCGATACCTTATTGCTGAGCCCTTCCATGTGTATATGCCGGGTGCACCAATCAAAAATTCTTCATTGTCATCTGAAACATGAGCACTAAGTCCCTGCTCGGCGAGTATATAATTATAATATCTATGATCGTTCTCTTCCTTCACTTGCTCCTGCTTAAGTAGCAATGGTGATATTTTAGTAACATTAACCGGATTATTGCCTAGTGTATCCTTAATCCAATAACAAATGCCATGCAGATGATAATCACTGCTTGTTGGTGCTATAAATCTTGGTGCACAAACCAATAGTTTATCGGTATCTTTGATTCCACCATCCATTGCTGCTCCAAGCCACTGATAATCGCGTTTCTCAGACTCAAGTATATATTCGGACATTTCGATATTACGATTGCCATGACGATCGAACACATATGGCAGGCATGATCCATTTGTCAAGGAACATTTATATATGGCACCAGTTTCGTTGACATTTCGTTGAGCTTCTAGCGTTGATTGTGCTCGCGGGGCACCCACAATGATGCTATGATAATACAATATACAAAAAATAAAATCTTAATTAGATGAAGAAGCTCATACACTAAACTTGTAAGACGAACCCTATAAGTGATCAAAATGACATTCAATGTTAATAAATCTTATTGATAATTGAACGAGAGAACTAACAATTGTCAGTCTATGGGATATTAAGATGTTCTTTACTCAGACAATATTCATTTGAATAACAATAAATTACATACATATGTAAGTATATACAAATTCGAAGAAATCTATGACAATATCAAATTCTGATTAATATATATTTGTCAGCAATAAACCATAATTTTTGCAACCGTAACAGAACTAAACGTATACAAAAAACAAAAAAAAAAAAAAAAAATACATAGATATTTAGAAACAAACAATTGTAATCTTATCAAAAATGAAATCAACCAAAATGAAGGTGTTTATGATAAAAAGTAGAACAAGAATGGAATTGATTCTACTAAGTACATACAATATGAATTTCGTTAAGTTGAGTACAAATTTCTATTGAATTTTTCTTTATTGCATTTCATTTAATTTTTTTCATTAAAAATTTTATGAAACCATATAAAAAGCTAATCAAATTAAAGAAATAAAAAAAGAGAGTAACTGAGTTATTTACTGACTGAGTAAGTGAGAGAGCTCAGATGATTAGAACGTGTCGTTTTCGTCATTTTTGAAATTTCATTTTATTTCATTTAATTTTATTATAGTTCTTTCTGCTCCTCCTTCTTCTCGAAATGATAAAACTTCAATAAATGATGGCATTATTTTAGTATGACTTCATCGTTGAGGTGACTTATTAATTCTTAACTTTTTAATTTGATTATCTTATATGTACTTGTATTTTAGTATTACTTCTTTTCTTTTATTGTACTAGTTGTATTTGCCATTTAAGTCAAGACGAAGGCAGCCAGGTATTTTCATTCATTCATATTGAACGCGTCTAAAGTAACTTGAGATGAATCATCACCATCATCGTCAATAACATCACAATCATAATCCCCCTTACTAGTTGCCAGCAGCCTCAACAAAACTCCACAAAACTCTCAACAAATCATCATCTATAATATGCATGTTTCTATAATACTATTTCCCTTGCCACATAGACTTACCCGTTGGTGCGCAAACTCATCGTGAAACCAAAATATGACGCACGCACCTTTGGCAATGCTGTCACAAACTGAGGATCTCTGATTATCTGATTCGGTTTTGGTGATAAATTATAAGCATTAATACTACACCATTCTACATTGAGCACAATAAACGCTAGTAATAGCGTCATTAAACATTTGGACCATCTCAATATGGCCATCTTAAATAAAAATTATTCACTATAAAACACTTGAATTGGCACCTGTTTGAAGTTTACTTAATAAATTATTATTATTATTATTATCGCAACTTGTTTTACTTTGTTCTCAAATTATACTTAGTTTTAACTGACAAATTCAACTCCGACACCGACGACTGACTGCTCGCAACTGATTGACTTTAATGTTCGGCAGCAACGAAAAACTCTACAAACCACCTTAAAGACAGAAAATAAATGAAACGAACAAATAAAAAAATATACATATACGAGCACAATATACAATAATAATTATAATAAACATAACCAAGAGAGCGATAGAGCGAGAGAGCGAGAGAGAACATTTATAATTCTTTGCTACTACTAAAGTCAACTAGAGTCAATATCAAGTCAACATTTGTTGATTACTCATACGCCACCCACTTTCTCACACATGATACCGAACAGCATAATAGAACATGGTCAAGAAGCTGGTGATTGACTGTCTTTACTCAATCAGAACCAGTCTCAGAGACGCATACCTTGCATTCTCTTACTCCCAGTTTTATTCAAAAGAAAAAAGTTCACACTGAGTTAATCTAAACTCTCTAAAATCAAATGCTCTCATTTGCTTATGCACACAATTTCTATAGCATGCGATAAATTTGTGTCCTACTCACTTGAAGCCGGTTTTTTGTTAATGTGCATTTCTTAAGCTAAGCTGATTTTGTGCGTATTTTTTCGATTTTATTGTAAATTACGTGAGTCATTCTGACTGAGATTTTTTACAAAGAAATTTTACATAATTTAACCCTTTGCACACAGAGTACATTTTCATATGACCGAGACTAAGACTGGGCCACATCAAACCATAAAATATGACTATAAAACATGTTTAAAAAAACCGAAGAGTATAAATGTAACATTAACTATAAAAATAATTTTAATTAGAGAAAACAAAAAAAGATATGACTATAAGGTTAAGTACAAAAAATCGGCAAACTGCGAGTCTAAATGGGTTGTTTGTATCGGTACCTACTTTTAGAGGTCCGATTTGGCTCACTCCAACAAATGTACAGCGCCTATATTAAAAACTTATAGTGTCTAAATTTCAACTCGATAGTACAAAAAAAAAAAAAAAAAACAAAAAAGTTTCTTTTAATAAGGAATCTGAATTTTAATGGGGAATTTGTATGAGAGGTACCTTCTCTAGTAGTCCGATCAAACTGATACTTAAAGACAATAAATTTCTAATCTATTTCCCCCAACCATGTGAATTTGAACACTCTAGGGTTACTGGTTCGTATAGCTCCCATAGAATTCCATACGTTTCTTGTATGGGGACTCCTATAATTCTTGAAATTTTTTAAGTTATAGTATTTGTAGCAACTACTACAATTTACCTTTAAAATTGTAAATTGGGTGATTCAACAGAAATATTTTGACCGGAAATAAAGTACATATTGAGAAAATATTGAATGCAACTAGATCAAAAGAAAATTGGATTTTATTGTTATAAAGTATCTTTATTTGAATCGTGCTGCAGTTTCCATACAAAGTGTTCAGATATATTATTCTGCCACAGCAGCTACAAAGTCGTTCAATATTTAGTTTAGTATTTTATATTAGATTTAATTAATTATGTTAAAATAAAATAAACAAATGGAAAATACTTTCTTTTTTTTCTAATTTCTTTCATTTATTTATTGTTCAAGAAAGGTTGCTATTCTGGATTATTTTTCAATGTCGTCGCTACGTTGACATCGGCGTGCAAGGGATTAAAGTTTTTATACAAGAGTTAAGACAATTGTGCCAATTTTTTATTTGCTATTAATTTTTCATTCATTACAATATATTTATTACCATTTTTGGGAAATGTTAACATGCACACGTGATCCACGAGCGGCTACTTGACTTGTCTGCGTCAAAGTTGTTTTATGCAAATGTTAACAAATATTTATTATTACTTAACACTTCCGAAAAAAAAAGAAAATAAACAAAGCATTAACAATGCACATACGTAATCTCTCTGTCTGTCTGACTATCTGACTGACTGACTGTCTCATTGTTTGGATGAGTATGCTTGTCAGAGTTTTTTTTTTTTTTTTTGCTCTGTTTGTGTGTCTTAACATGTGAACATGGTTAAAGCCGCTCATTCGCACGACATTCAAAAGTGAAGTGCAGCAGTAACAACATCACCAACAACAATGACAACAACAGTAGAGTTAGCGTATTTCCCAAAATAAAAAATAAATAAATAAATGGAACAAAGTGAAAAGACAACAAATATAACAAATACAATATTGTCAGTATTAACAATGACTCAAACATTTTCTTCGTATTTTCCATCATTTCATGTTAATGATAATGATGTTTTTGGTGTGCACATTCATTCAGTTGTGGTTTCTAACATTTTTCCTGTCTGTTCACACATACATATGAACGATCAATGAACGAACGAACGATTGAAGGAACGGTTCATGCGTGAACTTAAAGTTCAATAAACAATTTGCGGTAAAAAGACAATGAATGTGGTCGGTTGGCCATACAAGTGATTTAAGCGCCGCTACCGCCACCGTCACCATCACCATCACCTTCAACTAAATACACCAGAACACACCTCAGCACATTCTCCACACAAATACAATAACAAAGCACACATGCTTTTATTATTCGGTCAGTGTGAGAGATATAAACAACAAGAGATGACAATAATAACAACAATAGCAACTACATTGTCAAGTTTAATGCCCAAAAGCATTCAAGTTTCGAACTATTCTCCCTCACCTTCTCACTACTAACTCTCTTACTCATTCTTCGTCTTGGATTGGAATCCAGCATTTTTTTTTTTTTTATATATTTTCTCTGACTCATCGCTCTTGCATGTGACAACAAAAGCAAAAACACTAGCGTTGACTGCATTCAGCACTGAAATATGGTTTTCATGGAATAAGACAATGAAACAGACAAACAGACAAAAAGACTGACAACCATATAGAAAGATAGACAGACAGACAGACAGGCATACTAGGGGACAGACTAAGAGTGAGAACGGACATCCACAGATAAAATATTTATGCATTTAACTTTTCTTTTGTCTTTCTTATAACAAAATGCAACAGACAGACAAATGAACACAGAGCCAATAACAGCAAAATTCTTATGGATAAAACCAAACAACAACAAAAAAAAAAAAAAGAACACAAATCAAGAATAAAAAGACAATAAGAAGAAGAAATCAGTAGTGACCAATCCCATGAATAACTGCGTCTTTTCTGATTTATATTTGATTTCTCAAGTTAAATGAACTTTTGTGCCATCATTAATAAGAAAACAACTTAACAGAATAACTGTAAAACACATCTGTTTTTTTATTTTGTTGTCTCTTTTTCTTTTGAGTTTTTTTAAATTAAATTGTCTTAAAATTAGATCCACTACAAAGTTGAGTTTCTTAAATTATAAAAGAGAACAAATTTAATCATGACACCAATTACAAAAAATTTGCATTAAATAAAACTGTAGAGATAATTTTGGATAAGAAATACAAATTTATTTTGGGTCTGAATATTGCAAAATTAAAGTCTCATCATACAGGATGAGTTCATAATTTGAATGGGAGAGAATATTATTGAATCCCAATATTCAAACACAATAGCGAGATAGAATATTTAAAAAAAAAAATCCCACAACAGATACAATGTTTTCTATTTGAAAGGATAAGAAGAATAGTATTGAATCTTATTTATCATAAACCAAATCTAGACAAACCATCTGAAAAAACATTATCATAGATAAGTTCAAAATTTGCATAGATATTGGAACTCAATCATCAAACACCAAAGCATTAAAAAATCGTCCCTTGGTGTCACCCGATGAGCATCATCAACCATCATTCATTTACCAGAAATAATAAAAACTTCCAGTCTGCATAAATTTCGCAAAAAGTTCTCATTTTAAGAAAAAAAAAAAAAAATATTTATACATAAAAATACAAATTCAAAAAAAGATATTTTAGAAATCAATGAGTTGTTTATGATTTCATTTATGATTATTTAAGTTCAAGTTGCCCAAAACAAAACAAACCAAAGACAAAGAAACATTAAATTAAATATGACTCATTTTATTGTTCTTTCAAGTATTTAAGACTCCTTACCTTATACGAATAAAAAATAATAAGTAACATTCCCATAAAGATCTTTTGCATTCTCCGCAACTCAAGTTGAAGGTTGAATTAATTTTTGCAAAATTTATATTGAATTTTATATTTGTTGCCTTTGTTGTTTTTGTTTAAATAAATAATTTAATTAACTAAAAATATTGTGTATATACAATTTGAAATATTAATTTCTGTTCAGTTCGATTCCAAATAGAAATAAGAAAAAGTTACAAAATACAAATTTCTATGGCAGTTTTATCATATAATAAGTATGTACATTGGTCCGAATGGACTATTGCTATAATACAATATATCAAGAATAATGGCAAGACTTCCTGAAAAGATTCGTTTGTATTACAAGTAAAATATCTATCTATGAATACAAAAAATTTACATACAAAAAGTTGTAAAATCTTCTTTTATAGACAAATTTTCTGAATGTTCCGATCTTTTTATTCTATTGATATGGACAGATAAATCAAATAGATTCCCCATCCGATGGTTTTTCCTTACTGAATATGTATTTCATGAAACTTTGATAAATAAAAAAATACAACATAAATGTGGGCAGACGGACAAACCAATTAAAATATGAGAGTGAAAGTGTGCCAATAAACAAAAATTCAAAATATTTATCTTGTAAATATTCAAATTTCATAGTTCAGTTGAAAAGTATGACAAATGCTAAACAATTAATTTTGCTGGCAAAAAAAAATAAACACAAAAAAGAAAACAATAATAAAAATAAAAACATATACATAGTGTCAAAACTAATGATGCTTCAGATTTGATGTTGTCGTACTTCTAGTTTCTTGTTTACTATGGAACTTATAAATTTCAACAAGAAATTGAAGATTTTAAAGTGAAGAGCACATAAATCAAATTAAATGTTTTTTCTCTTATACGAGTATTCAAACCATAAATTTTTCATTCATTAATCCAAACAACGAACGCATCTTAAAGAAAAGAAATTACAACAAATTTATATTAGACAATTAAAGAACAAATTTATGTGAGTTAAATTGCTACTTGACGTGATTTTCCGCTCAATTTCCTCTGTATAATTGCGGCACGCATGCGTAAGTACAAAATAGTAAAAAACAAAAAAAAAAAGCAAAAAATTTTACATAGTTAGATCTTACGTATAAGTAGTAGTAGAAGTCAATATACAGATGGCATAACGCTGCACTGCTGATTGTTGAAGTTGAACTATATTAGTCACAGCATTAGGTATGTTAGAATCTCAATTTGATGAAATACAACCTTAATGAATATCTAAGAAATATGTATGTCCTACAGATACGATTAACATCAGACTCTATAGAAAATTACAATATCCCGTTGGAATATGTTGATCTAACTCAAGAAAATGATGATATAATTTTCAGCTAAACTTTAAAAACTATACTCATATCATGGACACATAGCATTTAACTTTGATATACTATCTCGATTTCACTTGTGTCAATACTCCAAATGTTTAATTTATGATATTGCGCTAGTTTGTTTGTACTTCATGACATTTGAGTAATTTTGTGATCCACAAAGGAAAAAAGGAAACCATAAACCATAGTTTTATGCTATGCACATACATACTAATACGAAGATCATTTTAAAAACCATTATTTAATAGAATCCAATCTCGACTAAAGGGCAACTAATCACCTGGTCTCTCATTTTGGTTCACGTTACGATGAATCGTATATTTGTTTAATTTTTGTTTGATTTCGTTTAATGTAATTAAATAGTTTTTTTGATAGTTTGTAGAAAAGAATCTTTTAAAACTTATTTGTTTTTGTATCTTTGACCTGACATGTTGTTGGTTAAATTACTACAAGTTCAAGCTCACTTCCGAATGGGAATGGAAATGTGATGCATCCGTTTTAAGAAAAATGTCTTCAGTAACGAATTTTATAGAATTTATGCAACTTAGTAAAAAGTGAAAAACTTTTGTGAAACTTATTCACAACTAAGCAGAAGTGATCTGCCCACTAGAATATTTGATTTGAATAGAATTATAAGCTTTTTAAACTCTGCTCTTTGATTATAAAGTTAATTAAATCTTTATGTGATACTTCCATATATGGATATATACATTTTTGTTCTTAAAATTATAATACAAGTACATACATACATACAATACTTATTTGCAAACTGGAATCCAAAATTGAAAAAAAATTGGCAATGTAGTATGAAAAGGTGATGATGATGGTGATGTCATGCAGAGATTAGGAATGAACAGTAGTTTTATTTAGGTCAAGATGACACTTAAGATTAAAATTTGAAAATTGTGTTTTAGTTTACTCGTTCACTCGTTATTATTGTATTTGACTTGACCATAAGCTACTACTAACGTGGCTTAAAGTTAAAACTGTGTTAATGCCAAACTTTATTGTTTGACTCTTTTGATTTTGTTTCTTTTTTTTTTTTTATTACTTTTCTGGTTCTTTTGCTTATTCAATTTAAGTTAAAAAGCTTTTAAAAATTTAAAAAATTAAAATCATTACACAGCAAATTCCCCCTCATTGAGTGTAAATATAATTAGTGCGAAATCTATTTTGGTACCATAATAAAAGATACAATACAATAGTTGAATAAATGAATGTGTTGATTTGAAGTTAAGATTTGTTGAAAGATATTTTGTTGAAACTTTAAAAAAGGAAATATATAATCGTATACATATACGATAATTGATTTAAATAAATAAACTTCAATGAACAAAACACTTTTTTTGTGTATGCATGCATGTACAAGTATTTTGAGGAACGATGACAAATGAATTCATTTCTTTGATGGCTCAATTCGAAAATCGAAAATAAAAAGAAAAATAAATAAAACCTTATTTTTTTTTTTTTTTTAGAATCTAAAATAAACACAGCTGCGGAGTATTCACACACAGAGTAAACGGAATTCAACAGCAACAATAACAACAACAACAAAAACAAAAAGGTGCAGTAGTAGTAAGTTTCAAAAATGTATTGTATCTACATAAATACATTTGTTTGTTGATAAAATTAAGACATGAAATCATAAAAACTATTTGAAAAATTTCATTTCTACTTGTTTAAATACTAAAACTTACCTTGTCTCACGTATGACTAGTGTTAACCCAAAATATGAGCTTCGCACCTGCGGTTTAAAGATTTTCAAATGTTTTGGCATTTGTATGACGTAACTTGGTTGTGGCTGAAAGTTGAAAGCATCACTTGGTAAAGGATTTAAGAATTGCAACAGGCAACACAAATGTGCTAACAATTTGAGGTAACGTTTCCATATTTTTGATTTAATTTTAATCGCTTTGGTAATTTGTAGTTGTTGCATTTTTTCACTCATAATTTATATCTATAAATTTTTTGTTTTTAATTGAATTGAATTTTGTGAATGTTTTTTGTAATCAAATACATAAACATGATATAAACATTGATTTAATTTAAGTTAATTTAGTAATTAATTTCACTTTTTATAATGCAATTTCACTTTTTATTAAACTAATAAATCACAATTACAATATTTAACCCACACACAGTTATTGTTATACACTTATAAAGAAAGATACACAAATAACTCATATATTGTACTACTGAGGGGAATATGCATGCAATAACATGTGAATGAGGAGTATAGAGAACAGTAAGAAATATTCTTATTATATTTAATGTGAATTTATTAAAATTAATTGAGCTTCAGTTGCGTTTAAATTATGTTATTTGGTTTCTTGATTTTGGTTAGTCATGACAATGAGTTCTGTCTGGTCTCTGGTTCACTTTTGCTTACAGTTCTCTTATTTGTATTTATATTTCCCTTTGATGTTCATAGTAAGAATATTTGATACTGATGCTGCTGCTGCTAAATTCATTTTAATTGAATTATGTGTTTTTGAATTTTGCCGGTTATCATGAAATTTGTCTGATTCTTTTTCCACTTTCGGCACATTTTTGTTCTACACTATTTCATATTCTATGTGCTCTATAATTGCTTAATCACATGTGTTTTTATTGTTGTGATTTTTATTTTTTTTTATTTTTATTTTTTAAATAAATAGTATTTTTTGAGATTTATTCCCTAGTTTTTTTTAGGCGATTTAAACAACAACAACGGATTAGCAGTAAATGTGACTTCACGCGCCGGCATTCGATTTAAAAATAAATGATGGCTCTTGTTCCGCTTGCGTTCATTTAGCTGAGCATGCTGACTCAGCGTTGCCACCCTATGCATTTTGTATTGGTTTTGAAATTTTTGAAAATTGGATTGAATTTGAAAATAATCACAGATAATAATATGTATATGAATGCTTCATTTGTTAAATGTTAAATCAATTGAATGCCTTCTATTGAAAACAAATTTATCAAATTCTTTGTAACAATCAATATGACAAATTTTGTTTAGTAATAGAATAATAAATAATTGAAGCCAATTAAATTAACTTCATATTTCAATATTTCATAATGTAAATAAATTTTAATAAAATAATGTTTTTTTTTTTTGAATATTGATTATATTCCATTATCACGTCTAATAATTAAGTACATCTGTACATATTTATAAAGTTTATTATATTCTGTACTCTTTGTGTTGTGAAGTTTTTCAATTTGGTAATTTACTATTTAGGCATTAATAAAAAAAAGTATGTACAATATGATTCTTTTAAAAAATCTGGCTACTCTTCTTCTGCTACTGTGATTATGCTTTCCTTTTGTTGTTATTGCAGTTGTGCCTTTATGCCGTCTGTTTGTGTCGTTGTCGTCGTCGTCGTCGTCGCCATCGTCATCGTCATGTTCTCCCTCTATCTTGTCTTAATACAATTGAATAGTTGCTGCTGCTTATTTGTCGTAATTGTTGCTGTCACTGATATTCTTACTTAACCTAACACTCCTCCTCCAACACAAGCAGCACAACCTCTTCCTACTCCTCGTTTTCCCCCCTTTTTTACATTACCCCATATGAGCTCTTAATGATCATTGTATGAATAGTAAAAGCGATTTGATTCCTATTTATGTAAGTGTGTATATATTTGTTTATTTATTTTCATTTTCTTGAACACACACCCGCGCACATATATATATACATGTGCATATGAGTGAATGCATATGCACATACATACATACATACATACATGCGTAATGAGCATTGAATTGGGATGTGTTTGGAATTACTTTTCTTATATGTAGATACAAATGTGTATAGAAGTAATAAAAATCGAGTTTATCTAGACTTATAAGGATTCGTTTATGTTTATACATATTCCCTTTGAACTGCACTTTTATTTTATATTATTGCTTGATTTATTTAATTCTTAATTGCATATTCTAAATTCAATTGTTGTGTACAATTAGATGATTTTATTGAAAATTACAAATTAAACTTAAAGTGACAAGGGACAACAAAAAGCGAACTGCATGCAATTGTGATAGAAATATCAGAACTCCGAAGAATTACATATCAGTTCTCTTTTTTAGTTTTGTATTTATACTTACACACATGTTTCGTTCTTCATTTCTTATTAAATCAATTCCCCCAAAAATTTGACTTTTTGCCTTGAACTCAATCTCCTACTCCTTCCTCTCCTCATATTAATTTCGTGGAAGTATAAAAACAGGGAAAAAATACAAAATTCATCAGACAAATCCATACACATAAATCAATATTGTAAAACATACATAAGATACATATGTATGTACATACATATGTAGTACGTATGTATGTATATGTAGTGAAATACATAAAATGCTATGGTTATCGATGATAATACGGAAACAATTTGTTTAACTGAAACTGTCATTGAACTTGCACTGTGTTTGTTTGCTTCATAATGTTGCTGTTGGCACTATCAACCATGAAAAGAGCACACAAGATCAGCAGAGAGAAAGGAGAATGAAGAAATTTTTGTGTACACAATTGAACCTACCTCAAAAATTATGTTTATAAAAAAGAAAACTCAGTAAAAAATGATAATAAACTCAATACAAAAGTAGCAGATACACTCATGATATGCACACACATACAGTATCTGAACAAGCTTACTTAATATACGAGTATATCAGTATCTGTATCTGTGTTGTAAATAGCCCTCATAGTCCAAAGAAAATTAATTTTTTGAAATGAGAGATGATAATAATAAATAAACCCAGTATGACATGACAATAGACTAATAGAATTATACCAACTACAAACAACTACCGGATGGCATTTGCCGCATATCATTAGCTTAATTAACCAAACTCAACAAAATTCAATGCAACTCAATCATTTCAAAGTATGTATGTACATATTATTAAGTATAAGTGTCGCTAAATGTGTGTGTGTATCTGAACATTTCAAACATATGCATGTTCTTTATTGCTCTAAATAACATACTCATACATAATCCATATGTCGATATGTCTATGTCTTGATGATCTGGTGTGTGCCACATGTCAATGCAAAATATGTATGCAGATAACAAAATGCAACAGTAGCTATACCATCATTATCATCTTCACTACAATAAACATCATTATCACTCACCATGGCGCCCATTGAGCAGCATAATACAGAAATATTATACCACACAGTGGATGGAGAATTTCGAAAAAACCTCTATGAATGTTCTCAAGTGCGCTTTTTTTATTTTTGCCAAATTCTTATTTGTTCTGGTTCCACAGTAAATATTGACCACACAAACCACAGCATGAGTTTTGAGTCATAAAGTACTATTATAGATACTAAACACATACATACATATATTATATTTAAGTAAATTGAATTATGCATTTTATCAATTGAGAAACAATAATAATTTAAATGCACTTTAAAGCAATGAGCTATGAATTGATAAGACCCACAATACTCGTACTTCTTACATGCGGACAACGCACGATATTTTATTATGTCTACCATAGATATGGTAAAGAAGTAAAAACAAAAAAACCAAAAAAGAAAATAAATGAAATTAAATAAAAAGCAAATAGTAAAAAGGAACAAAAAAGAAAGGCAATATCATGAGTAGGTGACTAAGTGCGTCGGTGATAAACTAAATACAGTAGCTCAAAAGATACTGGTTGGAAATAAGCATATGTAGCTAATACATTATGAATACTATACTTAAGTTTGATGACTCTATAAATTATGAGAATTGTTGTAGTATATAATCAAGTCTATAATATTTAGATTCTCAGTTTCTGAGATTTGTTTGGAAAGTCATAAAATAAAATTCCATTTTTTCTAGGGAAAAAATAAATATTCTTTATGTTAATTAAACATTGGAATCCCTGAAGGAAGAGTTAGAAAGAATAAGAACTATAACCAAAGAATTGCTCAGAGGCATATTTTCAGTAACTTGGGAAGGGGTCAGTGGAACACAGGCATCAATCCATGAAGTCCCTTATGTTGAAATTTCACATAGAATCGTCTCTTAACTTCCATTAAACCATTCGTTTTAACCTTGATAAATATCAACATTAGTATTATAAGTATACATATATGTACTTGGATTTGTATGTCTTATAAATATTTCTACCTACAATTTATATAAAACGGTCTAGATTTAATGATATGTATGTATTTCTTTGTTCCACTTTCAAACCATTGTAAATACATTCCCTCTTGCTTTCATCGTATCTACATATGAAAATCTTCATTGATGTTGAGTACGACCACCCGATTGTATGTTTGTGTTTATCAGAAAAATAGATTTTTTTATTAAATTTTTAACACACATAGTAGATGCTACACCCTTTCCAATTAAAACGAAACCATTCAATTTGTTTACATATTTCACACTTCTTTGGTTCATTTTTAAGTGCACCACCACAGTTCAATGGTTCAATGGCATGTAACACCTCATAAAATATTGAACAAGAAAGAAAAAACATTTTACCTTGTAAAATTGAACTATTGTAGTATTCAAGTTTTGTTCAATTCCAAACATTGTTTGCTCCTAAAAACTCAAGACAAAAATTAAAACAAATGTTAAACCTCAAACAAGGCATGCAGTTAGTGAAATCATTGCTTAATCAGCAAAATGAGGGGGACTGCGGCAAAGATACATAAGTGTAGCAACCACAATTGGAACAGCAGTAGCACTAACAGTAACAAAAATGATTGCAACTGCTGCTGCTCCATAATCGACACTTGTATAAATAAAAGAAAAAGAAAGAAAATAAATGGAAAAGTAAAACAAAACAAGACTTCATTCACATTGGCGACTGCAGCAGCAGCAGCAGCAGCAGCAACAACAAAATACATTAATAACTTTTTCCCTCATTGAATTTGTAATCTTTTGTTGTTTGTTAGTATTATTTTTATTATTTTTGCTATTGATGTTGTTGGTGATGTTGGTGATGTTAAAACGCATAATTATGAGGCAAGTTGCTGCTAGTTTGACAACAAAAATTGTGTGTCCGATATGCATGCCTCATGCACACAGTACCCATTACTGTATGTATGTAATATACTCGTATTGTTGCATGGCGCATGCAGTATTTTGCTGTTGTAATTATAGCAAACATTCAAAGTCAAAGCACATAAAAAGCATTTAAGCATAGCAACTGGCACGTTGTCATCGACAACGCCCCCTTCAAACACAACAAGCAAAACACACAATTACGCACATGAATCCATACATCCATACATCCTTATATTCATAGGTTAGTGCAACAATTATGGTGCAGTAGCAACTAATCGACACCAATTGCTTTAACTCTGTGAACATAATTGCAGCCACAAAACGCATGTTGTTCGGTTGTCGGCATCAATGTTGTTGTCGACGGCGTCGTGTGCCCAAGTTGCAGTCATTTTAAGTTCATGACCCCAAACCTTAACTCAATTCAACTGTAAAATAATGGAGCTGGGAATGTGGCCAGGGCATGCCCTGCTGTTGCACTTGAACCAGAGTCACGACTACAGGCGGCAATTATGAGTGACGCTCTACAACTGTTTCAGTGTGTTTGCGTATAACCAAGCAAGCGAGGGAGTTAAAAATATAGTAGCATACACTTGTACGTACATAACATTTGTATACCCTTCGATAATCTCATTCTAAGTCGTGTAAAATCAAAACGTTTTCATTTTCCCCAAACATTTGCACAAGCCCTCAAACATGGCCATCGACGGTACAAATGGCTTGCGTTCTCTCTCTCTCTCTCTCTCTTTTCAGAAAATTTGCGCAAATATTTGTATAGTGGATTCCTATCTTAAGAGTAAAAGTATGGTTAACAATTTTGTAACTATATACTTGTATCTATTTATGTTAAGGCATCATCTTTAGGCAATTTTAATTTTAAAATGTATCATTTAGCAAACTTCACTACAAAACAACATTAGTTTTTTGCACTTCAAACATATAAACTTATGTGGATTTGTGAAAAGGTATTATTTTATTGAGTGTGAAATCTTTTTACATTCAAATGTAACTCATTATGACTACCCTCAGTGTAATATATACCAGACATTGCCTATTTCGACTATATACCAATTATTATGAAGGAATAAAAGACACTCCACTTTAGTTGAAGAATTGAAAAATTATGCTCGAATCAAAAAATCAACATTTTTTTAAAACAATTTTCGCTTTCAATGATTTTGTTTTTGAATCTACAATAATTTTTTTTTTTTTTTTTTTTCTAAATGTTTTTAATAAACAAAACCGGTTTGATTTATTAATTTTTTTCTATGTGCAAATGATTCAATCAAATAAAGCATCTCAAAACATCTCAATCAAGTAAAACAAAGTGGATTTTATAACAATTTGTCAAATTCACAAAAACAAAAACTTAAAGTCGTGAAAGATTATTTAATGGGTTTTTTTTTTTTTCGTACTTTAAAAGTGAAGATTTTCTTTGTAAGAAAGTTCATAAGAAGAAGACTTCATCACTCAAAACTTGTAACAAAATTTTCGTTAAATTCAATATACCATTCAAATCATATTAAATGGTAAACGCACATGTAGGATGTACATACATATTTATGTATGTATGTATAACGTTTGTTTAAAGTAGTTTCGATTACAAAAAGGGTAAATTGTGTGTTTAAATAATCAGTACATGTACGTGTATCGCTCCTTAAGGCCGATCATTCGTTTATGGGATGCATGCAGAAACAATTGTGTGAGCAATTGAAAGTGCAGGCACACATAACTCATATGTATCATACATATGGTAAAGCATATTGAAAATCATCTACATATGTACATACTTGGTACAATATTTGGTGAAGTTTAACCTATTCCTTGGTTTCATGGAACGCATGTGATCCATTTCAATTTCATACAAGTGAAGCGTTTGAGCGCCCTTGAGAAGTTTTTCCGTTGAGATTGGGGAAACAAGATTGGGTTGACTTGAGCACTTAACAGTTTGTAGTGAAATATGGCATTCCAATTGTTAACGTTCTGCTGCTAACATATTCATTATCAAAATTAATCTCTAATTGAATACATGATTTCAGGTTCAAATTGAAAGTTGAATTTCCTTATCAGTTTACTAAATATGAAATTATCATTATTGGTTTGTCTATACACAATTTACAATCTACATAGTTTTCATTTTGTTCTCACTGTTGTTTTTGATTATTGTCATAATTATTTGTCGCCAGTGCAATGACTTACAATAATTATCATCTTAATATTTTTCTAAATGCAACTAAGTATGTTTTCAAATTACTCACTTGAGAATTCAATTTTCAATTTCAATACATCATAAGTCCGTCATTCCCTTCTCTTCGACTTACTATGTTATGAATAACATTTAAGATTTGACGGAAGTTATAACAGACAGTATTTTCTATCTCCTTACTTACATATCTATTGTGAAAATGTCATTTGAATTTATCTTTTAAAAGTTTACATTGTCTTAAAAACATCTTTTTATACCCTATAGCATGTTGGAGGTAATTGAGTGTATCATATTTGTACAAAGGTTGGTAACATAAAGGCGGAGAATATGTAAAACAAATACTACTTTTCCTACCTGTGAAACTTCTGTTGGTTCCGAAGTAAACCAAGTTCAATATCTATATTTCTTACTTCGTTTTGAAATGAAACTTCTTTACCGAAGGGGAGTAAATCCAAAAAATATGAAAATGAAATGTGACGATAATCAAAATTTTACGATGTTGTTATTATATTGCAGCTATTTAGGCAAATACAATATGGAAGTAAAACTTCTAAAGTAGATGGTCAAGCAATAATACAGAATATTGTAGTGTTATATTGCTTCAATACGAAAGATTCATTTTATTTTTCGATCGTAAGTTCTTTCGTAAAGTAAAGCAATTTTTATCTCTCTCTCTTACTCAGACAATGCGCACTACTCCTCTGAAGCATCATTATCGAATTTTGATTTCCGTCAGATTTCTTTTTCTAATTTTTAGATTTACCTCCCTTCGCTAAAGAAGTTTCACTTCCATATTGTGCTTATAAAGGTGAGGCACACTACTTAAATTTTTTGTCCCCCAATTTAGATCCACTTTGGCGTAATTCTTTCTCTTATATACAAAATGACTTATGTATACCTATTATATTTCCTCACATAAATGTTACAAGAGTTGTAGGGTATCTACTACAAAAATATTTGGATCTGTCTGACCTTAGAGTTATTACTTATTGCATTATTTAAATGAAACATCTATTTATGCATAAAACATGCATTGTATGTTTGAACTAAACTTGTCTGTCTATTGCACCTGATTTTTCAGAAATGCCATTCTATCTGTCAGTTTGTCTCTTTGTCTGTCTGCCTGTTAGCCTTCATGGCGCCTTATTTGAAATGAAAACAACAAACGCTTGCATTGTAAGTTTAGTACAATAAAATAAAACATTGCAGGTGTTTTAACTTTTCATGAAAACAATGAAAAGTGTATAAAATTTATTACTAGGAAAAACGCGTGACTTTTACAAAAAATTAATTTAGTCAAAACGTTTCCGCTCCAAAGTTGACACACAAATAATAAAAGGAAAACCACAAGAAATGAAATTAAATGAAATTCAAGCTAGTTCAGTCCAATTCAGTTCATCAGTTTTGATGAAATTACATGTATGTTAGTAAAATCAGAAAAGGGATAAATAAGTGAGTGAGATACTTTTGTTTAGAAACAAACTCATGAGAGGCGCCAAGTGACTGTTAGCATGCGGCCATAACTCACATATCAAATACACATTCGAAATATGCCACAAACGTAATTTCATATCATAGAAATGATTCATCAAAACAATATTGCTTACATCAAAGTAGCAGACAGATAGCTCGAGTGCGAGACATGCGAATAATAAACGTTCTTAAATAAAAAGAAATGAAACAGGTTCAAATGGTAATTAGAGGCAATGAAACTTTTTTTTATCCCTTAGAAGAATGAAAATCAACCCCTTTGTTGTAGGTAAATTTATAAAATTCATTTCATATTTTATAATACTCGTATTTAAATAAAAGTAAGTACCTAAATACAAAAGTGAAGAGAATCATGCCCACTAGTGAGTGATTCAGTCAGCCAACCTGGAAAACACTTCATTTTTTGCTTATTGGCCTTTGTATTATCTGCTTGCCTGCCTGCCTGCCTGCTTGCCTTAAGCAGTTAACCAAACAACCACCCGATAAACAAACAACTTCCTTCGAAACCAAACCAACCAAAAAGGACAAGTGTCTGCCACAAGCGCCATTCAAACAAAAAATAAAAATATACAAAAAAAAGGACAAAATAAAAGCGCCTTCTTGCAGGAAACTCATAAAATGAACAAACAAACAATCGATTAAACTGTCTGGTCGCCGTCTAAACCAAAAACTCAAATGCAATCCAATGGCAAAACACACATTCGGGTAACTCAAGTAGGCACTACTTACGCGTAATACTATGAGTTTGGTTACAAATTATTTGTCTTTCAATTCTAACGAAAATGGTTAGTTACACTTTCATTAGTGAGAGCACAATGCACTGATTGCTGTTCAGACAAAAAGTGGTAACAAAAACATAAACAAAAATTAGCTCAAGGGTAAGTACAAAAAGTAGGTCTGAGTAATTGACGCCTGCTGAAATGCGGGTCTTAAGTTGGAATCATATACAAAATACATATTTCAAGACTTTCATATTTTCTACAATTGCCGATGACGACGACGCGCAGGCGTTCAACACAATAATTATTTATGTCAAAATATGAAATTCAAGTCACCAAGACAATCGACCTTATTGTAATCAATCTGATCATTGCCAACTTTCAGAAAGTAAAACAAATAACGAAGCTAAAGATTGTTAGTTTCTATCGACATTTCAACATTCATTCATTCATTTGTAATTAAAGATCTTTGAACAAAACAAAAACAAAACCAACAAAAAAAAATAATAATAATAATAATTTCCAAAAAATAAAATCATTTAATATGATTGGGTTTTTTGAATGAGTTGTTCCTCAACTGAAGTGAAGCATAGACAAAATTATGATAGACACAATACATATAATGAGATCACAATAATTTAGATCATAGAATAAATTTATATTGAGAAACAGAATAAACTTGAAACTTAGAACATAAGTACATAAGTATATGAAATTGAATAAAGTGGATAAACTTTTGTCATAAAAGAATCTATGACAAATTACTTTTTACAATTGTTTATTACTTGAATTATCATATACAATAATGAAATGATAATAATAATTTTTATTGTAATTATTATTAAGATCTTTGTTTAACATTTCTGCAATAAATATTTTTCATTACTTCTTGTCGTTTGGTAGGTACATAATACATTGAGGCACGTTCTCTCCATAAAATAATCAAATAATCTGTTTAATGATAATTTTATTGCACATTTAACTTGTTATGTTTCTATCTTTATATTTTCTTATTTTCTTCTATTTTATTTTATGATATTTTGCTTTAAACACTTGAGTTTGACTTGCATTCATGACCATCCAATTGACCAATTAGTATGCAAAGCAGGCATCTTATCATGAATGCAAATCAACCAACAGCTGTTGAACTATGATGACATGCCATCGACAACTTCTTCAATCGTGGTGACAATTTGTTATTCCATTTAATTGCTATATATGTAAGTTCATTGTGTAATTGTTATGGTAGTTCAGCATTATTATACATATTATTTAGTAACAAATATTTTCATTAATTAATCTAAAATACTCTGTCCTATAACATAAATATGTATGTAATATATTCATTGCTGTATTGATTGTCTCTTCAAAATCTAAAGCAACTTTAAATTTAATATATGTAAATACATAATTTTTCAATTGATATCTTTTGATGTCATTCAAACACAAACACACAAAAATAAATAGAGAATTGCGGCAAAATAGCGTATGGGAACAACTGACTAATAAATATGCAAATATAACCAGAACAACTAAGGCCAATACTTCCGATATGTTTATGTATTGAATAAATTTTGTGATGTCATCAGTTGGTATTACTCATAGCATTTTTAGATGGATTGAGTTCAATGAGTTGATTTTTTGTACAAAAAAAAAACTTTTATTAATAGTTAAGAACTCAATTTATTGTAATTAAAATCACACTTTATTTGTAATTAAAATCAATTCAATTTTAAATGAAAATTTTATGATGAGATTATCTAATAAAATCTGTAAAATAAATAATAAAAATAAAATAAAAGGTTTGCAAATAATTTAAATAGATGTTTCAATATTTCAGTTATAAATTGTCATGACCACTTTCACAAATGAATGCCATCACTGCTATCTCTTATCACTGACACTAGCACACATTGTTTTGCATTAGAGTAGTACTTTTTGCGTTTACTTGGCAGCACTTGTCTTGCGCCCTCTTCAGCTTAAAATTTGCAGTGTGCACCAGTTTATTTAAGAATTTTTTGAAATTCATTAAGCAGATTGAAGGTGTAATTTAAAAGAAGGTGAATTGTTTCATGTTGGAAATACTGTGAGTAAACTTTTTCCAACCGTAGAACTAATTCAGAACTGATAAGGAGTTTGATCCAGAGCCTGAAATATATTATGCCAACAATTAAAAGCAAAAAAATTTATTGCATTCAGTTTCTGTAATCGATTAGGGAATAGATATCCTTCATCAGAATGATCCCACAGCGTTGGAAAATTCTTCACGTAAACGTTCTCAAAATAAAATAGTGTTATTTACATACTATACACATACAAGAAATTACATATGTAAATATTTATTCGTTTGTCAATTATGAGCAATTACTATCACTAAAAGTAAATGATAAATTAATGAAAAGTAAAAAAAAAAAAATAAATATAATTATATGTACAATAATTAAAAAAGCTTAAAAACTAAATTATTTAATTAAAAAAGCAAAACAAGAACTTAAGACAGGAAAGTAAAATAAAAATTGAAATTAATTTAAAAGTTATTAAGTATATTTAAATGAACCCGCTTCTGACCAGATGGGAAAATTTATTTGTAAGCTATGTTCTTACTCATAGCCAACTATAATCAGAGACATTTATCGAACTGGTGAAGAAACAGTCAGGATAGGCTAGATCATCTAGCCTAGGTCTAGGTAGAGTGTTCCGAATCTCGAAGGTAGCGAAGGACAATAAAATTAAGCGCTGTGGGCAAAATTTCAAGCGAGAGATCGTGATAGAATTTTTTATAAAAAGTGCATAAAACTCGGAAAGGGCATACTGGTTGTGCGACTATTCAAGGCTAAAGGGACATAATTTCTAATAGAACGACAGGGGATACAAAAGTTAAACTGATTTAAGAGAACAGGAGAATCTATGGCCCCAACTATGAGTTTATAGAGAAATCCAATCCCTAGCGCCATCCTACGATGCGCCAAAAATTTAAGACTGATGAGAAGAAGCCTAGCAGAGTTGAATTCCAGTATAGACCACGTAGAGCAAACAAAAAGAATTGATTTTGAACAGATTCAATTCGATCTTGATGCTTTTTATATTACGGCGACACAAATTCAAAAGCAATACGGAGAAGTGGACCTATTATACGTTTGCATATTATATAAATGGTGTTTTTTGTAAGGATACAGTGTTAAAATGAAATAGAACACGTAAAGATAATGTTAATGGATTATGGACTTTGACTTTATTTAAAAGATAATTTATTATTATTTTTTTTTTTTTTTAATGAAATAGAACACGTAAAGATAATGTTAATGGATTATGGACTTTGGCCGTCCATATTGATATTTTATACACACTCGTATATTTATTAAATTATAATTTGTTTTATTGGAAATGAAATACAATACAATAATACAAATAACATGATTAATATACTCAATTTTATTTATATAATGTTTTATTCAAAATATCTAATTATAAATGGACAACTTTAACTAGACCTAAGTCCAGACAGCTTGCAGACAGCTTAACATAAAAGTAAATTTTCTTTTGCATTTTCACAATTTTTTTTTTTTTGTTTTTGGTATTTTCTTCTTTGTCATATGATAACCTTGTCGGCAGCGGCGACAATTGACATTGGAAAAACACCGCCAGGTCTGTTCAATACTTGAGGAGAAAATAGAAACAGAAAAAAACGTTTCAAATGTTGTTAGACTGTCTGAGCCGAACACTATGTAGTAACTATGCACCTTAGTAGTTGAGAAAGCCACTTAAGCAACTAAATCACGATACACACACATACTGCAACACACGCACAGATATGCATTACATACTCTTCTATGAAACACTTAAATGGCAAACAACAACAAACATGGCAAAAGGCAATGGCAATTGCAAAAGTCTAAACTATTGTAAGTATCTCAAATTAATGACAATGACGATGACGATGATGATGATGTGAGCATGCGAACTGTGAATTGTCAGTTGTTTGAAATTGCGCCCACTAACACTTTGATGTTTACCAATAATCGGTTTTGTTTGGTCATCCATTTTATTTGAAATGCGATATGGTATGATGATGATGATGATGATGAATGTAAACATATGAAAGAGCACAAGCACGAGACAAGTACGATAGTGGTGACCCTTAACCTCGTCTAGCCTTGTGACTAACAAACGACTGGCGGCACTTTTTCACATTATTTTGCTCTCAGCTTTTATTTCTTGTAGTCATTTTTGCTGTTTTTCTTGTTGTTGGTAATAAACCTTTTAATGAGCTCAAATATTTAGCTGTGAACGCAATCTTAGATGACGTATCACATCAAATCACCATCTAGTATTTTACAATATATATGGTTTGCTAAGGCATAGATTGAATGCATAAATACAGTCAGTTTGTTAAGCGGTCCATAGTTGTACAAAATATTATTGCCCAATAGTTGGGTCGCTCAACATAATTGTGATTGAAATATGGTACAATATGTTATATTGTGGACAACCAAAAAAATTGGAATATTTACTGGAAATAATTATGTAACCAATGCAGGAAACAGAAGTCTGTGTCTCTGTGTTATCAAAAGGTTAGTCCAAGTATTGGTTACCAACAATTTCTATTGAAACGTTAAAAGGCGTCGGTCCAAATGGCAAATTTAATTTAGACTTCATCGATAAGTTCCAATTACTACCTCTGGCTTTAAGGAACTCTATAGTTTGAAAACTTTACAACCATGTTAAGTTATACAGTTGCTAATTAGACGTTGCAAGGAGTCAGTGAGAAAGGACGAAAGCGGATGAGAAAATGTTATTTTCGGACTTCATTGAAGAGCACAATTAACTGGCACCAGGTCAATTTTAAGACTAAAACCTATAGAAACCGTGTAAAATGTAAAATGTGAGCAGTAGAATGTGCAATAATATTAAAAGTATATGTCCACTTAGCACAAATAGTTGCGTAACGATTCAATTTTATTCATAAACGATCAACTACAGACTCCCACGAACCGTGAGAAGATCGCAAGAATCAGCAACTCATATATCTCCAGGCTGGAAAGTCATGTTAATCATCTTGCAATCATGTTAATCATCTTGACAACAGCCAGCAAACCCGAAGATTGAATCGACGGCATCCACTGGATTTTCCGTTCACAGTTTATCAACAAATTGAGATAGAAATGTAAGAAGAATCTCCTCAAGTAAATTCGCTGAATATCGTTTACAATAGAATATAATTTCAAAACAAAAAAAAAATTGTTCGCATAAAATTTCCAGCAATATTTATATGCTTTATTTATTCAATAATATTGTACATCTACTGCTCGCTTTAGTCAGTCTAGTCAGTTCAGTGAGATAGTCAGTTTGTCTAGCTTTATGCAGACTTGCATTGTCAATGGTCAATAGACTTATAATAAGTACTTAGTAGTTGTTGTAATTGTTCTTGCTTAGTAACATATGACACTTGATGACGCTTGTTGTGTTGGTTGTCGTATTAATGACGTTATTTCTTTTCTTGTCAACGCCATTCATATTACAAAAGATACATTATCTTTTGCACTTGCCATTTAGTAAACGTTATATGCACCTTCACCCTGCATTCTTTTATCACATCTTTGCTCCTCAAGCATTCCCTTTGTTTTTATTTTTGTTATTTTATGCGTTCAATGGTTTTTATTTTCTTTTGTGTTCAACTTACAATAAATTACACACTTTGTACGTACACGCTTGCAATGCAAAAGTATCTTTTACACGCTTCTCTTTGGCCTTTTATTTCATTTGACTTCATTTAAGTTAACTTAATGACGTCTTTATAAATGGCCTTTGCCAGTTTTACTATTTTACTGTTTGTCCATCTGTCGGTAAATATGTCTATTTGTGTTGCCATTTGTCTGTCCAATTGTCTGTGATTAAATTTGCCTAAGCTTCTTTGTAAAATTTAATTACACAACAATTCAAATGTTCTGCTCACTTAGTTGTTATTTAATATTGTTAAATTAATGTCTGATTTTTTTTTTCAAAGCTTAATTCTTCTTTTTTTCTATATTGTGTTTCTTAAGTGTGAGCCGATGCCATTTAAAGAGGGTCCATCCTAATGACATTCTAAATTGAAGATTACCTGCAACTTAATATTAATCGCCAAGTGAATATTCTATATAATCATATACAAATAAATGTTTGATGCAATTTGTAATTTGCGAAAATTTTATAAAAAGAAAAATTGCAAAATAAAAGAAAATATTTATTATTTTTCTTTGTTTTTAATATAAAATGTATCTATTATGCAACAATACTTAAATTATAAATACATAAATTACATAGGAAGATAGTCGATTTACATGTATTCGATCTCTTTAAAACGTCACATATAGAATAATTGAATCATTGGGTTATCAAATCAATCCGATCTCTCGGCAAAGTCATTAAGTGATTTAACATTCTTTCTTCTTTTTAGTCATAAATTTAATTTTCAGAGCATTTAGATTTAAGATTTCGTTAATAAGATTGTGGAGTCAGGAAAAAAAAAATATATATTATATGCATTTAGAATGATAGTAGAATACTTTAGTTTTTCAGAAATATATATGTTTAAGATTAAAATTTAATATTACTCGTGGAAATCTCGTGGTATCTGATTTGTTGTTGCGTTCCTGCTGCTGATGTAAGTCTTTGAATGCCCTGAATGTATCCAAAACACAAACTTCTTTTAAAGTTTAATCGCTCTGTGTGAAATTATAACTGCTCTTAAAAGTTATTTTCCTTTAAAGTAAATGAATAGAAAAACAAAATTCCAGTTAGACTTAATCATTTAACAATATTTAAAAAACTAGCTCCATATGTAAATGATGAATACTTTAGTACATAAGTAGAACAAAGGATGTCATTCATGCATAAATTATCACATAATTGAATTCATTTCCTGTGCGAATGCGAAAATTCATAATCAGCTCAAATGTCAAAGTTCATTAAAATCAATTTCTCTTTGAAATGCAATTTAATGTTTCTTTCAATTTGATATTTCCATTCATTTCTCTTTTAATATTGTTTTTGGATTTAAATTTGGTTGTAAATCAACACTGAATTGAATCATTGAATGCAACAAAAAGTTAATTTTGATTTATTTCGACAGACGGAAGTCAAAGTAGAATATCACAAATCAATGGATAATTTTATGAATGAAAATTTTGAAATAGGTATACATTCAGAGAGAGAGAGAGAAAGACATACATAGATGAAGAGAGAAAGAAGAATAGAAATATAGGAAAAATTAAATTTATTTAAATGAAAATGCAAAAATAGCCAAACATAATCAAATTGAATTATTTTGAATTGAATTTCAATTTCACTGAAAATTTTAGAAATTTTTTTTTTGTTACAAATCTTTTTCTATTATTTCTCTTTTCCCACAAAACAATTTGATTGATATATGTGCACATATATATATACACATACTTATATGTGTTTATATATATATAGTGATATATTTACAAAAGTTATATGCATGTATACATATAAATAGTTTATTTGCCTTTTCCATTAGCATTTTGTTGGTAAATAATTCTTTGGCATAGTATTGTAGAATAAATAGAATTTATGAATAAAACCATTTAACCGGAAATGTTAAACTGCTGAAAGTTTTCCCATAGAAAAATTTGTTCTAAAATTATTAGATTTCATTTGTTGTTTTCTGTGTTTGTCAGAATCTTAGCCAATTTAACTGATTACTTTTCCTATTGTATTTTTTGTTTGTTAATTAAATTGACCAAAATACAAAAAAAAAAAAAAAAGAAATAAAATATTAAATCTTACAAGAAAAAGGAGTAAGAGAGTAAGGCTAATCAATTTTATGAAGGCATTAAAAGTGCATTCGCCTGACACATGAGCAAACATTTAAGGTACGAAACACGCATCAAAATCACGCATACGCAACCGACAATTTTTATGATGTAAAGTCGTTGAACTACTTTATGGTTATAGTTTTTCCTCTACAATTAATGCATGCATATGGTACCATAAGGAACAAAAACAAAAATTTATATTTATAAGAATTAGAATAAAGTAAACTAAAATTTTTGCTGAATAAAATATTCCATTTAATTTTTATGTAAAAATATTTAAAATTGCATCACAAAAACAAAAACAGAAGTTTTGCTCATAAGTAAGAATATTACTTTCTGATTATTTATAATATGAATTGAAAACTTTCTTCTGATGTCCCTGTTCAGTCTTCTGAGAGACTTGCAAGGCATAAAACTGTATATATGTAAATATTATATTGTATATCGGTAAGATGGTAAAATTTTTCTATGGCATTAACACTCCTTATTCTTCTTATTCATTCTAAAAGCCAGTGATAATCCCTTGGTTGTTCCTGAACATGCCTGTCTACCAATATATTGTGACTTTGCAAAGGAAAGTGATCCCAAAGATGGTTAGTGATAAAAGATTAAAACAGTTTATAGTATTGAACTCGATTTTAACGGATAACTTTGTTATTCTTCAGGAGTAATTAAATTAAACAATATATGAAATTATGTCTAAAACTTTATAACGTCGCGTTCCCTTTAACCAATGAGAACATTGAAATATTAGTGAAAAGGTGTTTTGTTTTCTTTTTAAATTCATGTTGTGATTAATTAGAAATTCTTTTCCATAGATACTACTACTGAAGTGGTTTAGCAATAAGTAGTCTAAGGCAAAATAAATACCTTGGCATTGTTTGTGGCAGTGGTTATGGTAGCAACAAGGACAGGAATAAAACCAAGAACACCATCAAAAACAACGAAAACAGTAAATGCAATTGGCTTCAGCGAACAATGCAAGTTCATTTATATGCACAGCATGACAGTGTGGCATGCAACTACATTCTCAATGGCAAAACAACAGCTTCCGTTTTGTTAGATTTGGACTAATAGCGAGACTGACACTGAGACTGAACTGGACCAGTCCAGTGGACTCGACTTGGCTGGCCTGGTCGGGTCTCGCCTGGTCTGCCCTGGACAGTAGCAGCGACAACAATACCAGCGTCAGTAGCAGTACCTCCATCACCAAGATTTGTTGGATTGCTTGTCTTCTGTACCCAATGCTTTGTCTGTTGCATGCATGCTGCGCTGGTGTATCTACATATGTCTGTATTTACCATATGTGAGTATGTGCATGGATGTATTTTTCAAATTTAAAACAAACTTCAAAACACATTTGTTGCAATTATGCATCATATTTTTTTTTTTTTTTTTTTGTTGTATTGCATGCCACAACACAAGTAGTAACAACAACAGCAACATCAGAAGCAGCAACAACATCTGGAGGAGATCAGACAACGAGGAGGCGTACTAACAATAACAACAAAACTAAAGCTCATTAGATGCACATTTCAATAAATTCGTTCGAATGTGGCAGATTCATTCATTAGTTTCATGTTGGCAGTATCATTAGTTAAGGTAAATGCAACATGGCGCTTTGCGCGAGACATTTAAACAAACAATCAACACAGCACCAACACCAACACCAGCACCAACAATAATAATATCTACCAAATTGCTCTGCTGTATCCATGGTCTTCGTCTTCATATTCGGTCTTGGTGAATTCCATCAACGTAACCATTGCAACATTGCTTAATATACGCCTCGCACGCAAATGCCCAATAAAATTCTTTCAATAATTGACGATGCTCGACGTTTGCTGCCACATTTTCTTTTTATTTCTATTTATTCTTTAGTCTGAGTCTCAGTCTCAGTCTCAGACCCAGTCTGAGCCCGAGTCTGGTTCAAAGTTAAGTCTGGTTAGTTAGTTTAGTTGGGTTGAGTCTTGTGTCAGTGGTGATGGTGATGGTGATGGTAGTGGCAGTAGTGGTACTTGATAAGCGTGCCACATACCACATTCATTGCACATCAAAATCTCTTTATTTCATGGTCGAGCTTCCGTGCCACTTGTTCGTTTGTTGTTCTTGATCGTGTCTATCCGTCTATTTGTCTGTATGCCTGTCTGTCTTTTTGTCTCGTTGTCCCATACATGTACAACACTTTTCCAGCTAAAGGCAGCTCAAAACTTTATTCGGCACTTGGATTTTTTCTTATAAGTAGTTGTTGGGACTGTTGCTGTTGTTGTTTCGTTGTTATCTGACAATTAGATCTAAATTATGATTATGTTGGTGCTATAAAGAAATCATTGTTGTTTCTAGACTTTTCAATGCAACATTGCTGCGAGTATTTCTTAGATGAAAATGCAGCAACAAAATCTTCAAGCTTCGTCGAACGCCAACTGCCTTCCTTTTGTTAAACAATAGATAATTTAGTTAGAAAATTTACAATATTGCAACATCATGATTTTGACTTTGAAAATATCTACAAGTGAACTAACAATAACAACAATAACAACAAAAACAATTGCCTATTAAATTTCATTTAAATTTTAATGAGGCAATAAATAGAATTCTTACATTATTTTTGTGAATAAATATAGATAAGAATAGACATTCAAATCAACTTAAAATGTTACAAAGAACTACAATTTTTTTACTAATCATTCATCAAATCTTGGATTTCATTTTGTTGTCGCAGCATGTGCACACAATATATTTTACCAAACTTGTGTCTGTTGATTTAACATGTCACTAAGGAGCTTCAAACAGAAGAAGAACCGGAAATGCATTTCCGGCAACATTAGCACTAGCAACATGTTGCTAAGCTTATACACACGCATAGTTGCTTGCCAAACTATTTTATGTATATTTACAAAGCATTTACATCTTTTCAACGAACTTCACTTCAAATTCAAGTCAAAATGTGCACTGGGTTATGTTTATTGCGAACGAACGTATACAAAAACCCACACACAGATATAGATACAGAGACTGTGAGACACAGATACTCTGATACTTTGATATAAATACCAATACCAATACAAATGACGACAAACAACCGGCTGCCTTTGCATTAGCACGTGCATGTGTTTGTAAGTATTTTGTGAAACACAAAAACAAAAAATAATATTTGCCTCTTTCTTAACTTTGAAATGAGAGAACTTTGGTTTTCAAAATTCAGTCGGCATTCGACCATCAGTTGCAACGAACGTTTTTCGTTAGCGAAAGCGGGTTAAATAAAATTAAATAAGGAAGAAATTTCAATTTATTTTTGCATGTAATATTAAAAAATAATTATGTGAAAAATTTTTAATTATTTTGTGTTCAAATTATAAAACAAAATTTAAAAAAATCAATTAAAATTTATAAATTTGCTAAGTGTAGTTTTGTAGTCTTTCACATTGGCACGAGTCAACATTAAAAGATACAAATATCTCTGATCCACCACCGATCAATCAATCAGCCAATCGATTGACATTTATTTCCTTTCCTGAATTCCAAATAAATTTATTCTTTTAAATTATTCTTAATAATATTTTGTGACTTCCTCTGATTACGATTTTTACCTAGAAAACATTATATTTTATTTAATTAAAATTTAAAACTTCCATACTCAGCACTTAATAATTTTTTAATACAAAAAATTTTTAGTTAAAGAGGAAGAGAAAAAAAATTGGTGAAAATTGTTTCAAACATGAGAAATTGTGCAGATGAAAAATAAAAATGAAATGGAAATAAAATACTACTAAAATGTTATAAGGTATAAAAACTTTGCCGACAAACAAAAATCTTTATTGCCCGCACATGTTTGCAGTAAATTTTTCAACGAAATAGTCAACAAAATTAAATGAAAAATTAACAACAAACACACAAAACTAGAGTAGCAAGAAAACTAAACTTATAAAAGTTGAAAATGCATTAATGACAAAAGTTTCTTCAACGAAAATTATTTATATAAATTGTCGTAATTGAATGAAATATTAAATATTTAACTACCTCTGAGAACTGAGCAAACAAAATAAAAAAAGGTAAATTGAATTGATTAATTTTGGAAATTACAGTAAATATTGGCATTTCCTTAATATTTTTAATTTAGTAATCGCTTGAAATATTTTTAGGAAATGTATAATAAATATACTTAAAATCTCATTCATAAATTGAGGATTTTTTAAATTTATTTCTTATGTTAGAATGCTGTCAGAATGATCTTGATCATTGACCCCTATAAATCAAACAGAATCTAATTTGTTGTCTTAAGTAAATATTATTGTATTTAAATTCATTGACAATTTGTCTCAAAGAATAGTAAATAAATATTGTAGTGCTTAAAGTTGATAGCGATGGCGTCATAATCATCTAAAGAAAACTATTTACATAACATGGAATCTGAAAGGCAGATCGAAGAGCTGACTTCCGTTGGTTCGTTGGATTTGTCTACAAGTATTCAGAAGACCTTTGCCAAGATCAAATGTATAAAATGCAGACCAGGCAAGACCTATCAATCCTAAGTTATACTGTGTAGACTGTGTGTATTACAGATAACAGTATAAGAACAAGTTGAAAATGGAGTTTTTAAAAATTTGTGTCTTTTATTTTTTAACATTTCTTAAAATTATTTATAGCGATTTTCCTGGGTTTTTTGTTTACAAAAATTGTTGTCAAACAACAGTAGAATGTGATTTTTTTTTTTTTTTTTGTATAACAAAATTTTGTTCTTCACTGGTATTTATTGATTTTTAATGAATGGAAAGATCCATATTTTTTCTTCTTCTTCATATATGTATATTGTATTTGCAATCTGTCAGTTAATGACAACAGTAAACAGGAATTAGAATGAATTATGAATGAATTATTTATCAGGGAAGCGGAACGTGATATCGAAAGGATATTGCGCTTTTAGGCGACGCGTGTGTCTGCTGTTGTGCAGCAGGTTGATTGTCAATTTATTACCACGGTCCTCCAACCATGAGATACTTGTATGTCTGTTGCTGTGCCTGATCGTTGAAATATGTAAGTCTCGATGAAATCGATTTGGAAGTTTTTGAAAAATATCTCAATAATATTTATGATGGCTTGTGATAAAGAGTGATAGTTTGTGATAAAGATCCCGATACTTTTTGGGGTTCCGGACCCAAAGGGTACAAAACGGAACACTATTACAGAAACTTCGTTGTCAGTCCCTATCCGAGCAACAACTAAAAAAATAATAAAACGAAAATATTTTCAAAAATTTAAAGGGGTCCCCATACAAGAAACATTTCGGTTTGTATGGTAGCTATACGATCCAGTAATCCTACGATCTTGAAATTTGGTTGGTGGCTGTGGATTAGAAACTTAAAGTGTCGAAATTTCAATTTGATCGAACCACTAGGGTAGCTCCTATACACACCCCCATTAAAATTCAAGTTCTTATTAGAATTTTTTTTTTTTGTGTTTTGGACTATTGAACTGTAATTTAGACACTATAAGTTTTTAATATAGGCGCGATACATTTATTAGAATCAATCAAATCGGACCAATAGGGGGAGTACCTCCCATATATTGTAAAACCCAACCTACTACAGAATCCTGCGATTTTTTAAAATATCCATCAATGCGCTTTCACTGAACATTTATAATATTGTTTCATTCATTTTAAAAAGATTAACCGATTTAATTATATTGTAATAATAGCAATAAGTACAATAATTAGAAGATTACGATATCTTTTAAAGCCAAGTTGTTTCTCTTACAATTGTAAGTAATATTAAAAATATGAATTCTGGTGACCATTCAAGATTATATCGAACATAATTTATATATTTTATGCATGTATCATAGGTAATTTATTTAACTGAAATTATATCCTTCCTCCTTCGAATGTATAAGACACTGAGCCCTTAACAATTTTGCAAACCTTAAATAAATAAAAAGTACAATATAAGTATATTACAGACTTAAAGGCAGACAATAACAAACAAAAAAGAATTATTATTTGCAATAAACAAATGAAGAATAAATAAAGCCGAACGAGACAAATAAATAACAAGCAAATAAACACACGTTTCATTTAAAACATAACAAGAAATATCTTCAGAATTTTTATTTTTAATATTTAAAAAAAAAAAAAAAAAAATCACCATAGTTTTTGTTTTTTATTTTGACTATAGCATAATTGTTGCTTTTGTTTTCGCAGTTGAGTTGTTATTTTCGCCGATGTTGACAAATAAAAGAGATAAGCAACAGGAGGATGAAAAAATGACATACAGACGAAAACAACAATTTAACGCATGAAATGCGTTTGCATTCAAATAAATTCCGCAAAAGAAAAATAAAAATAATTATTAAATGAAGGAATAAATGAATGAATGTATGATGACATGATGACATGAAAGAACAAACGAATGAATATAAGTAGATTATATAGAAGTATCAGTGAATGAATGATTGAATGAACGATCGACAAACAAACTTATACATTCACATGATTTTCTTAGATTTCCTGTTTACTTTTACGCTAACTCAGAAGATACTAATCAGCAGTATAAGTCACATAAAACCATAAGCATAATTCCCGCTAATATAGCATAAAAGCACGTGAGCTAAAACTTCTATATGAATTGAAAAATCTTTCATCCAAATGAAGCGTAAATCTTGCATTCGTTTATTTTATAGCTGTAACGTGACGTATGCGTATGCGTATGCGTAATGTGTTCGTTCACATTGTGAACAAATACAAGCGCAGCATATTAAAGCGAATGTCATTAAAACAAACATTCTAACTTACAAACACACGTTCACTAATTTATTTACATACAAGTATGTCTGTGTATGAACCAATGATATATATATATATATATTATGATCTTTTAGTAACATCCGAAACTATCCATTTGCTTCAATATTTTGTTTACTCTACGTCCAGTTATGAAATTTCACGCCTTATTCATCTTTCTGTTAGTATATCATTCATGCATCGATCCATTCCTCCCTCCATTGATCACTAATTCAATGCTTTTCTCTCCTTTTCCATCGTCTATATGCATTTTGTATGTTTAGATTTGATTGAAAATGATGATTCTGCCGCTTGCATAACATTCTACGCTGAATGAGCAAGAAGTATCTCTGATATCTGTTTAGCTGGCGGCCTTTCTGTTTGTCTGTCTATATATAATAAGTATATGTATATACATATGTATGTATGTATGTATGAATGTAAGAGTATGAGAGTATTTTGTATCTACGAGTCTCATTCAGTTTCTTGGCCGTACGCTACTGTACTATGTCATTAGTCTTTTGCATGCGTAGCCAAATCATTCATTCATACTAATACAATATATAACAAACTTTGTTTTGATGCTTCTTCGACAGACAATTTGTTTGTTTTTAGTAATTTTGTATCTTTTTCACAACTTTTTTTTTTTTTTCATTTTCAATGATTTTTGTAGTTCTTTGTGATTTTTTTTCTTTTTAATGATTCTTGTTCGTTTGCTTTCGTGTGACGCTTTATTCGAGATGCGATGTCTTTGATGTTGATGATTTTTTGACTAAAAATGAATTTTCTATAAAGGAAAAAAAAACCCCAGAAATAATCTTCAATAACTTAACACATCACATAATTATCACGATGATAATGATGATGATGATGATTCTTCTGAAATTCAAAATTCATTGAAAAATTGTAAGTTTGCCGCAAAAATTGTATATTGCGCAATCGCAACATGGCAAGAATGTTGCCAAAGGAATCGACACAATACCGACGGAATACAACTTAACTTCTTAGCTGAGCTAAGGCCAAGCAAAGCCAAGCCAAGCCACGTCAAGTCGAGTCGAGTCGAGTTAAGTTAAGCTAAGTCGATTTTGTCATTTTAATCTCATTCTGGTTAAGTTTCTTGAATGGAACCTACATTACTAGAGATATAGTGGTATAGAGAGTATGGAGGGGAAATAGGAAAAAAAAAAGCCAGATTCCAGCTGAACTGAAATGAAATGAACTGAACTCAATTATGTATATGTACGAGAGTATAGGAATGACATTGGGTCTGTCCTGGTCTTATTGCTAGACTTGCGGTCGTTTCGGTCATTCATTCCTTTGATTCGATTGTCTCTTTAAACATCTATCCATCTGTCTGTCTGACTGTCTTTCTGTCTGTCTGTCTGTTGTATTGTTTCTGTATGAGTCGCACTCCTTTCGCTCGAATGAATGTGTTTATTCTTCTTAACTGTCTTGTCTGTCTGACTGTTCGTTTGTTTGTCTGATTGTATTTTTGTTGTGACGGTGCAAAAAAGTCTAAAATAATATTTACTGTTTATAATAGCACTAACAACAACAACAACAGCAACAACAATGGCACCAACAATAATACCAATAACAACAACAACAACTATAGTACCAACAGCAACAACATGAGTGAGCGTTATTCTAAACACGATTCGGCTAGACATTGGTAAGACTAAATGTCTCACTATCATTTTACGTTCTTGGTAGTAAATTTAACTTTGTTGTTCGTTCGTCGGTTCTCTTTTTATTGCATTTTCTGCTTTTTTTGACTTTTTGTTGCTTTTCTTGTTGTTATTTTATGCAAAGGTTGCTGACTTCCAGTTTAAGCAACTCGATCAGATTTGCAACAAAACTTTGCATTCGCCCACTTGATTTTGCCTTTCTGTCTGTCTGTCTGTCTGTCACTCTGACTATCTGTCTGTTTGTCTGTCTCTCTGTCTGAGTGACTATCTCTGCATGTGTCTGTCTGCATCTTATTTGAATGTGTGTCTGTGTCCACAGACAGACGATGCAAGCGCTTGGCTTGGCAATGCAACAACAACGACAGCATTAAAACGACCTTTGTCTGCGCAGAAGAACGCAATGCATAAAGCGCATTTGGCCTTGTGGCCAAAAACCTGAACAATTTTTACTTGCGCACATAACGAAAAATATTTTATGATTTTATCACAGTTTTTATTTATTTTTTTTTTTTTGTTTTTTTGGTTTTTTTTTTTTTGTTTTTTGAAAATTCCAATTGTGATTATCATCCTAAGACAAAGTAAGTAAATACAATATATAGTAGTAAACTTTATAAACATAAAACTTGTTTGCTTTGTTTCAAAGAATTTTTATAGATTTAGAATTAATTTTCATTCAGAAGCTAGAATTTGGATAAAGAACAAGAAGTCTTGGCTTTCGTGGCTTGAAATCAGTATTTCTACATTGGATAAAAAATGCATTCGAATACATATTACCATGATATTGGTTTGCATTGATTCTTATATGAAGATAGAACATGAGATGTAATCATGTAATCAAAAAAAAAAAAAAATGGCTTAGTGAATTAACTCTAAAGAAATCTTACAGAGCGGGATTAAGCCAAGTGCAGACCCGTAAACAACGCAAATACCGGGATTCCTCACAACATGTAAAGAAATGAGACAAAGTTTCATTTGAGTGACATTTTTTTTAAGTTTTGTACTTCACTTAGAACCAAAGCCGCAGTAGTTTAAAATTTGTAACTACATCTCTACGATGCTTCCCCTGTGGGAAATCTGGAGCTGAAGGTTAAAATGTTTTAAATTACGATAAGGAAATGTGCATACCATTTATCAGATTAATTCGTTTCGTGTTTGAACTTCAAAATGTGTTAAAATCGTCTTATCTCAAAAAATTGTCCTTGAAGTTCTAATCTTAAATGACCATGAAACTTATACTTATCTGAGTATGTACTTCTCATATCTCAAGAATCAAAAAAAAAAAAAAAAAAAACCCCCCATCTATAACGTTTTTCATTGTATTAATTCAAAGAATGGATAAACTTGAATTGATTCACTTGTTGTTGAAATGCATTTTTTATACAAAACCAAAAAGGAAAAGAAATTTTCAAAAATATCAACAGCAACAACAGGAACAACAACTGGAGAGAATGCATGCTGCAAGTGAAGAAGCAAAGAAGAATAAGGAAAACATGCCGAAAAAAAAAAAAAAACTAAAATAAAATAAAAAATAAATAAATTATAAGAAAAAAAATCTTTAAAAAATACAAACAGGTATTCCAAGAGTGAGATACAAGCGAAAAGAAAAGGTAATTCCACTCAAATTCCATTATGGTATGTATCTATGTGTATGTTGTGAGTGTATCTATGTGTGTATGTGTGGGTATCTCTGTATCTTATAGATGCATACAATATGCAGTTGTCCAGCATTCTTGTCGTTCTTGTGTTGTTGCAATGCAATTTTTGTGCTCTCGTTTGAGTTTACTGATTCTGATGCTGATGCTGTTGTTATTATTCTTGCATTCTTAAGTTGCAAGAAAAACAAAAAAAAAAAAAAAACTAAATGAAAAACAAAACCGAATCAAACAAACAGAAAAAAAACAATTTCATGTTTTTTTTCTATATTGTTGTTGTAAGTTTGAAAAATTTGTAAATCACAAATCTAAAAATAAAGCGACAGCATAAAGTTGCACAAATCTAATATGAATTATTTGCTTAGAGCAAAGTGCATGCAACAAACAACAGCAATGGCAACAACAACAAAAACAACAAGAACAACAAGAGATATATAAATAATAACAACAATTGATTGTGGGCTAAAAATAGACCAATGTCTCCTATGAGGAATGCAACCAACCAACCAACAAACCAACAAACCGACCAAGTAACCAAACAACCAACGATCGCATGAACAAATATTGTTAACATATTGTATTAAGTATTGTACATGAGGTGAGTGTCCTCTACGATACGCTACTCTACTCTTTTCTTCCCATTTCTGACTGACTTTTTGTTCATTCGTACTAACTTACTTACATTTGTACGTCTGTCTTTCTGTCTGTCTGTCTGTCTGGGCAGCCAATTCAAGTCCAGTTCAGTCGAGTCCAGTTTAATAAAACCAAACCAACTGAACCATCCGAATCAACCAACAAGAAACGACCTACCTATATAGGTATGTATGTAAGTGCTGTGTGCCGGCCGGCCCTGTAGCTTATTGCTTATTGCATGACAACAACAACCAACATGTGGCAACATGAAAATGAAAAATAAAACCAACCAACAGCAACGACAACGTCCACCAAAAAAGTCGAAACGCATGTTGATGCAATAATTTTCGGTGCAATGCTGCATTTTACGCGCAATCCACATTTTTACCAACTTCCCTCCTCTTTGGATCAAATCAGGTCACTGCACTAAAAGGACAAACACAGGAAAGAATTATAATACTTGATTTGGTCATTCCATGAAATGAGATGGCATAGCATAGAATGGCATGGCATTGAATGGCATGACATGTTCCTAACCAAGTTTTATATTACTGTATTTTGCAATACAATAGTTCATTAATTGTTTACAAGGAAATCATAGTCAATTATTCCATTATTGGTTGTGTGTTTAAGTAGAAGTGAACTAAGAAGAAATTGTTCTAAAATTTGTTAGCTACTGGAAAAATGGCTAGTAATACTTTTGATCATCAGTGTGCAAATTAACTGCAAATTCTCCAAAATCTTTGAATAGGATTTACAAAATTTCTCAGTATTAGAGAGTATTATTGCTCATCTCATCCAATGAATCTAATTTGATGCTTAAATTTATATAAGATAATACTAAACGCTTAACAGCAATATATCTATGTATCTCTTGAACTTACTCTGTAATTAAGAACGAACTAATAATACATTATTAATAGATTAATATTCTTTTCTTTTAAATACGTTTATTTTATTACTTCTTAATTTTTCAATTTGAAAGGAATAAGAAACTTGGGGGGGGGGGGGGGGATTTTGTATAGAATTGTTCAATTGCAAACTTACATATTTATTAAGTAATGCGATGAGTGCGATGGCGATGATGAAAAAAAGATGAGTATTTTTTTTTCTCTCTCTAAATCTTGAAAGAATTTCTTAGATTGCTGATTTTAATTCTTCTTTTTAGTGATATTGATAAGTGAAGTCACTGGTCTTGGCCCACTCATATGTAAATTATTATTGATGATGTTTGTTTGTTTGTTTTTATGCGAATTATCATTAT
The DNA here is from genome assembly GCA_037043295.1 of Amiota minor. Taxonomy (NCBI): domain Eukaryota; kingdom Metazoa; phylum Arthropoda; class Insecta; order Diptera; family Drosophilidae; genus Amiota; species Amiota minor. Next base: position 3,059,429 of record JBAMAW010000786.1, on the reverse strand, counting down.
GAAGTCTCATTTGTGCCAGACTCTTAACAATCTCTGATCTCTGAACAGTAGCCCAACATCATCAACACTGTTCACAATATTTTTATAAAATACAAAAAACAATTCCAATAACAAGAAAAATATCTCAACTCATCTTCATTGGAACTTAGTATATTTGTTTGTTTAGTCATCAGGCATAACGTAAGCCTTGCAACGGATATACAACTTACTATAGACAGACAGACAATAACAAGAGGAATAAGAGGAACAAAATAAAGACAAAAACACGACTGCTGCTCAAGGACGTTGCTTGTTTATAAGACAGAAAAGATATCCAAATTAGGATGCTTGGCCATGCACTCAACCGACTCAACGACAGCAACGATGATGACGATGACGATGATGATGATGGTGGTGATGACGATGGCGACGACAAAGACAAAAAAAAACAACAACGATGATATAGGCGAAAAATGTTGTTTTTAAGTTGCAGCAATAACAAACAGCATACACAGATACACACAGTGTGTTGCACACGCTCAACTTGAATCACGTTTTCGTAGTCATCGCCAACGTAGCCATATCATCATCATTAATGTTGTTGTCGTTATCGTTGTTGTCTTACTCATGTGCCTTGTTGTTGATTCTAACAATTGTTGCATGTCTGGCATAGTTAGTTAGTTGCACACACATTCGCTCACTCACTCACTCACTCACTTAGTCAGTCAGTCATTCAGTCTTTCAGTCAGTTTGTCTGTCATTCAATCAGTCAATTTGAGTCAGCGCCTACCTACTAACTTCGCATATGTTTTGTTTTTATTATTTTCGCTTGATCACGTCCTTAATGTCTTGATGAGGACAACATCTACCAGAAACAACAACAGCAATCTGCATATTTGGCGCGCCAAATAACCTGCAAGTCATACCACATTTGCCAAGCCTACGATGAACTGCGCAGTTCTGCCACATGCTCTACTTGTCTTGTCTCTTTCTCGAGCCTCCTTTCTTTCATTCTCTCCTTCTTTTTTTCCTTCTTGCATCCATTCCTCCTTTCCCTAATAGATTCAACACCTGTATGCGTCTTTATCGTCTATGCGTCAATGCCATTTGCTTGTTGCTAATGCAAAATTGTGTTATTGTTGCTGCTGTTGTTGTTAATGTTGTTGCTCTTGTTGTGTGTTGTCGCGACATTGTAGTCATAGTCTTGTTGCTAACATTGTCGTTCATGTTGCTTAACATTTCGTTCGTGTTTTTTTTTTTCTTTTGTTTTTGTTGTATCTTTTTGTTCTTGTTTCTGTTGGTTTTGTTTTTGTTGTTCTTATTGTTGACAATAATAATGTTGCAACAGGTTCTTTATTTTTAGTCGCATTTTGAAAACCGCCTGCTCAATGTCAACTCAACGTTTGCATTTGGATTGGAGACTTAATTGTTGCCTCTTTTGCTGTCAATTTTTCTTGTACTTTTTTTTGTCATTCTTCTTGTTTATTTTCGTTCTTGTTTTTGTTTTAATTTTTATTTATTTTTTTTTTTCTTGTTTATTTTCTGTAAGTATTTGCTATCCTTGTTGTGTTGTTTTTTGTTTTTTCTTTCTCTTTTTATTTTATTGTACTAGTTGCATCATTGTTAAGCTTATTGCTGGTTGTTGGATATTTATGGTTTTTTATTATTATGTTGCCACTTGTAGATGTAGATTTTTGTTGTTTTCTACTACTCAAAGTATGCGAAGACTCATTCAAGTGCAAATCTCTTTTTATTTGGATGTTTTATTTATTTATTATCTGCAGTCTGGAAGTTAAGTTTATCAAGTAGTCAATTTAAGTTAATTTCCTTGTCTTATTTATTTTATACTCGTGTCTATTGTAAACAGGAAGTTTTTTCTGATATTTTTTTTCATAATTATTATCACATTTGTCTAATATTAACAACGCATAATGAGTATTATTTGTTGTAGGCAAGTTCATCTATTTAAATTAATCTTACTAAATGTCTCTCTCCGTTTTTAATATTTTGAAATAAATTTTTTTTAAAAGATTGTTGTTCAATACCCAAAGAATACCAAACGGAACAATGTTTGTCCATCCGTCCGTCCGTCCGTCCGTCTGCCATCGAGCCATTTCTCATGAACCGTATTAGGTAGGAATTTGAAATTTTCACAGAAGCAACAGCAACAAACACTAAAACTAAAATATATTCAAAATTGAAAGGGGTATGTAAGGCAGCTATACGCTCCAGTAACCTCACGATCTTGAAATTCGCTTGATTGGTGGAAGTGGATAAAAAACTGATAGTGTCAAAATTTCAGTTTGATCGGACCACTAGGGAGGGTACTTCCCATACAAACCCCATTAAAATTCAGGTTTTTATTAGAAAAATTTTTTTTTAATTTTACCACTATTGAACTGAAATCTAAACTCTAAAAGTAGTAGATCTATGGTTGACAAATTCGAATTTGTATAGAACACAATAAAATGTGTCACAGAATAATCTGATTTGGTGCCATGTGAAACCGTCTGAAAATCATTAGTAAATTATAGTACTAACAAAAATCCCACTCGATAATGAGAGACAAATTTGATAAAATTGATTCGAAAATTATTATCTTTTATTGTATGATCTGGCGGATGAGTGTGCCAGAAGGGGATGGGCGAAAAAGTCATACGAACCCCTACACTTAAACAAGAAAAGGATTCGGAAGATGACAGGAGTTTTAACGGGGCATTGTGCAACTGGGCGAATGGCTCAGAGGGTGCACGTTCCTCACCAGGACTTCTGTCGCAGTTGTCAAAAGGAGGAAACATTCAGCACCTCCTGTGTGACTGTCCTGCACTACTCAGAAAGCGATCCGTTTTTTTAGGACTTTTTTTTTTTAGGTTTGGCTGATTTTGTTGATTCTTCTGGTTGGTTTCACCAGTCAGCACGACCATAAGTATCTTCCGTTTTTCCTTTCCTATTCCCGTCCCATTATCTCCAAACCTAACCTATTGTATGATCAGACAAATTGCAAAAAAAAAAAAAAAAAAAAACTAACATATATTCTTCTTTATTTTGTTATTTACAGTTGGACAAAAATCAAGTGATTTGTAATAATACAAAAAATATCTTCACATCAATTAAAAGAATGAAAACGACAAATGAAATTGCAACAAATTTAATAACACATCAAGAGCAAAAACAGAGCGATTTAACATTTCTCAAATCAAATTATAAATACAAACGTAGAAATCAAATAATTAGATGGAGAAAAGCAAAAACATCAACAACAAAAAAAATTGCAGTAACGGCAAAAACAGTAATAGCAGAAGGAGCAACATCAGCATCACTTCCGGCGAAAATGGATATGGAAATAGATACAAGAATAAAACAAAATAACGAAGAAGAACATAAAGGCAAACATATAATTAGCTCAATTGAAAGATTATTACTAATAATTTTAATGAAATTTATACAATTAAAATTCATAAAATGCTATGAATGCAAATCGCGTTTACGAACTGACGCCATTAATATTGACATCAATCAATGTTGCGCTGTCAATAATAATGACAACAAGGTGTCAATGCATTGGCACCAAGAAGAAACAACTAGTCCACAAAAGATTAAAACTTCTATACTACTACAAAACCAGCAACAACAACAACAACAGCAAATGAGGCAACAACAAGAACAGCAACAACAACAACAACACAAGCAACAGTGGCACCAATAAGAACAACAACAACAACAACAATGTTGTCACTTTCATTGCGTTTGACTTTATTTATCGCATTGACAACATTTACTTTACGTCATGTAGAAGGTGCGTGCGTATCTACAAGTCAATACAACTTAACTTAATGTAGAAAATACTAGAAAAAAAAAAGAAAATTATTTATAGAATTTTCTTGTTGTCAGTTTCATTTTATTGCAATCTTTGTAAGAAACTTCTTTAGAACAGTCAGAGAAAAATCAGTAAACGGTTACATAAATAATCGTATGTAAATAAAAATTGTCATACAATCAGATACAAATATGTACATATATTTTATATACAATACATATGTACATACATACAAAACATTACAGTGGCATAAATTAGATGTTAAATGTCAAAACTTATGCATTTTCGAGAATTTTTCCTTTTTGGTCATCATTAAATGTTTTCGAAAAGCTTTTTAATTACATCAGTGAAACAACTTGATTAGGAATTTAGTTACAAATGCACATGTGTTTAATTAGATTTCTTACTACGAGTAAGAAAAAAAACCACCACCACTTTCTACTTTTTAGGATTTCGGACCCAAAGGGTACCAAACGGAACCCTATTACTAAGACTTTGTTGTACGTCCGCCAGTCCTCAGGTCATTTCTCATGAACCGTAATAGCCTGAGAGTTAAAATTTGCACAGAATGTGTAGTTCTATCCGAACAACAATAACGAGTACTAAAACTAAAACATTTTCAAAAATGTAAAGGGGACCCTATACAAAAAACATTTCGGTTTGTATGGGAGCTATACGATTCAGTAATCCCACAATCTTGAAATTTGGGTGGTTGGTGGCTATACATCAGAAACCTTTACTTTTGAAATTTCAGTTTGAATGGATCACTAGGGAGGGTACCTCCCATACAAACTGCCATTAAAATTCAGGTTCTTATTAGAAAAACTTTTTTGTTTTTTGTCCTATCGAACTGAAATTTAGACACTATAAGTTTTTTACACAGTCGCAATACATTTGTTGGAATTAGTCAAATCGGACCACTAGGAGGAGTACCTCCCATACATACCACAATCTGGTAAAAACCCTCCGTGTACGAGTCTGACTCGCACTTGGGCGATTTTTCGCAACTATTCTTTATTTTTCCAAATAAATGTTACTTTGAATTCATCATTTATCCGTTTCGATATTTCTACGAATTAATAAATGGCCCAGATTAGAGAACTGAAAGTATTGGCTAGGGTACATTATACTTTGTACTGTTGTAGTTTCGAATTTTGTGGATTACATTAGTCGTAATGTATTGTAATGTAATGTAATGTAATGTCATTCGATAGTCCGGACTCCGGACACAGGTGTATGTTATGAAATTTATTGGAATTAATATTTCGAATTACTTTAACAAATCCGCAACAGGTAGTCTCTGTATTAGCTAACATATACAATGTGATATGTATATATTTCATAATATGTAAGTACGAATATACCATAGATAGTTTTAATTTTTGCAGAAGTTTGTTGGTTGGGACTCCGTATTAGTAAAAGTGGAATAAGCAAAGTTTTGTTTCACAGAAATGTTAACAGTAAAATTCGATAGCCCCGACGCATATGGTTTTTCCTTGAATTAATTGACCCAATCTCTATGTCAATGAAGTAATAATGTATGCATTGTTTCAAAATTGGTTCCCAAAAAATTGTTTTAAGAATTCATTAAACGCTGACAAATGACAATGTGAAATTATAAAATTATTATATTGTACTTGTATATTTCATCTTTATTCTTCGGTGTCATAAAAACAATAACAACATGAAATTTAAATACATAACAACAATTTCATGGTTTTTATTCCGGCATAGAATAGGGTTTGTAATGTTTTCTGTAAAATATTGCACAATCAATGTACAATGGCATAAGACACCATTGATTTTTTATGTAAATTCATGACCTTAAGATTTATTTGTTTATTTATACCCCAATCAATGTACATATATTTTTGGTTATTCCGCTTTGATGGTATAAATTTATTCCCATATATCGATAAACAGCTGGCGCCTGTTGGCAAACTGCTCTCGACAATGGCAAATGTAATGAGATCTTTTCATTGAACATCACAAAAACGGAATGTTGCAGAGCAAACCCAGAGTTCTCCTACACTGATCGTGAGCTTTCAAATGTCGAGTATTTCTTTGCAACAGCAATTGGAGGCGGCGTGGAATGTGCACCATGCATAGGTGAGTCATCGTACTTGTTTAACTTTTTAGTAATTTTATGACAGACAGACATATGCATATGACATCAAAATTTTCTGCTAATTTATGCGACTGTAAAAATGATATTGTAACAAAAAAAAAAAAAAATAATTCGATTGCAGAAAGTTGTAAGAGTGTAAAATGCGGAGCAAACAAGAAATGCGTCAAGCGTAAGGGGAGGCCGAAATGTATCTGTGCCCCTGAATGTGGTGCCGCTGTACGACGAAAACATCAACAGCAGCAACAGCAACACCAACACCAACACCAACAACATCACAATGAACCAAATCAAAGACGAATGTTCCCAACGAATATAAAAGAAACTCAAGAACAACCAGACAAAAATCTACAGATAAGAAAGATGATTGATATGGATATGGGTTTTGAGAAATCGCCACGCGATATTCGTAGTCTAAGTAGTGAAATTACAAACATAAATTTAGATTTAGATGGTGCCAAGCGCCAATATAATAGTAACAGTAACAATAACAATAATCATCGGCATCAGCATCATCAGCAGCAACAATGCCATCATCATCATCATCATCAACATCAACATCAGCATCATCATTATGATCCAGAGAAAAACGACAACAACACCAACCAAAGAAAAGAACAACAAAAACAACGACGAATACTTCAAAGTTCAAGTCAAAGCCAAGAGAAACCACAAACATCATCAACATCAACAACATCATTGACATCGTCATCGTCGTCATCGTCCTCATCATCTGAAAGTCAACAGAAGCATGATTCATTTAAGCCAAGAAAACTTTTGATTGCAACCAATGTGCAACATTACACAGAACAACAACATGAGCAGCAGCAGCAACAGCAGCAGCAACAACAACAGAAACAGCAAAAACAGTCAGAGAAACCTACCACGCGTCGTGTTCAGATACTAAGCAATATTGAAATGCCGCCATATCCAAGTGAACGTAGACGGAGCAACAGCAACAGCAACAGCAACAGTAACAGTAACAGCAACAACAACTACAAGAATGATGACTTAACAAGATCGTCAATGACAGTGACAACAGCAACAACATTGAACGTTCGCCGACATAATGCTCAGTCTAGACATAAGACAATTACTAACGAACCTAACGAATATCAACAAAAGAGACAAAGAAACCATAACAGCAATAACAACAGCAACAGAAACAACAATTTAAATATAAATAAAGTTAGACACATTCACCAGAATGTCAGACCTATTAAAAATGATGAAGGAGAGTCAACAGAAAGAGATACAAAAGAACAACAATATAAAGGAAATAGGGATATGCAACAACGTAAACGAAAACATCAACATCATCATCATCAACACCAACAACAACAACAACAACACAATCATCATCGTAACAATAATAACAAACATAAAAGACGTAAACATAAGGATCAAATGGCAAACAATACAAACGAAACACCTACAGCAACAGCAACAGCATTCACAGTAGCAACAGCAAGACAACCGCAACACCAACAACATAAATCGCTGACAGCAACAACAACATTAAAAATGTCGACTTTAGACTTGGCCACTCCTGTAAATTCCACAATGTCTGGTGAACGTCATTTTTTAAACAACACCAGCAATGAACACGGAAGTAAAATTCCTACGCCATCATCGTCAGCAACATTAACTTCCAGTGGCACCAGCAGCAGCAGCAGCAGCAACATTGTTGGTATTGAACAAAATACTGGTAATGCAGCAACAATTGGTTTTGGCAATTCTGATGATTTAGCATTACTTGATGGCATCTATGAACAATTTAATCAACATGGATTTCCAAGCAAACAACAGCAACAGCAACATCAACAGCAACAAGAATCTCTAGTATGCATAAATCGATCATATTTTTAAATCCAGAATTTGTTATTCAGATTTGTTTTTGATTCTTTACTTTTAGCATCATGCACATCCAGTCTGTGGAACTGATGGACGAACTTATAATACCGAATGTCAGTTAAAGAAACGTGCATGTCGCACCGATAATCCAAATTTACAAGTTGCATATCGTGGTCATTGCCGAAGTGAGTATATCAATTATTTATTTATTTATAAGTGCATAGTTAATAGTAAGAATTATCTGATTCGATTGTAAGGCAAATTACATACTCGTACAGACTCGTGTAAGACAATTAATTTGAATAGTCATCAATTGCTGTTGTTGAATCCAAGTGGCAACAAACGGAGCATAAAAGATATTCATATTAGTACAAAATGGGACAGGGAATCTAAAATATGAAATAATTTAATGATACAGGAAGCACTCACAAGCACGTTGAAATGATCAATAAATCGAACATTTGCAAAACGCGCGAATAAAGGAATTGAATGAGAACAGAACAGAAGAGAACAATTTGGTTGCACATTGTATGCATAGACACATAAATACATATAGGTAAATACTCATTGGATAATTCTAAATTCTTGGATTTCGTTCTTGTATCTTTTAAAACTTGTTGGGGATTAACAACAAGCAATGTAGGCGCGGCATGGCTATCCAACCAGCCAAACGGTATACAGCCTACGACGGTGGTGGCACTAACAGACACTCCGATCTATAGACAGTTGGACAGATAAGCCAAGTATTTTAATCAAGACGGCGCGTGCCACAGATGGCGCTTACCATAATATCACGAGCCATGAAACACAAGTGCGCTGCTGCCTGCCTTGAAGTTTTCTTGACTTCGTTCTAACATCTTTTCACTCTTTAGATGCATTTATTAGGACCGGTCGCCGATGGTTACACCAATGACTATGGACGACGACGACAGCGACTTGTTCAATAATTTCATGTAGAAATATTATTGCAATTTTTTGTCTATTTGGTGTCACATTGTACTAGTCGTTGGCGCCAAGGCGTTTCGCATCATTGCCAATGCTCAATGATAAATTTGTCATTTTATTAGCTGCTATAAATTATTCCGTATTAATGAATGTGATGATGATGATCACCATCATAGTTTTTTTTGCTTTACCATAAATGAGTATCAAAAAGAATGTTTTTGTTTGTGGCATGAAACCAAAAAAAAAATATATGAAGCAAAATATAAAATCAAAAATATTATCGGAATTTCTAATTTCAACTCCTTAAATAAAATTTAATTTATGATTAGAAATAATTAATGAGGACATAAGTATTGTAATCAGAAAAATATAATATTAACGAGATATAAAAATAACTTAAAAAATAAATGATTTTCATCAAATTTTTGAATGGAGTATGTAGATTTCCCATGGAACTTGTTTAATATGTAGTTAATAAAAGTCTTTTAAAAAAAATCAATATACCAAATTCAACTATTGTAACTCATATGTACAAATATGAAGTCTTGTAGAAATGTTTTCTTTTTTTTTTGATAGATATACATAGATATAAGAATAACTAAAGCCAAATTCCCACAAACGATTTCGAGCTAAGAAACTGTATTTTGATATCGACCACTAAGCCAATATGCCAATAACAGAGTTGTACGAGCTGGATAAGGGAGGTAGTCCCTGTATAAAGTTCTGTTCTGGGTCTGTTGATGTTTAAACAAAAATTGACGTGTTACAGAAGAGGAAACTTTGATGAATCAAGGTTAATGTTTGGGTTTTATCTAAAATTCTCTACCTCTTCCTTAACAAACTTAAGAAAACTTTAAAAACAATAAATTTTTTTACTTGTTAAAACATACTAAGGATACTTTTATAATCTTCTGAAAAAATTTACTTTATTTACCACAGCGAATTGTAATGGCGTCAAATGCTTAAATGGTTTAACATGCGTTGAGGATCACTATATGATACCCCATTGCATTGCATGCATCGATTGTCCACATGATGACGGTGATCATGATCTTGACGCTGATGGTCAGCCCGACGATAACGATCACACTGATCAAACTGTAATTGATCCGAAACGAGCTGTTTGCGGTGTCGACGGCAAGACATACAAGAGCACATGTGATATAAATCGTATGATTTGCAAAATTGGACGTGCCATTGCCGTAGCATATCCGGGACCATGTCAAGGTATGTACTTACACACATATACAGAAATTATACGGATACAAATGAAGAGAAAAAAATGCCAAAGATTAGATCGTCTTATTAAAATTTATATTGTAATTTTTATGTGAAACGCTAATCTTTATGGATTGATAGGTTGACTGCATCTGACTGACTACTGACTACTATCAGATTGACTGACTAATAATCAACAACAGCAGCATACTCGTACTACTTACTATTTATTGTAAGTACATTGCAAGAATGTTGCAAACCAATAATTTTCTTATTGCAAATTCAATTCAAAAAAGGAAAAAAAAAATGGGGAACATAAAAAATTATTAAATCAATTATACTTATAAGAGAAGTGCTGGTGTGCATCTTGATATGGTTTCAATTTATATGATTATTATGACAATTTGCTGTTGCAATGTTGCAACGTGCAAATTGTTACTGTCATCGTTGATGGTTGCTCTCAATGTTGTGTTGATGTTGATGTTGATGTTGATGTTGCTTTTGCTGTTACTGATCTCGCTTGACTTGCAAATGTTATTGCTGCTGTTTTTTTTTTTTTTTTTTTTGTTTTGGTCTTTGATTTCCATATTTTCCAACAACATGATTGTAAACCGCAATTTTCATTTGATTGAAGTTGTTAGCTGCCATATTACTATGTTGCCACACTTCTGTGTGTTGATGTTTGAGGTGGCACTAATCAACAAAGGCGACAGCTACTATACAATAACAGCGAAATAACTAAATACAAGTTACTAAGTATGTAGTACATATCATATTACACCCTAAGCTAAAGTTAAAGAGTCAACTGTTTGATTATAACAGCTCCTCGATGATGGTTGCTTGACGTTGTACATGACAATTGATTAGCCACAAATCGATGCTTTATTCTAAGGTATTCTAAGTAATACTACGAATAACATTTGAACAACAATTTATTCTTAATCTATAATTATCACTTGAACAGACGCTTACTTCTTATTTACGAGTTTATACTCTTGCATAGTGTTAGCTACTAATCCTACTCAAATTTCATGACTTTTCAAAAAGGGCATTTTTAAGTCAATTGTAAATGTAAATGAGTTAAGTAGCAGCAGCAGCTGCTACTTCAATCATTCATATTATACTTATAATTACATATTACTATACTTAGAATGCAGAATACCTACATAGAGCAGTAATTCTTAACCTCTTATTTATCACGGTACATTTTCAAAAATGTGCAGAGCCGGGAAAAGGCATATAAATAATCACTAGGCTGTGCAACAATCAGAACTCCACTCACAACAAATGTTGTAAAGAAAAAATATATTCTGTCGAACAGCCATAACTCGAATCACCATAATGGACAAAAAAGTTCGACTTCGAGTTATAGAATTATTCATGAAAAGCAGGGAATTAGGCGAAATTTGGTGAATTTTTGTATACACTTTTGTTAATTTCAATGAAAATAGATTCTAATTTCTTGTTGTATTACTATTCGTTTATAAATATGAATTTAAATTTGTCAATTGTCATCATTCTTGGAAATCTGTTGAAAAAATTCTTTCACCGAACCACGCACTTCAGATCGAATTTACTATTTTTGAGCTTAAAGGCTAAATAATTTAACCTGTTGAGCAAATTTCATTAGAAATAATATTATGATTCAGTTTTCTTCATGAAATTTAATTCTTAATTCTAATATATTAATCAAGAAAATTAAATATAGTACATACATACATATGTACATATATAATCTTAAATGTCCCTCGGAGACTACCGACCAAATCCAGCTTAATGTTTTTTGAATTTGCTTTTCTTAGACTTTTATGCTTTTATACAAAAAATATTTTTCATAATCTGGGCTTTCAGCAAATAAAATTATATAGAATTTTTGCTGTAGTACGATTTGGATCGAGTTATGAAAGTTTGAATGTAGTTTAGATTGAGAAACTTTAATGCGACATGGAAAATGTGTTGAGAATCACTGTAATAATATATAGAATAAGTATTTATATTGAATGATGTTCGAACGCCCATTCATTTATTAACTCATCTCATGAGGAGTAACCTCATCGTTCTTATGAATATTTGACAATTGATTAATCAGCAAATGGTTAGTCAGGGTTTGGTGAAGTCGATTACCATTTGACTTTGCCATGTCAATCGGCGTAAAATAACTGAAACTAGTTTAGTATGCCAACGCTTACTTTTTAATTTGGTTTCGAATTCAATCTTGGGGCACATGCTAATTGTAGTGTTTCTTGGGTTGTATTTTTTGTAGGAAATATCACAGCTTGCAATTATTTCAAATGAAAGCTATGGCAAGAACTACAACAATAATAATAATAACAGTAATAATAATACAACAATCATTTAACACTAATTACACAGTCGAACAAAAAAGATGAATACATTTTTTTTTTTTGTCTCTTTGATTTGTAGTTTTTTGTTATTATTGCTTTACAAGTAAATTAATTAAAAAATTATAGACCTTGTTTTCTTTACACATATTCTACAAGTATAAACAATTATATATCTCTTTACTATTGTGTACAAAATGATTTGAAAAAACGCACCAACAGATCGTGTTGGTTTGCTTTTTTAATGCTCTACGTTTGCTGTCCCATGAAATTTATAGCATTAGACACACTCCTAACTCTATTAAAGCCATACAATCGTCAAAAAATACATTAAAAGAAGATTCTATATTGTAAAACGAAAAACATATAATAGCTCGATTGGCTGTTTATCTAGACTAGCGCTTGCCTAACAATTATACCAATTACCAATTATGTAAAACTAATATATTGACTATTGAAGTCCCATTCATCATAAATTGAATCAAGTTTCTAGGGCTGTAATTCTCAACCGAAGTGCCATGACACTTTAGTGTACTATGATATTCTTGAAAATTGCCATCACTTCTTTGAATATACGGGTACGTAGCTCAGTGATAGTGTTCGCTTAACAAACGAACGGTCTCAGGTTCGAGTCCTATCGGGGTTCTCCTCCTACCACATGGTTGGTTGACATGAGTTTCAAAGCAAAAAACTTCTTTGAGTCTTGCATTGCCTTGTGGCTTGAGGTGTCGGCAAATTTTCAAAATATTGAAAGTGTACCATGTAGCAAAAAGTTTGAGAATCACTGTTTAGGATCACCATAGAAGCGTACAGTTCTCTGTAGTGTAAGAGCCTCGCATGGTAGCTACATTATTACACACCTCACAATATTGACATAATGACACATAACATGTACAATTAAAAGTTGTGTGAATGTTATATCCAGTTTTAGAAATATAGTTAACTCGAATTTCTCTTACTCGACTTTCTATAACTTGAACGAAAGAGTTACAGTTATATATGTAGCAAAAATTCTATACTTTCTTCTTTCTTGCCACGCGCAAGCTTAAATCAAATTTTTCGTGAGAAATGAAAAACACTTTTTGTGTAAAAGCTAGATTTGAACGAATGGTAACGGCAAGTCGCATTCAGATTGCCTTAATTGACCATCAGTTTCGCTTTCGGCGTCTTCATTGTCCACCAGAATAAGTTCACCGAGTTGTGCAGCATCTCTTCGTGGCTTTTGAAAACAAAAAGTATAGTTCTGCCATCTTTCTGGAAATTCAGCAAGCGTTTGATTGCATCTGGCATGTAGGCTTACTCTTTACGAAAAAAGTCTCTCCTCCCAACCGCCCAGTATCTTCTTCTTAGTTTATACCTGCTTGGACGCATATTCATGGTTGAGGTCTGGGATGAACGATCGAGCATCCGTAGGATTTGTGCTGGTGCACCCCAGGGCAGTGTCCTTGAGCCTGTCTTGTACACATTGTACACTGTTGATTTACCAGTACCTGTTGCTGATAATACTTGCTAGCCACGTATGCCGATGCCCACGTGTGCTTTCATCGCTAGCTCTTCTAGTGCCAGCGGGGCTTTTGAGATAACTCAAGTATTTCTAGATTGCTTCAGCAAGTGGGCTAACCTTTGGAACATCGATATTAACAGCTCAAAATATCAGCACTGTACTTTTGCTCTTAAGAGTAACTTCTGTCCAACCGTTTTGAAATGTTATCGCAAACAACAGGAACAGAAACAGCTATGTTCTAATTTGGGGCCACCAACCCATGAACTTTTTGGAGTTCGAATTTGGTAGTACCTCGGGTACGAAGTCTGAGCAGAGGCTATTTTCTGGTAACACGGGTACGGCCCCCTTGTGGGAGTATCGTGGTGGCTGTGGTTTATTACCCAAATGCGGGTAGAGTAATAACTCGACGTGGAGTTGCGTTATACAACCGGGTGCTGTGACCCAGAGAGCAGCAGAGGTTTAAGTTGGGCCTCGCTCCCCACCAAGGAGAGAGTCATATTTACCAAAATAAATATGACTTAAATTTGGGACCTGCGGATATATATCCAAGGGGACGTTGATTGACGTTTATCAATCCATGTGCTTGGCACCGTGTCCTTAAGTCTTCACAGACAGGCGAGCACGTAAAACACTGGTACTTCATTGTCCAACCGTTTTGTTGCACAACTCGGTCATCCCTCAGGCGGGCTCAGCCTGCTACGTGGGCACGATCATGCATCGGAGACTTACCTGGCGCAAACACATTGTCAAAACTGCTGCAACTTGTCGTAAAAAACTTAAGAAGCTTAACTGGCTTTTTCGGCCCAGTAGTCAACTTAGTCTAAGTAACAAAGTCTAAAAGGCTATAGTTATCCCATCCTGGACATATGGTATTCAGCTATGGGGCACTGCTGCCGAGTCAAACGTCTAACTCATCCAGAAGATGCAGAACTCTGCCCTCTAAACGTCTCCACCCTGATGACCTTTGGGTGCACGGATGCAAAAGAGGACTTCGCTTCTGTTTCTAAATGTCAAATTTGTGAATTATGTTACTTCTAGTCTTTGCCATAAGTCGAACTTTTTATGCATGGTTATTCGAGTTATGAAAGTTCAATTGTATTTTAGTACAGTACAATAATTTGTGGCGATTCTTGTCAACTACATACTACTCGTAAAATTATTCATTACTATAGTATTTATACAAGTATATTGATTCTTATTAAATATTGTTTCTTCTCATATATTTGTGGAAAGATTTGGTTTTGTTTTTATGTATGTGTTATATACTCGGACATAATATACTATTGAATTACAGCTGTTTTTATCTAAGCCAACTTTATTTCCATATTTGTACCTTTAGTACATGGTAAATTTAATTTATTTTAATATTTGGAAGATTGAAGTAAGGTTTTCTATATGCTCGTGCACGGGAATTACGGACATACTACTTACAATAGATTACCAATATGATTGCTCGTGTTGGTTGGTTAATATTTATAAGACTGACTGACCTTTTTGCTAACGTGTTAACTTTTGATTGCCTCCTTTGTGCATGTGCATGTCGATACGTTGTTCTTGTTGTTTCTGTCTTCAACTTCAGTTTGTATTCAACTGACATGGACATGGACATGGATATGGATATGGGCGAGCAACTCATAAATTTTGAATGACTCGACGCTTCTGTGTAAGACAGGTAGCATGCGTTACGCTTACGCGTCCACAACGCGTTGCTTAAGCCAAGCGAAACATCAATATGAATGAGACCCAAACTGAAATACTCAGACCCCCATAAAAAGAAGATACTACAATACAATACAATGGAAGAGTATATATACATACGTATGTACATAGTAGGTACATAGGCTTATATTGAATACAATACAATATAATGACGATTGTGGCGATGGTGATGCAGTTGAAGCAAACATTGATCCTTGGCTTGTGGGCCTTTTAACTGGCCTCAGGCATTAATAATAAATTAAGACCATTAACAATTATTCACTTTTGCTTTTAGCCATCGAGCGAGCTGCGTGTCTGCAGTTTGTCTTGCATAGCATGCTGATATTTACGATGATTATGCTGATGATTATTATGATAAAGATAATAATGATGTTGTTGATCTTTTTTTTTAGCAATTTTAGTCTTGATTTTATGGCGTTAATTATGAGCTTAAATTTGTGTTTACCTTAATAAGTTTCTTCTGCATAAACTTTTAATGAATTTAAAAAAAAAAAAAATGATATAAAGACAATAACATTTACCAAACGAAAATAAAAATATTCAAAATTTATGATATAATTTCATTTGAAAGTCTTGAAAGTCAAAAAAGACTGTATTTGTTCAATACAATTGTTTGTTGTACATATTCAGGCCTCTTGGAGTTTAAGCGCGGCAAAAATATACATATGTACATATGTCTACACGTAGAAACCATTAAAACACGCATAACTACAAGCACAAGCACAGCAGACACACAGATACATTCAATATGAAAATATGGAGAAAGAAATACAATTTTTCGTTGTTTTTTTGTTGCGAAGTACCTTCAATGTTGCTGCTGCTGTTATTGTTGCCAAGGCGGTCATTTCAAGTAACAACCCATCCATGCCTTCAATGCAGCAGGCTTCAAGCAACCAGGCAGGAAGGTAGAAAGGCCTTGCTATGTCACGTCACATTGCCGGTCTTGCGATGACGATGATGATTGTACCAGACTTTACGATCATATTAAAATCACCTTAAATACACGCAACGAGCCCCAGACAAGGAAAAACACACACCGGACTTATGGGCAAAGCGACAGACTCAGACGGATACCCAGACGACGACAACGACAACGACAACAATAACAATGACCGCCTCAAGTTGCAGTTGCACACTCACAATACAATGTTGTAATCGACTTCGCTGACTAGACGTTTAAAGTACACACATATGGCAGGTCTGTATATATATACTTACCCCAGCCCAGCCCAGCATGATAAGCAACTCCATATTTGCTCTCACCTTGCCATGTCAGGCGCTCATTCCCATGCTCAGAATCAGGCTAAGGTTCAGGCACAGTCTCAGTTGTAGGTTTAGGTTTGCTGTCGACATAACAAATTACAATAGTGTTTCAATGTGACGGCATTATCAGTGATTCAAGCGAATCCATCACACTCAACATGTTGCTACAGCAACAGGAACAGCATAAGCAGTTTGCATGAGTACGTGTGGGGCAAGAGTCAAGTGCAACTAATCAAGTCAACGTTCGTTTAAGCACACAACTAAAGTATTAAGCAGGCCACACATTATGCGATCGGTCGGTCAACCAAAAACCAAAAATTTTGTATTGTCTATTTAATGGAATAGAGCACTGCTTGTTGGTCGGCACGGAACGCGAAAATTTTTGATTTTTGGTTGTACGACCGATCGCATAATGTGTGGCTTGACAACAAACCAATCAGTCAGTCAGTCAGTCACACAGATACTTTTTCTTTAATCTATAAATCCCCATTGCAGATTGGCCTTCCACTATATACACTTGCAATACAGTTGCACATTCTCGTCAATAGCACGAGGCGTCCTTTACCCAATCTCAACACAAACAACATGTGCACTCACAAGTACGAGTATCATAAAAACATATACTTACATAGTGGCAATAGCAATATCGTCATCAGCATCAGTAAAAGTATCGCATGCGCAACATTGTGCAGAATGTTGTTGTTGATGATGTTGAAATTTATGTTGCGCAGTAGTTGCTACTGTATATAGTGCGCTCATGTGCTCAGTAGAGAAGAGCAGAAAGATTGTTGCATAAAATATACGAAAAGATAAGAACAACCAAAAGCAAACGGATGTGATAAACCAAAACAGAACGAGATGGACAACAAAATGGTTCAAATACTGAAAATAATCTTTGCTCTGCTTGGTATTAGAGAAAATTTCAAAAGTTCTTCGAAATCAAAAAACAAACAAAAAGAAGCCAATGGAGATCATCCATTTACTGTGTCTGTTTACAAACTCCAGAACCAGACACATAAACTTCAAGCGTGTATCGTCTGCATTTTGTCTTGCATTTCATTGTTCCTCTGAACATGCGCAGGAAACCGAGATTTTATTTTATTCTTTCACTACTTCTGGGCTATAAAAATACAAAATAAAAAAAAAATGCAGCTGCACAATGTATTATGTTGTTGTTGTTGCATCATGAATGTTGCAAAACAAAATCTTTCCCAAAAAAATCGCAACTTTTTCTTTTTCACCTGTCGACGCCAATCATGACCAGACACACAGTACAAAGATAAGTAGAATTTTGCTTTTCATGCAAAGAAATCAAATAAAAAAAGAACTGCCAACACCTGCTAAAACTCACATTTTTGTCTTTTTTGTAAAAACAAAATGCTTGCCTGGGCTGTTTTGGATAAGATTCGAAGACTCATGACACAATAGGGAAGCAAATCGTAGAGAGAACTGTAGCAAGCACAACAGCACAGCAAAAGGACCCGGAACATGCAACAGACGCGCACTGCAGTCAGTAAACTTAAATTGCCAGACGCATTTTTGTGCTGCATTTTATGCGAAGACAATCATGACGTCGACATCGACGAAGATGCCGTGAAATTCAAGCAAAAGGATACTTAAATGATGAAAGGAACTGTGTGCACCATAGCAACATTTTAATATTCTGCAACAAACATTCTTAAGCTTACGCAGAGCACTTTTGAAAGTGACGAATTCAATGGAAAACAGTGGCGGACTAAGGAAGGCGTCCAAATCTTAAGGGGAAACCCACAAAGTGTTGAATCAAGAAGCCTCCAGCAGATATGCAAAATTGAAGGCAAATGAAAACTAAAAACAATTAAAAAGAACGTTAACTTTAACTATGCCGAACTTGAAAATGTTTTTGCCTACGCTTCTGTGACTGAGCATTCAGAAATATTTGATTATGGATTTGACTTATGTTTAGGGTAGAGCCAGTGTACATACAACATTTCAACTCTGAGACCGAAACATTTGTATAGGAGCTTTATGATCCAGTAATCCTATGGTCTTGAAATTTACATGGTTGGTGAATATGGGTTAGACACTTACCGTTTTCTAATAGCAACTTGCATTTGAATCGGTTGGTGGACGTGGGTCAGAAACTTATTGTATCCAAATTTAAATTCGATCTCTTCTTAGCATTTTAATCTACAGACTAAATTAGGAATGGTATTTTAAAATCCTCATTTACATACTTTACAAATGTTTAGGTCTTTGAGGAATCTATGTATGTATGAATATGCAGTTCCCCACAACTAAACGCCATATAATAAGACAAGTTCTAGAGTCGGTTTATCTCATAAAACAATGATTTTTTCATCTAAATTTTGATTTCAGTATATTTTTATACTCTTCACGGGAGTGAAGAGCGAATCGGACCACTAGGGACCTCCCATATAAGCGACCCATTTAAATTCATGTTCTTATTAGAAAAACTTTTTTGTTTTTTGTCCTATCGAACTGAAACTTGGACACTATCAGTTTACAATATAGGCGCAGTACATTTATTGGAACCAGCCGAATCGGACCACTAAGGAGGGTACCTCCCATACAAGTCCCGTGAAGAGTATTTCATCTTCGGCATAGTCGAAGATAAACTTCTTTCTAGTTTTAGTTTTTATTTTCCAGAACCTTAGCTATTATATAAACTTTGAATTTTATTTACAACAAGAGGATAAACATAACATACGAGTATATTGCCTTGGGACATATGTATATCTCACACTTAATATATTAAATTCTTTTCCAAGTTTTTCCCTTTTTAGTTATGAAAGTTTTAAGCGATTAATATTGAATTTATTACCAACTTTTCCTTCAAGTTAATATGCTATTTTTAGCATGTAGTGATTCCCTGTGAAATATTACAAAAAACAAAAAAAAAAAAATTATAATAAACCTTTTTATTCGCTAATTAAAGTTTGCAAAAATTTCGGTAAGAAAAAACAGTTTTATTGCAAAATCAGCTGCATTTTATTGATGTAGTTGCAAGTTATTGAAATGTTTTTAAAGCGTGTAGCTTTTTATTTTACTTTTACTTCTTTCAGTGACTCAATATCCTCGCATACCTTTACATAACATAAATACCAAATTTTTCTCAAGATTTACATTACATTATGTTCCTCTTCTTTACCCTTAGCGGATCGTGTAACCTGCGCTGATATCAATTGTGGCCCAAAGAACACTTGCCTAATCGATTTATTAACCCATGAGCCACGCTGCGTATCTTGTCGTTATAAATGTGCTCGCAGACGACATCCCAAGGTAAGTAATCAATTGAAATTAAAGATATAATAGCTTGATTAAGAGGAAATTATAAATTCTATATTTATTTAAAGCGTTATGAAAATGGTAAAATCTGTGGCGTCAATAAACGCACCTACAATTCATGGTGTGAAATGCGTAAGGATTCATGCTCCACGGGTTTCTTTATCGATGTTCTTACAGCGGGTGCATGTCATTGAGTCGAAGAAATTAACGAAATTTTCAATTAGCTTAAAACATATTAAAAATTTATTAGCAAAAAATGAAAAAATAAAATATCGAGAACAAAAAAATTTAAAGGAAATCAAACTTAAACATTATTAAATCCATGTTATTTAACATGGGAAAAGAAAAGAAGAAAATATTTAAAGCAATTTTGTAATACATAAATCTTTGTGTGTAGAGTTTTGAATACTTGTTAGCATAAATAATATTTAATCTACATATTGCATACACATGTAACTTCCAAAGATACTTAATTAATTGTTTAAAACATACTATACACACACACACACACACACACAAAACACACACACACACAAACACACACACTTACATACTTATATTACGTCAAGTATTAATGAATAATGCATATTAAATATTATTATTATAAGTTAGACAATTTAATGTTACATTTAGCAACTAATTAAATTGAAATTTAAATTAAAAAAAAAATTTTATCAAAAATAAACACAACTCTCTAACTGTCTATTTGCTCTCTTTCTCTATCTACACACATTCTAACAAATCTATAATCTAAAAACATATCTTAAGAGGCTTTTACAAATATAATAATAATTAAATTCAAAATGAAAAGGAAAGAAAATTATTATTGGGAGTACAAGTAAATTTCCGCCGCTTAACAAAAGAAGGAAGTAATCTGCAGTTGAAGCGCATTGAAAGCCTGCTTTAAGTGAGAGAAGTTGTCGTGAGTGGTTTCAAAAGTTTAAGAACGGCGAGTTTGACATCGAAGACAAAGAAGGTAGCGGAAGGAAGAAGATTCGTTTCAAACGCAAGTAGAACTTGCATGTACATTAGAAGTAGCGAAGCAAGCAATTTCACAACATTTAAAATCGTTGGGTATGATTCAAAAGCAAGGATATTGGATTCCAGAAAAACCTAAGTCCGGAAACGTTGAAAACCGATTTTGCACATGCTAAATTCTGCTTGCCATGTATGCATGATGAATAATGGCTCGATATGATAATCTAAAGAATAATATACCACTTAATCATTCTTTAACATTAACAGGCAAGCCGAATATTCATGAATAAAAACTCATGATGCTTATTTGGTGGGATCAGCTTGGTGCCGTGCCGATTACTACTCCAGACACGTCAAAATTATTCTCCTGGATAATACATACTTGGAAACAGTTGGGAAATCGTGCCTCACATGTTGTATTCACCCTTCCGATTACCTCTTGTTCGGATGGTCTGAGCAGCATTTCACAACATATGAAGATACCAAAAATTGGGTCGATTGATGGATATCAAATCAAAAGATGAATCATTCTTTCCACGCGGTAGGAAAAATGTTTGCCTAATAATAATAATAATGCACCATTCTTTCACAAAAAATTCCCAATTTTTGATGAAAAACGGTGGAAACTTATTTGTACGCCCAATATTTTCCAGCGTTTTATTTTCGAAATTCTTTTCATGTATTTATTTATTTAATTATATTGATGATTATTATTGCATTTTGTTTTAAATGCATTAAGTTAATTCATTAACTGACTGATAGCTTAACAATGACGATGCTGATGTTTAGTATGAGTTATTTAGTAATTTAATTTACAATATTTTTTGTTTGTTAATCAAATCACATATTTATTATTATTATTATTATTATATTTATTATAAAGTACATGTTAAATGTATTGTGTGTGTCTTAATAAAACTAAATAAATGATGAATTCAAAACTAGCAAACAAAATATGTATCACTTGTATCAAAAATGTATTAATTATTAATCTTTTTAAATAAATAAATACAACAAATTAATACAAACAATAATAAAAAGAAGCAAAAATACACAATGGTACAATATTTGTACAGTAGGAGCTCACAAATTACAACGCTTAATTAATTAGAATCTTGGTGGAAATTGGAGCTCTGATGAATTCGACAGTGAAAGTGATTTGCCACTAACAACACAATTAATATTGTAAAATCCGGACGCCAATCAAGTTCTTCAACAAACTCAAGCACTATGAAAAGAAATAGATCCAAACAACCTCGTGTCTGCTGACGAAATAGAAGCACGAAATGCAGACTTTAACAAAGCAGAATCGGATGAAACTGGACTGTCTTCTAATGAGGGTGCCATTGGCAAAGAGGAAATTTGTCAAAGCAGCTATCTCCCAATCCATTGCTATTAAAAGCACAAACAATTTAATTAAGTGGCGCAAACAAATTTGATTTAGTCTGTTTTACTTTAAACTAAAATTAAAAAAAAAAAAAAAAAAATCCAGAAATTAGTTCAATTCGAGACCTCAAACTACTTCAATCAACTACAAAGTTGACCAAATTTATTGAGTTTCCACTGTATTTATCTTTAATTCAATGTAATTTATTTGCTATCATCGGAGGATTCAATAAAAATATCAGCGCGCTTATAACGTTCTTGAGTTATTTTAAGATTTGCCAGCCTTTGTTTAGCAGCTGCTGTATATGTTACGCTTGTAGTGGGCAGTTGCTCACAGCCAAGACCAGTTTTGCCTTCATTGGAGACAACATTAATCTGCATAAAAAAAAAAAGATTAGATAATTTACCTCAATTCTCTTTCATGTCTATGTTTATTTACCGGTGCTAATAAGCCGCTACTAGTTTGAGATTTACCCAAAGCATTGCCCTTGCTCCATCCCAATTTCGAGAGCATTTTAAAGCCTTTATTCTCACTTGAAATTTCTCTAAAAAAAAAAAAAAAAAAAAAGAAAAACATTATATTTATAATGCATTTATATGTTGTTATACTATATTATAATGCTTACGTATTAACACTAGCAACTTGGGTCTTTTCCTTGTCCGTACTACTGCCTACCTTAATGCGACGTGTGGCAGCGCGATCAATATAGTTACTGCCGCCTACATTGGTCTTAGATTCTACAAATTCTATAAACAAAGATAATGAAATTAAATTATTTATTTTTTATTCTCATTCCCATATCAATAACGACCCACTTTCATTCTCCAGTCCATATTTCTTTTGTATCATCTTTAGTTGTTCTTTGTGAGTAAGCGTCACCGGCTGAGTGGCTGAAGTGTTGCATTCCCGTGTTTGTGTTTCAATGAGTAGGCCAGGCTCACAAAGACCACAGGTGCTATTACCCTCATGTACATGGCAAAGTAACTTGGTTTGCGCGATTTGAATAACACTTCCATGTACTAAATTTTGTGCTTGACTCTCGGATTTCATTGTCGACATACGTGCACCATTTAGTATGGTGCCATTACGTGAGCCCAGATCAATACATTTGTATATTCCCATTTTTGTATCATAATTAAATTTTAAATGACACTACAAAATTAAGGAAAGTTAAAACAAATTGCAGCTTAAAGTAAAAGATTAATCAAACTTACTTTTGAGACATTTACATCCGGAATTATTACATCATGGGAGCCCTCACGACCCAATGAGCCACCCTTGAATGTAATCAGATGCAAACTGCCAACTCTTAGATTCTCAACATTGGTTTCTTGTACAATGATACGCAACGAAGGCGGATATTTTTTCGCAATATCTGCAACAAAAACACAATATGATTAACATAATGAAAATTAAACAAATTACAAATTGAAGCGAGGAAACAACGCGAATTTCTTTTCCTACTTGAATGCATTTTTACCTTGAAAGTGCCCGACAGTTTTGAATAAAGGCACAGCATCAGTATTCTCACTTTCACTGTCGTCCTCCGATCGAGAATCACTGCTACTATCGCCACTGCTGCTTTTACTTGATGTATTTGATGTCGATAACTCGCCATCCTCAACATCTATGCGGCGTCGCTTGTATTCCTTTTTCTCTTCACTTCTGTGTCTTTTTTTTGATTTGCGCGATTTAGAGGATTTTTTCTCTTTTTTACTTCTTTTCTTCTTTCGTTTCTTTGATTTTTTTCTGCTTTCCAATTGTTTTCGTTTGGCTTTTTCTTTTTGACCCTTGATCTGTTTAAGCATATCCTTGTCTGTTATAACACCTCCATACTCATCGAATTCAACTTCATCAATGACGTCATCGTCGTCCTCTCCATGATGATGGATAGCAGCATTGTCAGGATGTGTGGCAGTAGTATTCTGTTCATTCTGTAACCAGGGAAAAGAAATCCGCGTTTTTATAGCACATTCACCGCTCAACTCTTACCTAATGCATTGTTACGCATTCGGTCTATTTTAAGTGCTGAAAAACTTCTTAAAAGTCTACTATTTACGTATTCTTTGACTTGGTGGTCATCGCGGGACTATATGGAATTAGAGAAGATTCGCACATTAATTGAATATGAAAACTTTATTAAGAAATTTCTAGTTTTTTTTTTTTTTTTTTTTTTTTAAACCAAATATCAATATTTGCATCACATACAAACCTGAACTTGGGCATGGGAATGAAATTCAAATGTTTGTTTCGTTTCATCATATCGGTAATAACAACCCGTGTTACCATCATAATAGAGTCCATATTCCTAATAATAATGAAGAAAATTATGTTAATAACAAGTAAAAAAAAAAGAAGAGGTTTAACTTCGCATATGACAAAGTTGATATACTCTTCACGCACCCCCTAGAAAACGTTTTTGCCTACGCTCCTGTGACTGAGCATTCAGAAATATAAATAACAAACCAATTTAAACCCTAGTGTATCCCGGGAATGAGGACACAGATAAACTGGTTAGAAAACGTGCTGTGGATTTCTACAGAAAATATAAGAGTAGTCCTACATGTCTTCCAGCTCTCAATACAAGACTCAAGAGATACTAAGGCTAACTCGGAAAGCTATTCATCCATATATTCTCATGCTTTTTAGCAGGACATCGTTGAGTGATTACATAATGAAAAAGAGGATTTGCAATGCCAATGTGAAGGTCTAAGCTGAATCAATCTCCGATATCTAGGAGCTGTAATTATTTGGATTGTTACAATGTGAGGAGGTGACTATATCAAAGCAAAATTTTGGCTCCATGGCTGCTAATTAGTATCCATCAGTTTATATAGAATCAGATGGAATCAGTCTTATTAAGATCTATTAAAAAAAATCGAAATATCTATTTTAATATGTACATATGTTATAACCAAAGTATTTCTATCTAAATTATTTACATGTAATGTAAATATAGAAAAAGTTTTACAGTGAAGTTACTAATCGAATAGCTTAAGTTATTGCATAAGCAGAGAAACTAATTTTCTACTATTGACAATGAGTATGCCGTCATCATTAACTGATGTGTTTCATTTACTTTCAATTTGGCGTTCCCCTTAACTTAATTTTTTATGTCAGAATCTGTAACGGGGGCTTGTCTCAATCTACTGATAGTACTTGTGCGGTCTTGCAATAAATCCCCAATAACTAAAGTTACATGCAAAGTTAATAAACAAAGATGTCTGACTGACTGACTGACTGAGTTATGACTAATACCGTAAATATCTTTCCAAAACTGCACAAACATTGGTTAACTAGAGAACGAATAGAGTAGAACGTGCTTACAAAACAGTTTATTGTTATTCTTTTCAGTGAATCGTAACCTCTAAACGTCATTTCGATTTCCCGAGAAAGACGAGTGCAATTTTAGCTATCCTATTGTATAAAAAGCATGTACAAACGTCATTTAGAAATCCCAGAGTCACTTTCAGTTCTCCTGTAAGATTAAACAATTAATTAAGTACCTACCGCATTATAGTAATAGCCCGTTTTTGGATCATAATATAGGCCCGAAGTGGGTTCGTAGACGAAATTGCTGATATTTTGCGCTTGTTCAGCTTTCTGACGCATTTCATGTACAAAACTAAAGGCGTCGGTAGCTGAAACTAGAATAAATAATATTACAATAGTACATTAACAAAAAAAAAAAAAAATTGTAATTTATGATTATTTATATAAACTTTAAGTAAATATGTATAATTGCACTATAGTCGTTCGTATGATCTAACAAATGTAGCTATACACTACTACTCATCTACATATAATGGGGGAAAATATGTTTAGAGAAACAAAAAACTAAGACTTATAGAGTACATACAATAAATCGAAATAAACTTCTCACAAAATATTGCAGGCAGTTTAGACTTGGTGAAATACACAGCAATAACACGTGTGTAAAGTGATTTGGATCGGTTTTTTTTTTTTTATAGGTAAATCCCGCAGTTTACCTGTTTTGGCTTATATACAATACTTAATTCCTCTGTTGTCTTTAGTATTTTCTTTATACAAAACGATTAACCAGTTTCTATTGTCGTGTAAACGATGAGAGAAGACAATCCAAAAATGATTTTATGGGCCACAGTTATCAGTTCACTTGAGTTTATTACACGACATAATATACTTTATTATATCGGTTATAAGTTAATAAGTTTCGTAAAGATATCGTTCATCATTTTTTGCTCAAATTCTATGCAATTTTGCTTATATTATATTATAGTAAAAACATCACTGAAGTAGTAGATGTCTTTGAAAACAAACCACGGCATTTCATATGATAAGAGTTGAGGTTGAGCTTATGACAAATCAAACAAGTAAGAAAATATATAAAACAATAATGAAAAACCATATGGCTACAAACTGTAAAATTAAAATATACTTTCTTATCGACAAAAAAATAATAATCAAATGA
Source organism: Amiota minor (assembly GCA_037043295.1). NCBI lineage: Eukaryota > Metazoa > Arthropoda > Insecta > Diptera > Drosophilidae > Amiota > Amiota minor. Next base: position 3,032,560 of record JBAMAW010000786.1, on the reverse strand, counting down.
AATAAGGTTTGCGAAACGAAAGGTGGCTTGGCTTGACGAAGGCATCGTCGCTCAACAATTATGACTTAACTGACATGAATCAGTTAGTTGCAAGTTCTCAGCAAAGGTGATCGGTTGCTATATCTAAATATAAAAAAATTATAGAAAAAGATCAAGTGTATTTGGTAAAATGGTGGATGTCGAACTGAAGAGTTTAACGAAGGAATTCATGCTGAGTGATTCCCAAATCCAAGAGATTTACAAGCGTTTTTGTAATGAAATCACAAAGGGTTTGGCCAAAGAGACAAATGCAGAAGCGAATACAAAATGTTTTCCGACATATGTACAAGAGCTGCCCACAGGTGGTGAAGTTGGCATGTACTTGGCTTTGGATTTGGGCGGCACCAATTTTCGTGTGCTCCTCGTCACTTTACAAGGACACCGTGACGCTTGCGTTATCTCGCAGATCTTCGCCATACCCAAGGAAATCATGTTGGGTGCGGGTGTAAAACTCTTCGACCACATTGCCGATTGTTTGGCTAAATTTATTGCCGAGAACAATCTTTTCAATACTAAATTGCCACTTGGATTTACTTTCTCGTTTCCCTGCCAACAGGTGGGCCTAACAAAGGCCACTTTGACTCGTTGGACCAAGGGATTTCAGTGTTCGGGAGTTGAACAGGAAGATGTTTGCCAGCTGTTGCACGAAGCTATTGTGCGACGTGGAGATTTACACATAGATGTCGTTGCCATTCTAAATGATACAACTGGCACCCTTATGTCATGCGCTCATCGCAATCCCGATTGTCGCATTGGCGTTATCATTGGCACTGGTTGCAACGCCTGCTATATAGAGCGTGTCGAGTTTGTCGATTTACTAGAAGCAGATTTAAAGCGCCAACATAGCAGTTGCCTTGTGAACACAGAATGGGGAGCCTTTGGTGAAAGCGGACAACTGGATTTCGTTCGCAATGAATATGATATTGCAGTAGACAAGCTTTCTTTAAATCCAAGCAACCAATTGTTTGAGAAGATGATTTCGGGCATGTTCTTGGGTCGTTTGGTGCGTCTCATCTTAATAAAGGCTCTGCAAAATAATGTGATCTTTAAACACCAAACGAGACAACAACGCCATATGTTCATTGATGCCTTAAGTCAGAATATTGATTGCTTTGAGACAAAATTCATTTCAGATATAGAAATGGATAATTTTCCAGAGTTTGCTAATTCCAGACAAATAATTAAGGAGTTACTGAATGTGGAAAAGGCTTCTGTTGAAGACTGTCAGAAGTTGCGTCACATTTGCGAATGTGTTTCAAAACGCGCTGCCACTTTGGTGGCAATTGGAACTAGTGGCCTCATCAATCGTATTGACGAGAAGAAGATCGTTGTTGGTGTGGATGGCTCTGTATATCGACTACATCCAAAATTCGATGCCTACATGCGCGAGACTATGCATAAATTGGTGCGTCCACATATTGAGTTTGATATTATGCTTTCTGAAGATGGCTCGGGACGTGGCGCGGCACTGGTTGCAGCTGTTGCAAGCTCTGAAAAGTGATCCACTTTATTTAATCTATGCTAACTTAATGACATCCTGTTGTAATATTTATAGTTGTTTAGTGATGAAAATAAAGAATAGATTATATTCATGTTCGAGATGCGACTTAAGGCTGCAACCAACTACTGGCAACAGCTATAAATCTATAAATCTTTTCGATTGTGATTATTTGATTGATAGTTCAACCAAACAAGTCGTGTGTCAAATTAAAGCATTCATAGATGCTCACAGCTTGCGTGATGATTGCCTTGCAAAGCCTTCAACGCCTCAGCAGCATTTAGACAACAATTATGAAATTGCATTACTTTGTAGTAGATTCATGAATTTCATTCAGTTTAACCAATTTGGGTTGGAATATCAAGATGAATATCTACAGTTATATCTATCTACACCACACTTGAAATGTGGTGTTTGATGGAACTAATAGTAATTTTTGAAAAAATGTACATAAACTTACGTGGGTTTCCGTTATCTTCTTTGATTTCATCATTTCCATTATCTTGCGTTTTCGGTTTAAACGTGGGGTTCTCCTCATCAGATTCCCCTTTATTTGTACCTTCAACCGGGGAATATTTTTTTATATCTACCAAAGTCAATTCCCCGGTTTTTTTTAACTACATAAGTATATAAACAAATAATAGTTATTGACTATATGTATTGTATGTAAAAAAAAAACAAAAAACTATAATTTATGCCCTACCGCATCTTTTAGTTTTTGTCGGATTTTTTTTAGTTTTTTACATGTTTTTGTTAATTTTTTATGCAGCTTTTTAATATATTCCATCAGCTCAGTTTGTCCAAGGTTACATAGTTCATCGATGCTTCTTAATTGAAGTTTTTCTATGGCATCAGCATCGTCCGAAGAACTATTACCTCCTCCTTCTGAATCGCAAGTAGCCATTTCAATAAAACAATTTTGTATATGTCCTCTATTTTTTTCTTTCTACTTGCTAAGCCAACCACTAAGTCCAAAAAACAATTATTTTTGTTTTTTAATTTTTATTTACTTTTACAAATTTTACAACAATTCAAATAATTGAAAACAATTCAGAGAATTACGCGTCGCCCTTTGCCGCCATCGTACCTTTTGCACAAGAAACAGCAGAAACGAAACTGTTTCAATTTCACAATTTCAGCCGATTTTTCGATAGACCAGTTTTGGTATATTCCGATATGAAAAGAACAAAAAGAACCATTAAGTGAGCAGCCCTTAGATATAGCATCCCTGGCAGAAAATTGGTATGCTTATTTCCAAGAAAAAAGAAACCAGACAAAACATATGTTGTTTTTCTTTCTGTCTAAATTATTTATCAAAGATTTTGGGTAGTTTGTTCTTATCATTATCAGGTTTCAAATCAATTGGAAGTTAGACCTTTGGACACTCTGCTGAAGTTCATTTCTGTTATTAACTTTTATTCTAAGTGTGTTAGTTGACGAAATGACAAACTCAGGGTAACAAATATTTGCTTTTATTATTTCTCGCATTAGTCAAAGAAATGAAAATGTATTTTCAGAAAACTTAAAGGAAAAACTATTTTCATTACTGGAGCTTCTCGCGGTATTGGGAAAGCTATCGCACTAAAGGCAGCACGCGATGGGGCGAATGTCGTAATTGCGGCTAAGACTGTTGAACCGCATCCCAAATTGTCTGGAACTATATACACTGCAGCCGAAGAAAGTATGTAATTATGTCGCAAAAGAGGAGATCTGCATATCGTCACGTGGTCATGATATTTTTGATATTTTTTTCAGTTGAAAAAGCTGGTGGGCGTGCCCTTGCCTGCATAGTGGATGTGCGCGATGAAATCCAAGTAGAGCAAGCTGTCGAAGCTGCTGTTGCGAAATTTGGTGGTATTGACATTGTCGTAAATAATGCCAGCGCAATATCCCTGACATCTACTTTGGAAACGGATATGAAGCGATTTGATCTGATGCATAGTATTAATGCTCGTGGAACATTCCTCGTGTCAAAGGCATGTTTGCCTTATTTGCTGAAAAGTGAGAATCCACATATCTTAAATATTTCTCCACCATTGAATATGGCACCGCATTGGTTTGCAAATCATGTGGCGTACACAATGGCAAAATATGGAATGTCAATGTGTGTTTTAGGTATGGCCCAGGAATTTAAAGATAAAAATGTTGCCGTCAATGCTCTCTGGCCACGTACAGCAATAAATACAGCAGCCTTTGAAATGCTAAGCGGCTCTGAATCATCAAAGTATTCGCGCAAACCAGAAATCATGGCAGATGCTGCTTATACGATCATCTGTCGAGATTCAGTTGATTATACAGGACATTTCTTTATCGATGAGGATGTGCTGCGAGATGTGGGTGTAAAGAGTTTTGAAAAGTATGCTTGCGATCCAACAAATATAGACAAATTAGTAACTGATTTTTTTTTGGATGAAAGATTATCGAAGTTATAGAAAGAAAATATACTTTTTTCTTTATTTTTGTTAATACTATTTTTTTTATTGTTTCACCTTATAGATTGAAATTGGGTTGGGAAAGGTGTTCGTTTCACATTTATTTCTTCTTCTTTGTTTGGATGCTTGTCACTTCAGATATACCATGGAGCACTTGCGATTGTTCGTGGGATTTTTGATTGAGCTTTTTGCAAAACTTTAATGTGACCTATAATTCAAAACCATATAAGCAAATTAGAGTAATAATGAAGCTATACGGATGATGATGTTGCAAAGTTTTTATTCTTTTTGGCACAATAAAATCATATATTTAAATAAAATATTATTAACGGAAATAATCAGTATATTTCTGCTGCCATGGTAAATTGAACACTAAGGACTCTTAATAGTAACTTTCCATCCCTCAAATTATCAAGGGTACTTGCTACTTATATTATATAAGAACGAAGTGAAATGAAACGCACAGTTGCAGTTTTTAATATAAGAGGAGGTAAATAAACTTGATTTGATCGAGCCTTTTATGATTAGACTTTTAAACTTTTGAGCCCATGCCACGCACGCATGCGTTTACAAATGAATTGCGTTGAAATGAATTGATTTGTATGAAGCAAAGAAGTTCCAGATCTGTTTGGTATAGAACGCTTCCATGGTACTCTCTTAATTTCGTGAAAGTGGATTCAAAAAAGCCACCCGCTTCTCTTTCCATGAACAATTCCCGCATACAGAAGCACCTTTTCTTTTCGTTGCACACATCTAACACATACTTTGTGTTTTGGTGTAGTATTTCAAAAGATTAGAATATAATGAGTCTAACTGCACTAATGTTAGGTAAACAAGGAAAAAAAAAACGAAAACATAAAAGCACGGCATACAAACAATACACAATTCGAATTCCGTTATGTTGCGCCAACTGTTTTTTCTTCATAAGATGCCAGAAGTTGAATGCGTGCAAACGCGTGTTGTGTAGTTTCAATTGTAGAAACGCGTAGAAAGTATAGAATACGGAAACGCCTAGAAATCGTGGCATGGAGTTTCTCTATTTGTTACAAAATTTTAACTTTACTCTGAGTGTCATATTTGCTGTTATTTCTAAATTGTAAAGAACGCGCGCTTCTCCGTCAAAATGAGAAACAACGTGATTTTAAACATAATTTTGTTAATTTCAATAGGAAATTGTATTGTTCAAGCGGCTAAGTTAAACTACCCACGTGTTTTGCTGCCAATCTTTCAGGAGAAACAAATTAATTTCACATTAGAAGTGATAGAGCGCAGCTGCTTCAAATGGTAAGAAGATTTGCCGGCTACTCTGCTCAGTCGTTGTACTAACCTACAAATTTGAATGAATGCTAATGCTATGTGAACTTCTAATTAGGACTTCTTCGCGTCAGGATTTAATTTCAATAACCCCAATATATGGCGACGATAGTGGTGAGTGTTCGTACCAAGCTGTTGTAACAGTGCATACGCGGGAGCGAAGTCGTAAGACTGCGATTGTATTTGCCGAAGAAATTTCATCGGGTGAGACTTTGCGCTGCGATGTGATTGTAGACATCATAGAGAAACTCAATGTGCGTACAACCACACGTCAGTTGTATTTGGAAGAGGCCCCTGAGATCTTCGAACTGCATGCTTTCGATTCACAAGGAAATGAGTTTTCTACACTTGAAGGAATTGAATTTAATTGGGTTATAGAAGCACCAAATCGTGCCAGTAGTAAAATTAAGCCTGCCCTTAGATTTTTGTCGTTTAGTGACAGTCCTTATCATGATGTGCCCGCTGCTTTGGAGAGGTTCGAGGCGCAAGGTATTAAAGGTTATATGGTATTGTTGGAGGGAATCAATACTGGAACTTCAAAGGTGTCAGTAAATATTCCACATGCCGATTACAATGATGTTGCGGCGATTGAGGTTTACATTAGTGTGTTGGCCAATTTGATTATTGAACCATCAGAGGTTCATATCCTTGCTGGCGATACCATCAAGTTCCGCATACTTCAACTGAAAATGGGAAAGTTACATGAGATTCAGCTGGACAACCAGTACTTTTTTGAGGTAGAAGATAAACGGATTGCAAGTGTAGATGGGAAAAGTGCTACAGGATTACGCTTGGGCCGCACTTCAATTGTTCTCAGAGATCTTAATGTGGCCCAAGATAGTGAAACCAACGGTATGGAAAAGCAAAAAGGCCTTAGTGCCCAGTTGACAGTGGCAGAGCCCGCGAAAATCGGTATAAGTTTGCTACCTTATAACAGTTGGTTGACAGTAGTGGGCGAAAAGCATGTGATCGCTTATGATCTATATACAAGGTGAGACCAATAAATATACAACAAATAAGGATAAAATTAATAACTTTTTCAAATATTCAGTGAAGCACAGAAAATTACACTTGGCACAAGTTATAAAATTGTCCCAACTTTGGAGAAACCCCTGTTCTCTATTATTGGAAAGACTCAGAATGGCAGTAGAGTCTATGGCGAGGCCGTGATGGAGGGTGTATCTCAAGTTTATGGCACATATAAAACTGTAAGAACACTTAAATATGAATATTATTTTTGTTTTGTTGTTGGAAATTAATTTAATATTTTTTAATTGTTTTTAGCTTTCAGCACAAGCAGAATTACAAATATTTGGCAATTTATTACTTGAACCAGCCATAGTTATACTTCCCTTTGATCCCAACAATATTAAATCTCAGAAAATCCAATTTCAAGCCAGTGGAGGTGATGGCAACTATGTTTGGTACTCAACTCAGCCGCGACTTTTGCACATCAATTCCCAAGGATTGGCTACTACCACGATTCGAGAAGCAAATATAAAGCAAACAACAAGTAACAGTGATCTATATGAAGGAGGAAGTTTGTTTTCTGCGCATGCAAGCATCAAAGTAGCTTTGCAGAAAAATCAAAAAATTGTTCGTCAATCGGACATTTATTTTCTAGCGCCGCAGCGTCTAGAAATTAAGCGCTTTAACTTCGAGACTGCATTAAATGATTATGTTGCCGTGCACATTGCTCTCTATACTTTTGCAAATAATTCACAATTGCCTTATACGAGATGTGAGAATCTTATTTTGGATTTGGAATTCAGCAATCAAATTTTCCAAGTTGACAACAGTCATGACTACGACCAAGAGTTGGCGCCTGAGGCTTGCCAAATATTGTACTTACGTAGCACAGCATTGGGAACCACTTCACTTCGTATTTCATACAAATTTCAAGGAAAAGTCTTGCAGGATATCATCAATCTAAATGTCTTTGAACCACTAAGCTTATTAAATCCCCTTGAGAACGAAATTGTGCTGCCCATTGGTGCTTCACGGAATGTCATATATGGTAATGGGCCACAGCGTGTTTACACCCTGGAAGCCGAACTTATACAAACGACACATTATAATTCAAAAGTGGCAAAAGTTACTGAGATTAAGCATCATGGTCCACAGAGCTCCATCACGGCATTCACAGTTTTGTGCCGTGAAGTAGGTGAGACATTGTTTAGGTACACTGTCTATAATACTTTAACATCGCATAAATTCTACCCATATAAATCGGATATCTTAATTACTGTATACTGCGTCCGTCCTCGTTTTCTTAAATTGTATGCAACTCAACAATTGCGAAGCTCTTGTCCATTGGAAATGCGTTCATCTCTTCTTCATCTAAAGGATGATGAACGTAAATTTGAAATTGAAATAGAAGTTCAGGATGCCAACAATCGCAAACTAATGAACATTTCTTCGCTTGTGATTGATTGGGAATTTGCGTCCGGAGAAGAAAAGTATCATACCGATAGCATACCACATAGCATTCAATCCACTGTGGAGCACTTGCATGGAGTAAAGTTGCCGGTTAGAGATGTGCTCGTTACAACTCTGACAGCTGTCGATCCAAACTTCCGTATCAAAGGCACTGTGACACGATACAATGACAAAATCCTGTCAAGAAACGATATCTATGCGGAGCGGCCTCCATTTGGTATTGCAGATGTAGGTCGACCATTGTAATTTTAAATAACATTCAATGATTTTATTTGTTTCATTTCAGTTAAAAACGGGCGAAGTAACTAAACCTTTAATAGAGAACGAGATAAGATTCTTAACTGTTAACAGCACATTTTTGCCTTTTGAACATGCTAACATCTTTTTGGAACCATCACATATCGAACGTATTTATATTGCCCAAGGTAGTGGTTATTACGAATATACACTTTCGGAACAGGGCATCATAAATGTTGAGTACGATGCCAAAAAGAGAAATTTACTATTAAAACCTTTGCGATTGGGAAATGTTCGCATCGAATTAACTGATCTTTGTTTGCCTAACGAAATTGCCCATTTGACTGTTGCTGTGGTTGGACTTGGCAGTATACATACAATTGCCCATGATCGCGTCGAATTGACTAAATCAATTGATGCTATTGTTCGTTTAGTTGATTCAAATGGTAACTTGTTAAATATCGATAGGACAAATTTGGCAATTTATGCGTTAAATGAAGAAATCTATGATGGCAATGTGATAGGTATTAAACTAGGCCATCAAGAAAACCTTGGCACTGGTGAAATAAGGTAATTACAATATTTAATGATTTACTTTACACAATTTAGTATTAACGAATATTCTCGTAGATACATCATAACTGGCAAAAATATTGGAGAAACCAAAATTGTCTTCAATTCTGGTCGTGGCAATAAGCAAATAACAAGTGAACCGCTTATTATACAAGTGTTTGCACCCATACGCCTCTATCCACGTAACTCCACACTGATAGTTGGTTCGAGCATACAAATCTATTATCAAGGTGGACCACAGCCAAATGTGAACATTTTTTATCAAGTGGAAAATAGATTAGTGGCTTGTAAGTCTAATCGATTCGTCTACTAAATATCTGATATTAATATCCGTTATTCTCCAGCAATGGAATCGGCTATTGTGACCGCACATAAATTGGGCACGACTACCATTACAGGCAAATGTGTCGTTAAGAATCCCATAACTGGCCAAATGGAAATAATATCTGAAGACACAGTTGAAGTGCATGTAATGCCATTGCTCAACATACAAATACGAACGCCATTGACGCGCATACGCAGCGGTGCCATTATGCCCGTGACTATTTGGGGTCAACCGGACTTATCGCCTATGATATTAGGTACACTGGAAAATATGAAAATAACTTGGACGACAAATCAAACGGATGTTGTGGAAATTCATAATATATTTTCAGCTGCAGGTAACATTAATATTTCTTTAATTTCTTATTTCTCTAAGCGAACAATGATACAATGTTGTGTTAGAAAGATACACACAATGTTCACAAAAGATTCGCAGATTATATTGAAAATGTTCTTCGATGAGCCTGATTAGTTTAGCTTCCAATCAGGCACAGATACGGAACGGACAAGAATTTTTAAATTATATTTTTATTTATTTGCTACACTTTTACAGACATTAAGCTAATTTTGTAGAACTATTTATAATATTAAATAGCAATTGAGATACTGTGGACCCTATTATAGGCTCTGAAATCTTTTCAACCGCCTTACGATGTCATTCTTTTTGCGAAAGTTTATAGCTACTTCATATTCATGGCTACTCATCTAGATCGGTTTTACCATTACTTAAAATTTCTTTTCTATACTGATCCTACACTTTTTTAAAGTAAGTTAGGTATATTTAACAGAGTGACCTTAAGGTATATCAATCTGATTAAACTGACCTTTTGGATACGACGACTCTCTAACTTGAATAGATTTTTGGTTGTAGACTTTTTTTTTCCATTATTGCAGCCAAACATCTATCAAATTAAACTGTATTGGAAGGTGTTGTGATGCTTCCACTTCTAAAATGAATACTGACAAGATCAGACAAAAGACAAGATCAGACAAAAGTCAACTCGACTAGACTTTATTCAGATTTACGAAATTCATTACCGATATCAGCGTTGCTCTCATAGCAATCGCTCCTAGCCCACTGACTGGGTATGCTTCATAAACTTATTAGGTGGACGTTATAGGATATTGCTCTCATAGCAAGCACTCCTCTTTTCCTTCTAATCTTCAAATATAGCCAATCTCTGGTTTTTAAAGAAACTTGCTTATGTTACGGTAGATAGTCGAGTCAACAGTAAACAAATAATTATCCTCTTTTGCTCAAACGAATCATATGCTACACGCAACTCTATTTACAATAGTCACACTATTTTAACCAACACTTTCCCAAATAAAGTCGTGTGGTGTTGTGATACCAAGTCACAGCAACTCATACCCGAAGACACGAGTCACACCGAGTCATTTCATAAGACACGAGTCGCACGACAGCATAGATTCGAGTCAATGAGTCAGCAAAGCAAATAAAGCAAAATGACTCGTTTCAAGAACACACATGATTCGGTTTCATAGTGTGCATAGTGTGTGTTGACTTGTGCAGAGCTGCAGTTCATGTCTACAACACTTGTACCCTCTAATTATTTTTTATACTCATCACGGGAGTGAAGAAGAACCACCCATTTGAATTTATATTCTTATTAGAAAAACTTTTTTTTGTTTTTGTTTTTTGTCCTATCCAACTGAAACTTGAATACTATCAGTTTCCAAGATAGGCGCATCACATTTCTCGGAACCAAGCGAATCGGACCACTAGGGAGGTAGCTCCCATTCAAACCACCCATTTGGATACCACAATGAAACATTCACTGCGATAAGAGTATTTCATCTTCGGCATAGTCGAAGATAACTTTCTTTCTAGTTTTTTGATATATGGAAATAAAAACTAATCTTTTTTTTTATTTTAGGTATTGAATACAAGGACACTGATTTAATATCTGTACGAGTACTTGCAATGAATCCTGGTCGTGCTAATTTACACACTAGTTTACAATTGGCAGATGGTGTTATATTGAAAGCATCCGTGGAAGTAATTGGTTAGTTTTGTGAATTTAAATTTCAAATTTTACATTTTTTTTTTATTATAATCAATATTGTATATTTATTTTATTTTATTTTGTTGTTGTTTGTTCGTTTTGTATTTAGTATTTGAAACGCTTGAATTGTCTACACCAAAGCATATAACAATGGATTGGATATTAGCGGCACCTCGCAGCTCGTTACAACTCAAATGTAATTTGGCCAATGTGCGCTATAAGCTCGCAATGATAGCAGCAGCGGCATTGTTACTGTAACGCCGGATGGCTTGGTACGCACAAAGGATACGTTGGGTCGTGATCTGATAATTGTAAGCAGCTTATGTGCAATTGAATTCTTCCTATTGATTGATAGTATAATATTGTATATTGTTTTTGTTGCAACCTTCTCGTATGTAGGCAAAAACTGCACAACAATCGCTGCCCATTGGTATCGAAGTGAAGAATGTACAATACATTTTGGTTTCGTTAGTCGATTCGATTAAATTAAAGCAACTCGAGTCGAAAATACCGCGTGGTATGAATTTCGTATTGAAAGTTTCATTGCATGATAATCTGGGTAATGAATTTTCGCACAACATTGAGGACGGGCTCAATGGCATCAAGTATGAATTGTCAACAAACGATATTATGGATGTGCACATTGGAAATAATCTAACAATTGTGGTAAGTTAAAGTGAATTGAATTCAAAAAGTTACCATTTCCATAAGCAGAAACAGTTTCACTGTTTAAAAATTCCAAGTTGTGCGCATAATTTCTTTAAGTTTTGTTCTGTTCTTGATGTTTACCTTTTTTTTCAACTTGAAAAAAAGTTTTTTCGTCAACTTTCAACTACTAAGCATTGCTAATGCGCTTCATACATGCGGTGCTATGGATGTAGCAATGCCACTGACTAGTGTACTAAACCTGAACTCTGTTTTTTCACACCAACTAATCTTCGTTGAGTGAAATGTTGTTGGGCCTCTGCCTGGTGAAATAAACAACTTACACGTACAAAAACTAACTGCCACTAAATTTCCATCTACATATTTCCATTCCATTTTCTTTCTACACTCATAAGTAAGTATCTTAGTAAAATCTCTGTTTCAGTTTCGAAACAACTTACCACATTGGGTTCCATTCCATATTTTTTGTCGTGATTTTTTCTTTCTTAGTATTTTGTTCTTGTAGTTGATGCTTGCAGTTGATGTTGTACAATAGTCTTTTTTTTTTGTCCGTCTGAAAGAAAGGTTCAGTTGTTGCCTTGCCAAGCATCGTTGACGATGACGTTGATTGCCAACAGGCTGGCAGGCAGGCACAGTAGTGTCGGTTTTGGTTTTCATGGTGACGGTAATGGTGGTGATGGTGGCGGAAGAAGTGGTCGTTCTGATGGCAGCCGTTGCCATTGCAAAATAAAAATGCAATGCCGCAAAAATACTTTGTGTAGCAGTTTTCTATCCTTGCTTTGTATGCAGTCGCTGGCGCAACGCTTTATGCAATGGTCAATCTGCTGACCAACAACAACAGTAAGGACCAAGTGCGATGACAACGGAAGCGGATAGATTCTCTGTTCGTTGTGGTCGCAAACTAACCACAAAACTCTTAGGCAACAGACTACAAACACTCATAATGTAAAGATGAGGATGTGAATAGAGATGAAGGAAAGAGAAGAGTGAGCACAGTTGGGGGTTTACCTTCCTTTTTTTTTGACTGTATACATTATTTAATACAATATTTAAGTTGATTCTTTCTTCTTCGCAACTCAACTTCATTATTCTCTCAATGCTTTCAGCTAAATCTACCACGTGAAACGAGCAATATGATTGCTATAAGTTTAAAAGATACCACCGGAGTTAAATACGCTGAGGATTACATCAAACTGTCAGTGGCAGAGTCACAACACATTTACCCAACCAAGGTGAGTATTGAATAAGCTTCTTCTATATAGTAACGGAAATAAGTCGGCAAGTATTTCAACAAAGCATGTTGAAATGTCTGTCTACCAATTCTTGGATAGTTGTTGTACTAGTTTTGCAGTTGTGGAAAACTATGAACCTTCAATGTGTGTTTATGTGATTTTTATTTTTGTATCTTTTAGTTTTCCCTTATTATATCCACTAGTACATATGTATATATATCCTTTTAATATGATATCTTGGGCTTTGATTGTGTCACGTGTGTGTTTTTTGTTTTGTTTTTTTTTTATTATTTAATATTTTGTTTTTCTATGTATTTTTTCGTTTTATATAAAATTATAAAACATCATTTGCAATGGAATCACCCAACACTTTTGATGGACGACCATAGACGATTTTCTCTGTTGGTGATATTATCTGCTTTGATTCACCATTGACAACTACATCGATTTGGTCAAGTTCTAATGAGCAAATACTGTCAATCGATAAATATACAGGTAAGTCTCTTATGTAATTATTATTAAACATGTGTATAAAAAGAAACGATAAGTGGAAAACTGTAATAAGCTACACTTGAAATGACAAATTTTCATATGCAATTTTGTTTTTTTTGTTTTTTTTTTGTTTTTACATAGTATCTTCAACGTGTTTGTATGTGTCAGTTGATCAGTCGGTCGGTTGGTAATGATCATTGATACCTGGTTGTCATGTGACGGTTAGTTAATTTGTCCGCCGTCTGTCTGCCTGAATATGATTCCATTTTGTTGTTGCTGTTTATTCTTTTTTATACCTATGTATGCAGACTAATCCTATAAAATAGACATTCATTTTCCAAACGATTTACCGATAACCCAATTATGCACATTTTCAAAAGCTTTGTAAATAAACAGTTTAACCAAAAACATCTATACGCGTACACAGACCGACTGATTGACTGACATACATAGTATTGTTGTAGTACAGATACATAGTTACACTTACATAGCAACTTTTATGAAAACATTAATTACCTGCGCACAATTTGAATTTGTTTGCTTCATGAATTTGCATTTACCATTTACCACATTATTTGAATGGTGTTAATTTTTTTTTCAACACTTTCTTGTTGTTGTTTTTGAAAATTGTATAAATTAAATCGGCTAATAAATACATAAATTAAAAGTTCAACAGTTCAAAATGTTAAAGAGTCAAAAGTTAAATTTTTATGAATATTTTATTGATATTGAATTTTAATTTCATCTCACAACAACTACAATGGTTTTTTTTTTTAAATCATAATACAATTTGAAAATAGTTTTTATCAAGAAAATATGATATTATAGAGTACATGAAACACAAAGGTAACAAAAAGCTTTTGTTTAGGTCATTCATGCATAAACACTTACGAAAAAAGCAATGACAAGATCAGACATTTTTCTTACTTACGAACTGATGAAATAGTCATATTTTCTTCAAACTTCTGCTAAGCGGTTTGACATTGAATTGAATGACTAGTTTGGCAGTTTCCGTTAAGGAGACATGGCTCTATTCCAGGTATAGCACTGTTTTTTTGCATCGTCTCAACAATTATAGTTCGTTGGCTTATTTTCCAGACCAGTGAATCTAATCAGCGTAGGGGCGTTCGAAGTTATTTACGAATGTTGTAAAACAGCCAAAACGTATGTTAGCCGTATGTGTTGGTTTTTGTATTTGTCTTTGAAGCTTAAACCAAACCGCTAGAGCTATGTATGTTGATGGTGATATTTTGATAACTCCTTCCTACTTATATTGACTCAGCTAGGCTTTTTGATATGCTACTCCTAAAAGAATTAAATTTGCATATAAAGGTTGAAAGCAGTTTTTAAAAGAAATCAAGTCAAAATTCACAAACCTTTCTCTTTCGTTTCTTTGTAATGATGATGTTTAAATCGTCCGACTTTATCAATATCCTTTTCTAATTATTATTCTAATTTATACTAACTAATAAATAAATATAAAGGTTGTTTTGATTAAATTTAAGTATTGCTAAGGCCGTTGAAAGACAGTGTAAATGACATTCTAAAACCGCACATCATTGTTTAAATTTAAAGCAACAGAGAACAGAACAATATGTTTTGTGCTATATAATACTTAAGACAAGGAAATGTAGACAATAGATTAAAATGTTCTGCACTTGGATTATTTTTTCTATCATGTCATATGATTCAAATGCTAATATGTAATTATAATAGTTCTGCCGAATATTTTGCTGATAATATAAGTATGTATTTCATATACTTACATATCGGTATTTGTCCAAGCCCATTGGTAATGAATGAATATAAATAAATTCATGTACATCAAAAAAAAAAAAAAAACAAAAAAGGAAACGAAAAAACATTAAAGTCCTTACAAAATATATTTTCAAGCTACCATATAAACAAACAACATCCAAAGAAACAAACAAACAAACAAATTTTGCATAAAAGGAAATAAACAAATATATACACAGCTGCTACACGATTAAAAGACTTTGTAATTCTCTTATTCTGCCTGACACTTCCTCACTCACGGCCCCGTTTGTGGACCATGAATTGCACTTCAAACAAAAGATACGGTGATAAAGGCAAAGATGAAGATGGTTTTGTAGTTTTATATTCGGAATACTGGATGTGTGAAAAAGAAAACAACCAAAGAACAAAAAAAAAAAAAAAAAAAAATAGATATTGAAGTGGAAATGAATGCAAAGTTTTTCTTATTTATTTAATTTTTTTTTTTTTTTGGAATTGGTATTAAGATACAAGGGTGATGGTAATGATGGTTGTTGATATGGGTAAGATGAGAAGTTGTCGTCTTTGAACAACAATATCAGAAAGGAGCCAACAGTTTGCAAGGATACTCACAGCGGAGACGATGACAAGAGGTTTTGATGATGAAAAATGAAAATATTGTGAAAAGCTTCAAGTAAAAACAGATTGATTAACATACACACTCTGGCGCATACACATTTCAACACATATTTCAACACATATGCACAGTCTGAAAAATAATAATAAATACACCTTTTGATATACGATTACGATATGTACATAGCTTCTTTAGTTTCCTTTAAAAATGCTTCTGGAGCATCATCATTTATAATTTAAAAATGATATTCCCCTCTTTCCATACACAATATAAATTTTTAGTTGCTTCACTTCATATTAAATTCATTCATTCATTTTACATATTTTAAAATTTATTAATTCATAAATAAAAGTAAACTTGCGAGTACTTCAATCAAGCGGCCGACGACCACCTCGTTTATTTTGCACATTATTCTTTATCTAATGTAAATGAAAATATATACAAAAGCACAAAGAGAAATTTAATAATAATGCTTTCTTCTAAATGTCGCCGCCGTGTTGTTAATGTTTTTTTTTTGTTTAGTTTATGGTTCTGGTTTTGTTGATGTATACAAAGCTAATTAAATCGTAAAATATTTTGTCTAAGAGATAAGACTTTTGGTCGACCTCCTTAGAAATGTCATAAATTTTTAAATATGTAATTCATTTAATCCCGCGAAAGTATAATATAAGTTTCAAAAAGGGACGGAGAAAAGGGACGGGAGGACCATAAATGGTATATTATTTGAATTGATTCGTAAAACAGCAGAGAAGCCCAAACCAAATATTTGACAGTTGTGCGTTTTAAAGTTGACAGTTGAAAGAATTTTTTAAGAACGATAACAACATGACAAACATGTTATATGGAGTTAATAAGTTGAATATATTTTCATTAAATATCAGTCTTTTGATACATAAATTTCTTTGTAATTTAAAATATATTTCAGCTCCTCTTTCTTATTTTGTATATACTAACCTTTCACAAATATGAAATGTAATCACATTTTTTCGTAGAGTTTGTAACGAGGTTAATGACCCAGACCTTGGAAGCTCTACAAAGCAAATATTTTCTTGATTTGCAGCTCAGTTTTTGAGCCTTTATGCTGAAATTAAATATATGTACGTGTATTCTTCCATTTATATTAGAATAGTTATGATTAAAGGAAACAATAAACAAATGGAATAATATATAAGATATATTCAGTTATTGAGATGTCGAGCTAAAAACTAGCCTTGTTAACCTCTAATGAATATAACTTTTGGAATTTAATTTTTAAAACAAGAAGTTAAAAACTTATTTTAGGGCGTTTCTCATTCGATTAGAATTGATTAGGTTAGAAAAGAATGGAAACTAATCGCCAATTAAGATTAGTATCACTTATACTAAGTTCTTTGTGAGAACCCTGATAAAATTCTTAGCAATATTGTTGAGATTCGAATCAATTTTTAATTTAGTTTGGTAGAGGTCCAAAACAAAAGCATAACAGCGTTCCAATCTGAGTGAATATGTGACCAATTTACAGTAATTCTTCTTAAAGTAAAACTTCACTGCAAAAATTTCGACATAAAAATCGAGTTCTCTATTGGTCCTTGTGGAATAAGCGTCTTTGTCGAATTTTCTTATAGTCTCCAGCTCCAAACCCTTTATCCATTTTTGAGCCAACTGTTTGTCTTACACAAGACTGTCCCCAGTTGACCCCATCTGGTAATATGACTTTAAAGTTGTATTGTAATCTCAGTAGCTATTTGATGTTATACTCGTATCTGTATATGGATTTATTCTTGACTACTAGACCGTTTAAATTATTTCATAAAATTGTATTGGTCAATTATTGAGCTCTGCGTCCTTAAATTGAAATCTTTGAAAATCGAAAAGAAATCAATGGTAGAATATAAACACAATTTTTTTTCTTTGAATTTAAAATAGAATAAGAAATGTGTCAAGTTATAAATAAATCTTTTATTCGTAGGCAAATACCATTTTCTTCAATTGTAAATTATTGTTTAGGAAACCATAAAGAAGCTAGATTTTTCAATTTTGATTAAAGATTATTCTATATTATTTGGTGTTTGCCTCATTCAAAAGTGACAGTAAAAATGTGAGTGTATGTTTTCACAATTGCCATTGAATGGGAAACGTAATTCACGTCAATTAATTGAAAACCAATCAATCTGAGTTTATTGAACTTTTATCGGCAAATAAGAAAGAAAGCAAGAAAAAAAAAAGGAACGCAGTGTAAAAATTGCTATCCAAATTGGGTCATTCAAAAAATATACGCCAAAATTTGCCCCTCCTTTTTTCATTTTTGGTGCGCACTTTATTGCCAACACCATCATCTTCAGCAATCAAAGCGAGAAACTCAAACTCAATTGTTGCCACTTGAACTAACACTGACTGATTTTTTCTTCTTTCGTTTTTCAAAACTTTTAGGCGTTGCTCGTGTCCACGGAAATCGTTTTAGATTGGGCGAGAAAATTGTGGTTACCAATGGTGATAAGACGACAGGCGGTGGTTTCATCAAGTATGATGTCGAAGTGCGCGAAGCGGATATGGTAAGTATGTTCTAAAGAGAAAAGGTTGCACAAAAGGCAAAAACTACAAAAAAGAAGAAAAATAAGGCAATAAAATTTGTAAAATAAAAAAAAAAAAAAATTATAAAAAAAAAAAATAGATGAACCAATGTCGACAAATTGCAATTTTTAACTTTTCTCTATCAGACCAGACTCTCTGTCTATTTTGGTGAGCATTGATTTGATTTTTCGCATACTAACCAATTTTCCTTTGGTCTTGGTTGGTCTTCTTTCTTTAGATTCATTTCTTGAAATCGTATGATATCTTTTCTGGCATAGAATACCATGCGGATTTGGTTATGCGCAATCATTTGCAAACCGATAAGCTTGCAAATTTGGTAAGTAGCCCAGTTCGATTGGTTATGGCGATGTTCGATGTTTGGTGGTCGCTTTGAATTTTGTTAGATAAATATTTTTTGTACTATTTTCTTTATTTTTAATTTATTTTCAGATTGCTCAAAATGTTTCAAAGTGTATCAAACAACTGGAAAATTTGGTTGTGGATGATTTCTACATATGCCGTCTTCAATCAAAGCATTCACTTGGACCACAAATACTGAAACATTATAAAGTGAAGCCAATATTTGATTCCGTTAGCGGTCGTTACGCTTGTCAAATCGAATTGTTAACCAATTTTAATGAAATCCTCAGTATTGTCAAAACAAATACAGTTCATTTGGATCTTGAGGTACAAGTAAAATATTTAAAATTTAATTATGGAGTTTCTATAAATTATTTAACAATATTCATAGGTTTCACTACTGGATGGACTATCTGATACGTTGTCTTTGAAATTTGTGCCTGGCATCAAAGTAACACCATTAGCATTGGAATCATTTGATCTTAATGATCAAGAGTTGACTGTTAGTGGACTGGATAAAGTATTGCAGAAGGTGGAGGTGAGTACTCAAAGTGTTTGTTTCCTTTTCATACTATTGCTATTATTATTATCGTGTTTTTTTTTTTTTTGCTTTTGCTTTAACTTAACTGTGCAACGAAGCATTTGAATGCTATTTGTAAGGAACACTTCAACTGTTTGCCAAACTCTTGGCTAAGCACGAATACTATGTTTTGCCGAGTATGACGGCTTCTTCTGCTCATCTACTCTACATCTACGGTTACAGCTGCGCGCATTCAATTCAATTTTGCCATTTTTCTCAACTTGTTCATATTTACTGCACTTCACTGAATTGCAAACATAAAGTCCCAAGCAGTAAAAATTATGCATCAGCAGCACTGCCAACAACAAAATATGCAAGAAACTAGAACTCTTACTTGTGTTCAACTTGTAGTCGTTGTATAGCTGAGAATAGTTATATAGCAACGATTCATAGTGTTTCGAAAATCGCTTTTTAAACGAAACTTTTCATTTTGTTCACGAACGTCGGTCCGTCCGTCCGTCGTTTGGTTTGTCGGTCGGTCTATGAATCCTATTTTTATTTCCTTCTGTCCTGTGGTCAAATGTTTGGCATCTCTAATGGAGCCTCTTTTTTTCTCAATCCCTGATTGCTTCGATGAGACCAAAGCAGACCAAACTAGACCATGTCCCACTCGATGCAAGTTTCTTAAGATTGATTGAAGTTTCAGTTGCGTTAAAACTTTGTTATTTCTTCTTAGATGAATGTCGCTGTGGCTGTAGCCGCCGCCTTGACGTTTCATGATTCATTTAGTGGCACATAGATATGCAAGTTCTATTTCTATATGCAGTACTTTTATAAAACTTAGGAATCGCCTCATTGAAGTGCACTTGGACATATTTATTTGCCATTTATTTATGTCATATTTGCTGTGTTGCGCTCCATTACAAATTTGCAATATAAAGTAATAAAAAAAGACATTACAGTGATAATAAAATGCAGGAAATTGCTTTACACTTGCTCACATCGAAGTGGAATATTATGTGCGACTAGTCACAGTGCATTATCTTTATGAATTTTAAAGAAATAAAGAACTGCAAGTCCTTTTAAGTTCTATTGGTACTTAGCTATTGTTTCATGTGGATCTGATTGTTGTTATTCTGTTCGTCGACTGTAGACATAAACTTGGTTTTGAAGTAGTACCACATTTTTCTTTTACTTTAAATTGTCATTGTCTGCAATGTCAATGCTGTTGCTGTTGCTGTTGCTGAAAGCACTGAAGCGTGGTATGTCCTTTCCTTAAGACTTGGCAGAAATGTTAGCGGTTTGTTGCAAGAACAACTTTATTTCTATTACTATTTCTTTGTTATATTGGCCAAGAGCATTATTGTTGCAGCATTGTCCGACTGTCAGTCAGTCAGTCTGTCTGTCCTTTTGTCTGACACTTGCATCCTCGTTGTGATATTTGAAAACGTCACGACATTTGCTCCTTTGTCTTCGCCTTCGTCATCGCCATCGTCGTTTACAAAACTGAACTGAAAAATGTAAAGTGACAGCATTCTGCTTCACTTCCGTTTCCTGCTTTGCTTGACTTCGTATTTTGTCATTGTAAATATCTTTGTTGAAAATTATTTGTATATATGTATATTCAATTGAGTTATCCTTGATGCTTTTAGTAAAATATTAACCGCAATTGTGCTTTACTAATTATGAATAAGTGCCTGTGGTTAAAGGCAAGCCAGTCATCATGATGCTTAAATAAAAAGAAAAAGAAATTGAGTGAATGATATTCTATATCTATCAGTCTATTTATAATGTCTATAATCAAAGCCCAGACCAAACCACTGGACCAAAAGCTAAAATTTTGACAGTGTATTCCAATTATGTTGAAGTTAACCACTAAGAAAGTATGTGATAAGATTTTGGAACTATTTTTCTTTTGTTCAAATGTCATATGTCATGTTAATAGTTATAAAAATAATGCCAAATACTTACTTCTCTTAGTTGACAGTGTTTTGTGAAGGTTTTAGTCAAAGCCTGGTAACACTGAAAAATTAAGAGTAAATGCTATGTGGTTGGAACATTGATATTACCAGAAATGTAAATTAAAATGTTGCGTGTTAAAATTTAACAGTCTTCAATATTTAATACGCTCTAAACTGAATATTGACTGCGGTCAATTCCATCTTCAGATATTCAATTGGATTGAGCAACTTTATCTATCAATATCTACGAGAGTCACTTGAAGAAAATCATCTTCTGTTGTTCATATCATCAGCTTTTGGAGTAAATTTTAAGTACTAACACACGCCAACATGAACAAAGCAACGCAGACAGACAAACCGATTGACGATTGCTCAATTGTCATGTTGAACTAGCACTCTAGAAGCATCATACAGGAGTCATAGTCTCAATCTCAGTTTCTCTACCCCGCTCAATAGCTATTTAACAATCAACTTCGTATAACTTGTTTGTTCGCTTGTTCAATGGGCTTGTGTCTGTCCTTGAGTGGGCAATGGACACTCAATAGTGAATTCTGCAGTTACTGATTTCTGTTCTAAAAAGTTCTTAAATTTTCTTTATTGTTTTTTTGTTATTGTTTATTTATATTCCTTTAAGTTGTACCAACTTAACTTGGATTCAACAATTGACAATGGATCAAACTATCAGACTGGCTTCTTCAACTTTTTCTTCGAAATACAATACCTTAGTTTAATTCAGTTGTTCTTAAATTTTAGCCATCCCTAAAACTAAGTTTTAAGAATAGCATAAGTTGCTTAATGTTGGCATGCGATTCGAGAAAAAAAAAAAAATATTGGATATCCTAGGATTGCATAAGTTTGAGAACTGCTGATTTACCCTATTGATAATGTGATTCAACACGGGTTTATTGTTATTGACGCTTCGTAGTTCTTATTCTTGGTGTTTGTTTGTTAGTATTGTTTTCTCCAATATTATTTAACAGTGCAATTGAGCGTAATATGGCAATGACGTTGGATTTTCCAAATGCATGTCAACTCATCTCATCTTCACTCACTCTCTTTTATTGTGTTTTTCTTTTTGTTTATTTTTTGAAAAATACTTTTATACACCATTTTTATAGCTAACTTGGACGCACATACTAACTATATGTGTATATATTAGATTGGTCTATCCTAATGTAGCATTGATGACTTCTACGCTGTCGTGGTGCATTGAACAAGAAAGACCATTTGCTATTTCTATTCACAGTAGTGTTCAGTTTTCAGTGCTCAGTAGTAAGTCGATATAGTATATGACATAATCCGTAAATGGCTTTTCGCTACATTAATCCTCAATGAAAGTACTAAGTGCCAAAGTATTTTCATTGATTTTAAGTTTAAGTTATACGAGGAGGATGTCCTTTATATTATTTTTTTATATGGTGTTTCTTGCTTTCTTTCGTATACAATAATATTTTATATTAAAATGTTAATTGAATGCATTTGTGCTGGATGAAAGAATTAAATAATTTATTGAAAGAAGAAATTCAATCAAAGTAATATAAAACTTCCTTTAACTAGGTGATATGAGAATAATATACAATATTAATTCTAGAAATCAAGATTGATTTCCTTTTTGTTTTTGATATTGTTATTACACACATTTTAAACATTAATAAATTTGCCATTTCATTATATTCATTTAATATTAATGTCAATGCATAGTATTTTTCTTTTAAAAAATTAATAACAATTAATAATGGAAAAGTGATAATGTGGAAAATTTTTATAACATTCCCGCCGTCGTTGCCATAAAACTTGCTACGACTGCACAATGTTTCCTTGTGTATTATTGTTGCTCTATAAAAAGAAAATGCATGCATATAAGATTTTCTTTAAATACCTAAATTAATAAGTCCATAGATTATCTATCAATTGAGATCTCTCTTTAATATTTTTCAATTCTCATTTAAAAAATTATTTGTGGTTCAAGATATATCACTTTATTTTATAGACTCTCTCGTATGTGTAGGATATTGAGATTTCGTACACATCTTACTTTATTTTATATCCATGAATAATTAAATATACAAAATATTATTGTCAAGAGGCTTATCATGTATTTATTGTAAATATAAAATGTTGTTATGTTGTTGAAGGGAGAGTTCCGTTTGACATACAATTTTTATTACAATTTTATTTTAGTGCACATTTTCTTTTTTAATTTTTATCTGTTAAAAATATATATGATTTAATTATTTTGAAATGTGATAATTTTTACTGAAATTACTGAATCTTTTTTGTTATCTTTTGTGTAAATTGTAAAAATTGAATTTAAATTTATGTATAATTCACTGATATAATGGCAAACAACTTAAATTTGTTAAAAATTTTTGTCTGTGTGTGTGTGTGTGTGCATAATCCTTTTCTTGGTATGAAAATGATAAATTTCATTGTTTTCAATTTGAATTTTGTTAATTTCTTAACCAAAGAGATGACATTCATACTTAAATATAAACATACGAGTATGTATGTATAATATGTACACAATATATCCCAGATTTCTCCAGATTCACTAATTATTTCATTGAACTTTTTGGGCTTGTCATTATCAAAGGTATGATGACACTAGTGTAATTAGTTATAATCACACATTGACATGACGGGAAGAATCGATTGGATCTAGTATGTCTTTGGAAACAAGTCTCTCAGTTTTTAAGTTATCAGACTAATATTAAATAGAGGCATTTTGTTCTCTAGATCTCCCATTATTGGTTTGAAAGAGTCTCCTATACACAAACCAAAACAACTTTCATTCAAATTTTCTTTATAAATTCTTTTCTACAATATTTAACATTATAAAATTTTGTATCTCAGTTTAAATGACAATTGCCCTAAAATTTTTAAATTCTCTATGTACAAGTAGTTCCTTAGTTCTTTATCTCAGATGTGAGAAGAGTACATAAGCTTCTGTAAAAGCGAATGAAATATTCTATCTTCTTTGAACTTTCTTTGCATTGATTAAATCGAATTACTTTATTATACCTATGATCATATAATAAAGTAAAAATGATGAGTGCACATTCATATGTGTGTACCTATATTGTGCCAACACTTGAATGTGCTGAATAAATAAATTCGTAAAATTAAATTGGAAATCTCTTTCAATAAATTTCAATTAAAAACCACAAAACGAAGAAATAAACAATTTTCAAAATATTAAATGCATTTTAAATATTATATAGATACACACACACACACACACACACAGATGTTTTATATACAAATACGACTATAAATATTTGTAAAGTATTCTATTTTATTTTATTTTATTTTGATTAAATCATTTCTTAAGTTGAAATTAGTAAGCTTGACCTTTGTATTATGTTTTTCATATTTCTGGCATTTTAATATTTAGCCAAATCCGCCCGTACTCATTGTTTCATATTTCAATAGTAAATTACATTCAATTAAATCTAATACAAGAAGGAACATCCTTTATATTTATGTATTAAGTTTTTAGAATAGAACACACAAATTTTTAATTAAAATATTGAATGTAAACAAAAATAATATAATATAATATTAATTTATTGTTTTATTTTAAACTTTATCTATGTTCCACAGGTGACCCCATCCGATTCCACTTTAATGTCTGTTAAAGTCGAAGTTAAGGCTCATGGTTTGACTAAGTATAAGATTAAGTACCTTAAACCGTTCCCTTTGGATGCAAATCTCTATGTGCTTGTATATTCACCGGAAACTTATCAAAAGATTGAGGTAAATAATGTTGTAGATTCTTAAATTTAATTTAATTAAGATTTCTTAAAACAAGAAAAATTCCAAGTAATCGGTTTAAAATATTAGTGATTTAGTAACTTTTTTAAAAATGGGATTTATTTGGCCAGGAAATAAGTCATGCAGCAATTGAACTGTTTTTCGACACCTTTTCGAATTTAGATATAAAAAAAACCGTTAACTATTATTTCTTGATTAGCAGCATTTTCAAAGAAAAATGGTTTGATTGATGCCTGCAGCCCAAAATCCAAACCAAACATAATGCTGAAGGAACTGTTTCTCAATGGTCACTCGTGGGTTTGTTGAACCTCAAATGGAACACTGACCCGAAATTTAAATTTTCCGTGAATTTTGGAACCATCTTTAATATTAGGAAGTCTTATGTTAACCTTTCCAAGTAGATCATACCTAAATAAGTCAAGAGCGACTAAATAATGTATGTTCTTTATAATGAACCCTTAATGAAAGTGTTAAGAAATATTTCACACTTTAAAGAGACTTCATTGTTCTGGTTGCATTGGTGTTTTGCTGTTTTTGGGTGTAAATACTATTTTCTCATTGAACCATAATTCAATGCCCGGGCAATCTTTACGCTATAAAAGTACGAGAAATTCAGATTGAGTTGAACGCCATTTTTGCTATTCCTCTTTGCTATCATTGTCTTTGCTGGTCGTTCTTACTGAACAATAAAAATGTGTGGCACAGGAATACACGGCACCATACACCACACGTGGTTGTTCCGTATGCCACAAGCGTGTATAATAAAACAAGCAAGGCAAACTAGCATTTAAGGAGAAGAAGCCAACATGTGGCAAAACGCAAACCATCGTACCAACTTTTTTTTTTTCCATATTCGGGCGCTTGACGACCATTGGCTATTGTGTGCCATGCATAATTTTGGATGTTGTACTTAGTAGTACGAGGAGCGCCATAACACAGCCAAACCAAATTGAACACAATTCATGCGCATAAATTCCATGCTTAACTTTTTTGAAGTGTAAAAGTCAGGGACATCGAAGTAGCTGGCGAGTGGCCATCATCGTCATAAATAAACTTGCGTAAATTGACTATTTCGCATTGGTTTTATTGTGTTTTCTGTGATTGCTTGTTGTTGTTTGACTTATCCATCCACGATTTTCCAATGTGCCAGAAATAATTTAATAGACAAGAAAGATGTAAAACATATATTCATTTAAAGAAAAGTGCATTTAAAAATCCATTATTAGTGTTTGCTGTTAGATCAGCGGTTCTTAAACTGTAGTTCGGCTATTACTTTAGTTCCGAAACTCTTAACATTTCTACTAAAAAATATAAGAAATAATATGTAGATGTGAATTACACATGTCCCCACTGGTTGAAGGAAAGTCACGTTACCGACTTAAAATTTTAAAAGTTAAAAAACAGACATAAATTGGGAGCTCTGAACTCAATATGGGTTTGCTGTCGACGATTTATGAGATTATTGACCCGGAAATTGAGCCTTAAGATTGGTGTAAAATACCGAAGATATAGGTTTAGGATCGCCGAATTATGTAACCACTGCAAAAGATTGTGATATTTTGATGTGCCCATGTATTTTTGTTTTTAAATCTTATCTCTTTACAGATACCTGTAATATCTTCAACGCTATTAATACAACAGTGCTCGAACCGTCCGTTTGGTTTTACCAGAGTCATCCTTTACCAGATTATCGAAAATATTGGTTTGGTTATATCTACATGTGTTCTGTTTGGTTTAACATATTGGAGTAAGTATACTTTATGCATATTTTCATCTCACTCCTAAACCCTATTTCTCTGCCTTGAGAATTTTTTTCCGGTTTTTGCTCTTCTTCGTATTGCTTTTTAAGTTGATGTGACCTTAACGAGAAATAAAAATGAACATAAAAAAAAAAAATAATAATAATAAAGAAAACCTAAAATATACAAAATTTGTTTATCGCATCAAGTCATAAATCATTAATTTTGTCTGCTTGGCGCGCTCAGTTAATCGCAAAATTCCATGCATTTTTAATAAACTACTTTCGAAAACAAGTTTGTTCATCCTATTCATCCTGTGCCCGTCAGTTTGCCAGACCGTCCGTTGGACTCGTCGTATTTGACGTCCATTTATGACATTCTGTATACTATCAACCGTTCTACTAGTTTAAACGTTCAACACTCCACTCTTCCTTTCCAACTTGACTAACTTGACTTTTTTCCTTCTCATCTCATTTTAACCCAGCCATGCTTCGTTAAAGTTTGCTTTTGACATTTATTTTTGCCTTTAGTTCTCCATTGGCGTGTGTCGTTAGCGACACTACCAACAAAAATACCCAAACACAAAAGTTTTATTCACAAGCGTTATCCTGTGAATATTTTCTTTAATTTTTCCCTTTTTTCGTTATAAACTTTCATATTTGACTTTATCTACAAAATACAAGTATAAAGAAAAAGTAAGGAAGAAGAGTAAAGGTAAAGGTAAGGTTCCTTAATCTTGGCTCGTGATATTGGTGGAAAATATGAAAGCACATGAAAGTTGCATTAAATATAAGAAGGTTTACCTTTACCTTAAATCGTATCACAACATTCCGTGTTTTTTTTTTCTTTATTTGTTATAGTATGAATATGTTTTTTAACCACAACTGATAACAGATTTGGTTTATGTTGTTTTATATAATACAAATTATCGATCTCCCCAATCTTATGTAGATTGTTTCTTTACCACTTACATACTTGCTGGTGGACATAAATAAAGCACACTCATGTATACATATTTGTCTGAATGTTCTCCAAATAAACTACGAGCACCAGTAATCGCACGGCTGCCTACAGCTTATATTGCACCACCATCTGTGTATCATATTACACTCACAGAACACAAGTCCTCCTACTACTACATGTCACTTAACACCACTCTTGCATACTCTGTATAACTCCAATAAAAAATACAGAATGAGAATGAGGATTTCTAGTTGTTGCTTGGTGCCTTCTCAAAATTCTCAAGCAAAAGCGGTAAACTTGATTAATTGCATTTTCCATGCTGTGCTTGTGTTTCCTTTACTTTTTCTTCTTTTGTTTCCTTTTTTTTTTAAGTCTACGTCATCACCTTACCATCTTCTTTACACACTCATAATACTAATGCAAACTTTTGTTTTTTTTTTTCTCTTTACAGTATATTGTTATTGCTTTACTGTGCCCTCTGAAATGGAAGCGAACTCATCAAGTAAGTTTAATTAATAATTTTCACAACGTACTTTCGTACCTACTACTTACTACCTTCTGCAAAGAAAACTATCACCGAATCCAAACCCACGCCACTTTTACTCACCATTATCCCCATCTCCATCCCCACATTACTTACATTAGTAGTCGACTTCAGCACGCTTTAGTGTTAGTTTTAAGTTTTTACTCATTTCATGCATGCATAAAGTAAAGTATAGAAATAAAAAAAAAAAAAAAAAAAAGAAAAGAAAAATAGGAAAAACAAAACTTTTACAACACGATATCGGAGCGTAACATCATCGTCCTTTCCCTTCATTATTGTCTTGGGCTTGGGCTTGAAGTTGATTTGTGCTCTCTTTCTTTATGCTATTTAGGCAAGTCATCGTCTCGTTCGTTGTGAAAATTTTTATTTATGGCCAAACTTTGATTTTTCTTTTAGTTTTTGGCGACGAAACTAACTTACTTTACTTGCATCCCTTAGTTCTATATCTGACACCAACTAACCATCCATTCACCCACCCATCCACTATGGTTCTTAAGAGTACGAGCGAATGATGTGACTATGAATGAATTTTCGAATTTTGTTTAGTTCTACTACGTATTTAAATTTTGAAATTCATAAACTAAACCAGATCTGGTTCGTTCGTTCAATTATCTATGTATATACTTTGGACATTATAAAAGGAATAATTACACAATTTTTTTTTTTTTTGGTGCTTGTGTATTTGTGCGGTCCATGGGGAGTAACATGATAACTTCTAATGAGTTTATGTGTGTGATATGCATCTAATTGGAGAATAATATGGTTAGTTAGTATGTGACGGTGGAAGGGCAGGTCAGATGTACGTAGTCCTGGTTATACTATATAATTTTCTACACAATTTTATGTAAGTAAATTAAATTGGGGAAAAACAATTGGAAAATATGTATGTATATACGAGAAATGAAACCTTTGTAACTTGATTTTATAGTTAAAACAAAAGATGAAAAAGGAAGCTTTATACAAATTGAATCATAATTACAATATTTTTATTGATGGTGAAAAATATAAAAGGAAAGCATAAGGTTAAGGTGCCGGTAAGAATCACTACTAAAAAGACATTATGAGATATTTTTTTTTCAAAATTTTATACAAAAACTTCAATGATGAAAAAGTCATTGGGTGAGAGTATTTAAAAGTCCCGTCGTCAAACAAATTTACTAGGCTTTGTAGAAACCTCTGCATACTATGAAAGTGTAAAGGTTTTGCAGAAAGGGTATATTACTACTTTATTCAAGAGTTGGCTCTCAAGAAAGCAATTCAAACTACTGAAACTGAACTGTCTCAGTCCTAGTGCCGACACCTCAATACAACTGATAATCTGTGTGCAATTGTGATGAGGAGGCTTCCAAAATATGATAGAGCTTCAATTACCATAGATGAATTTTGTGGCAAAGTATAGCATGAATGCGAATTGTTTAATATTGACATTGTCAAGAAAGCAAAATGTGGTCAAGGAAGTCATACGTGGTTCTAATCAGGAATGTCGGGTTAAAGCACAAAAATTTAGTTGTAATTACGGAAAATAACAAGAAATAAATGAAGCAAAGGCATTAAAGCGACATATGAAAACTTTACCAAATCATCATAGTAAATGACGGAACGAAGGAAATACTCTTCATAAATTCTTCCAGAAAGGTTAACGATTTTATTGATATTTTTGGTGAAAATTTGAAACGTGAAAACCTTCCCTCCCACCATCTTAGTTATGCAAAATAGTAAGAGTAAACAGATGATTAATGGATGTTCACTAGAAGATAAGCATCCAATCAGAGACAGAAATGGAGTACACGGTAAGCTTCCGGCGAAATCATCATGACATGATATAACTATATTTCAATAAGAAAATGTTGAAAATTAAGGCAATAATATACTACTTACCGCAATTGTAAGACACCCAAAAAAAAAAATAAAAAATAAATAAATGCAAAAATCCGTGATAAGAGGACCTGTACCCCACTCTTTAAAAACTTATTCCCTTCTTTCGTGCGTGATTGTGCGTTTATGACAAAGGAAATCAAAAATTACGTACTCTTAGTGAAAGATAAATAATGATTCATTAAAGATTCTAAACGGTGAGAAGGAGGAAACACAATTCTGCTACTGTGCACATAACACAACCGTGAAACAAAAGTTCAATTGGCTTGATGAAACTAAGAGCATTCAACAGACATCTAACAATTTTTTGTAGTGTGTGAAGCATTGCAAAAGTAGATACATATCGCAATTGCTGCTATTGCGTATTCAAAGCGTCAGAAGTGAGAACAAAAAGCACAAATATAAATGGGAAATGAGAAGAAAGAAGAAATGAAATTTGAAACGCGTAAATACAAAAAGATACAAATAGAAAAGAATTCGCCAAATATTGTACATAGTTGGCGTTGCTCCAACTGAAATTCACACAAATTGCACTTTTTCTTATTTTCCATTGTCGTCTTTTCTTCTCTTTCCGCCTTTCTTTTCTTTCGTTCGTTCATTCACTCTTTCAACAATTTTAAACAAAAAAAGATATATATTTCTTCTAAAGAAAGAAGAAGAAGAAAAAAAAATTGCATATATGTATGTGTATGTAGATATTTTGCTACAAATTAATTGAAATGAAAACTAAAAATTGGCACGAAGATAATGAAAAATGCTGGTTGGTTGCTTCTGGTTTCTTGGCTGGGTTGGATGACTGTCAGTCAGACATTGGATGCTTGTTTCCATTCTTGCTTGCGTTAAATGCTGGTGAAGATCTACATGAAAAAGAGGAGAGAGAATACGAAATAGTGTAGTGTGATGTGGTTTGTTTGTGTGTATGTATATGCATGCTAAGTACAACAAAGTGTAGCATACTTCCTGGCGTCTGTTGAAAGAAACTTTTCCTTTTGAGAAAAACAAGCTTAAGCAAATACTTAATAAATGAGCTTGACATTGAGCGTAAAGGACAATTATTCTTATTATTATTATTTTTTTTTTTTTGAAGACTTTTTCTATTATTGAAAGAAAAAGGAACAGATAAATTAGTTAGTTGTGTTCATTCAATTTTTACTGACAGCTGACCTTGATGTGATCTTTTATTTTACATACATACTTCTGTTATACTTCCATAAGTGAAAGGAGTCAACATTTTTACTGAGTTTTTCTTAATATTAATTTAATGAAGAAATTTGAAATAAATACTCGGTGTATTTAAGTAATTTATTATTTAGCTGGCATAGTTTTTACGCTGATTTTGGTTTGGTGTGAAATGGAAATGTTAGTTCTTTATCAGAGAAAAGGAAAATTACATAACGCGGCTTGTTCCTTATTGTCTGTCCCATATATCTTTG
Organism: Amiota minor; assembly: GCA_037043295.1. Taxonomy (NCBI): domain Eukaryota; kingdom Metazoa; phylum Arthropoda; class Insecta; order Diptera; family Drosophilidae; genus Amiota; species Amiota minor. Next base: position 3,001,197 of record JBAMAW010000786.1, on the reverse strand, counting down.
GGGTGCTTCTTTGGCCAAAAAGCCGCGAAGCTCCGCGCCATCAACTTCTTGAAACAAAGGAAAAATTGTCTACACCTAATTACTTAAGACATTTGGCCTTGTTTTCACTATTTCGCTGCTTTATATGTTCTTTGTATGCCGATACGGTAGTCGTTCGCTCAAAGACTCCCTGACTCACTCAGACACTCATTTACTCAGTTAGTCATTCATTCAGTGCAATTAAGTCTTAATTGCTCGTAAGCATAATTTTAATGAAAAAACTTGCATACTTTTGCACGTAGGACTTCATTTTGGCTGACTATTAGTCTGTAAGAAATTCACAAGGTTTCATCTTTTTTTTGATTTTTTGTTTTGTGTTTTTGCTTTATAATTGGCAGTAAACGCTGGCATACATTTTTGCTTGCCAATAAAATTTTCTTGTTTTATTCTAATGCCTGCCAAGTCAAGTCTTCATCACTTATATAAACACTCACAATTATTTTGAACAAATTTAAAGCAAAATTTAATTATTTGTAGTAGTACTCGAAATGCCAATTTTATTAATGATTCTTTTTTTATTACACATTTTTTTCAACAGTGTTTGGCTCACCCTCAAATACTTCATGCTCAAGAAACTCGTCAAGTGCAGAGTCTTTGTTTGCCAGGAGATCAAATGATTCGGACATTTATGGTAACATAAGATCAAGAAATATACATTTATTTTCCTTATCCTTAATTACATTCATTCGAATGTGTTTTTGTTATTTTTATCTTTAAAGGAAGTGGAGAACCAAGTAGTCGAATGTCATCAAGAAGCAACTCACGTATATTTGGTCAACGATCACCGTCAAGTCATTCTTCGATACATCGACAACACCGTTAAAATACTATTAAAAATTATTTTTTAATAGTATCATAGGGAAACAAGATATATATTAAAAAACAAAATATAAAAATACCACCAAAGTAAAAGATAGGATTAAATACGTTATAGTTTCCTAAAAGTCTTCATTACAGACAAAAAAAAACATAAACATTTGAAAAATAAGATTAAATTTTTAGACTAAGATTACTCAGGTTGTTTAACTATAAATTATTTAATTTCTTTAGATATTGAATGATGTTAACATGTTCACTATCTTTAAGAGATAGGTATAAATTGATAAAGTAAGCTAAAATCTCCGTCATGTGAATACAACTAAGAACTTTATGTGAAAA